>CM077665.1:46829118-47361618 GCA_039707655.1 Elymus sibiricus
CGAAATGAAAAAAAGAAAAAAAATATTTACTTTATGTTGTCAAATAATAAATTCCTTGGAAAGTGTTGGTATGGAAGGCAACCGTGGATACGGCCCGCCATGGAAAGTGAAAGTTTGGTGGAAAAAGGAATAAACTTTATTTTCTGTTTGGGAACCGCCTATGATATATCTAGCATGGAAAGTATTGTGAGCTACTTTGTCATTTTCGTTGACAGGAAAAGCATGCCACCCAAAAAAATTTCTCTCTCAATTTAAACTTTGAGCTCTGGCACCTCTACAAATCCCTAATTCCCTCTGCGAAGGGCCTATCTATTTGCTTTATGCAATTTTTATTTTTACTTTGAGTCTCCATCTTCTCTTACAAAGCACCAACTAGGGGGCACTATGATCGTGCTTGAGCATTGGGCATAGCTAATATTTGAGTGTGTCTCATGAATGGATCAATGATTGAGCATGATGGGCTAGGGATAACTTTCTTTAGTGTTGATATTCTGAAAGACATGGTTGCTTGTTGGCATCCTTGAGTATTGAAGTCATTATGTTAAAACTAGACTATTGCTTTGAATCATTTACAAGTCCAAATGTCCATGCTATACAAAAGAAAAGAATATGAGATGAACATGTTAGGCAACATTCCACATAAAAAATTCTGTTTTTACCATTTACCTACTCGAGGACGAGTAGGAATTAAGCTTGGGGATGCCGATACATCTCCAACGTATCTATAATTTTTGCTTGTTCCATGCTGTTATATTATCATTCTTGGATGTTTTACAATCATTTTATAACAACTTTATATCATTTTTTGGGACTAACCTATTAACATAGTGCCAAAGTGCCAGTTCCTGTTTTTGCTTGTTTTTTACTTCGCAGAATATCAGTACCAAATGGAGTCCAATCACGACGAAACTTTTTGGAGATTTTTTCTGGACCAGAAGACACCCAGTGGGCCAAAGAAGAGCTAGGAAGGTGGGCTGTGGAGAGCACAACCCACCAGGGCGCACCAGGGGGGCCCCGGCGCGCCCTGATGGGTTGTGCCCTCCACGGGGCCCCCTCCACCGCCTCTGATGCCTATAAATTCCCAAAAAATCAGAAAACCCCAGGGAGTCGACGAAACACAATTCTAGCCGCCGCAAGTTCCAGAACCTCGAGATCCAAACTAAACACCATCACGGAGGGGTTCATCTTCTTCATAGGCCCCTCTCCGATGATGCGTGAGTAGTCCACCGTAGACCTATAGGTCCGTAGGCAGTAGCTAGATGGCTTCCTCTCTCTCTTATGATTCTCAATACAATGGTCTCTTGGAGATCTATTTGATGTAAACTTTTGTGGTGTGTTTGTTGGGATCCGATGAATTTTGAGTTCATGATCAGTTTCTATCCATGAATATTATTTGAGTCTTCTTTGATCTCTTATATGCATGATTACTTATAGCCTCGTATTTCTTCTTCGAATCTTTGGTTTAGTTAGGCCAACTAGATTGATTTTTGTTGCCATGGGAAGAGGTGCTTTGTGATGGGTTCGATCTTGCGGTGTCCTTTCCCAGTGACAGAAGGGGCAGCAAGGCACGCATGTATCGTTGCCATTAAGGATAACAAGATTGGGTGTATTCCTACATGAATAGGTCTTGTCTACATCATGGCATCGTTCTTATTGCATTACTCCGTTTTTCCATGAACTTAATACACTAGATGCATGCTGGATAGCGGTCGATGTGTGGAGTAATAGTGGTAGATGCAGGCAGGAGTCAGTCTACTTATCTTGGACGTGATGCCTATATAATGATCATCACCTTGGATATCGTCATGATTATTTGATCTTCTATCAATTGCCCAACAGTAATTTGTTCACCCACCGTGCGCTATACTCATGAGAGAAGCCACTAGTGAATCCTACGCCCCCCGAGTCTACTTTTCCAACATATTGCTTTCCAATCTATCTTTTTGCCTCTTTGTTTTCAGATCTACAAAACCAAAAACCCAAAAATATATTGCTGCACTTTTTATTTGCCTTCTCTATTATGTGTTCTTGAGAGATCTATCTCTCCTATCTATCACTACCTAATCTATCTTTTTACCGTAGAGAGATTGACAACCTCTCTTTTGCGTCGGGTTGCAAGTATTTGTTGTTTGTGTGCAGGTGCTACTTATTGGGTGGTGGTGATCCTCCTACCGGTTCGATAACCTTGGTTTCATAACTGAGGGAAATACTTACCGTCGCTGTGCTGCATCATCCCTTCCTTTTTGGGGAAATACCGAGGCAGTCTCAAGCCACGTCAAAGGGGAGCCAAAGAATATTTGCGAGTATTAGCAGTTGAGTTGTCAATTCAACCATACCTGGAGATTAAATATCTGCAGCAGAGTGATCAGTAGCACAGTAGTATGATAGTTTGGATAGCAGTAGTAGCAGTAACAGTAACGGTAACAGTGATAGCAGTAGTTTTGTAGCAAGTGTAACAGTAGCAGTAGCATTAGTAACTTAGCAAGAACAATATGTGGAAAACTCATAGGCACTGGATCGGTGAACTCGTTGGATAATATTCATCATATAACAATTGATGTCTACTACGCAACCTTCTTCTTGTAGACTCGTGTTGGGCCTCCAAGCGCAGAGTTTTGTAGGACAGTAGCAAATTTCCCTCAAGTGGATGACCTAAGGTTTATCAATCCGTGGGAGGCGTAGGATGAAGATGGTCTCTCTCAAACAACCCTGCAACCAAATAACAAAGAGTCTTGTGTCCCCAACACACCCAATACAATGGTAAATTGTATAGGTGCACTAGTTCAGCGAAGAGATGGTGATACAAGTGTAATATGGATGGTAGATATAGGTTTTTGTAATCTGAAAATATAAAAACAGCAAGGTAACTAATGATAAAAGTGAGCACAAACGGTATTGCAATGCTTAGAAACAAGGCCTAGGGTTCATACTTTCACTAGTGCAAGTTCTCTCAACAATACTGACATAGTTGAATCATATGTAAATCCCTCACGTGCGACAAAGAGTTCACTCCAAAGTCACAAATAGCGGAGAACAAACGAAGAAATTATTGTAGGGTATGAAACCACCTCAAAGTTATCTTTTCCGATCAATCTTATGAGCTATCCCTATAAGTGTCACGAACAGCCCTAGAGTTCGTACTAAAATAACACCTTAAGATACACATAAACCAAAACCCTAATGTCACCTAGATACTCCAATGTCACCACGAGTACCCATGGGCTTGATTATACGATATGCATCACACAATTTCAGATTCATCATGTTCAATCCAACACAAAGAACTTCAAAGAGTGCCCCAAAGTTTCTACCGGAGAGTCAAGACGAAAACATGTGCCAACCCCTATGCATAGATTCCCAAGGTCACGGAACCCGCAAGTTGATCACCAAAACATACATCAAGTGGATCAATAGAACATCCCATTGTCACCATGGATATCCCGTCGCAAGACATACATCAAGTGTTCTCAAATCTTTAAAGATTCAATCCGATAAGAAAACTTCAAAAGGAAAACTCAATTCATCACAAGAAGATAGAGAGGGGAAAACTCCATATGATTCATCTATATTAATAAAGCTCGCGGTACATCAAGATCGTGTCATCTCAAGAACACGAGAGAGAGAGATCAAACACATAGCTACTGGTACATACCCTCAGCCCCGAGGGTGAACTACTCCCTCCTCGTCATGGAGACCGCCGGGATGATGAAGATGGCCTCCGGTGATGGTTTCCCCCTCCAGCAGGGTGCCGGAACGGGCTCCCGATTGGTTTTTCGTGGCTACAGAGGCTTGCGGCGGCGGAACTCCCGATCTAGGTTTCTTTCTAGAGGTTTCTCGATTTATAGGAGTACTTGGCGTTGGAATCACGTCAGGGGGGTGCTCGAGGGACCCACAAGCCAGGGGGGCACGCCCTAGGGGGGGCGCCCCCTAGGCTTGTGGCCTCCTCGGGACTCCTCTCCGGTATCTTTTTGCTCCAGTATTTTTTATATTTTCCAAAAATATTCTCCGTAAATTTTCAGCCCATTCCGAGAACTTTTATTTCTGCACAAAAACAACACCACGGTAGTTCTGCTGAAAACAACGTCAGTCTGGGTTAGTTCTAATCAAATCATACCAAAATCATATAAAATTATTGTAAACATGGCATGAATACTTCATAAATTATAGATACGTTGGAGACGTATCAACAATCATAACCTAGGGTGACACAGAACTAGCTCCAGTTCATAAATGTAATGTAGGCATGTATTCCGTAAATAGTCATACGTGCTTATGGAAAAGAACTTGCGTGACATCTTTTGTCCTACCCTCCCGTGGCAGCGGGGTCCATAAGGAAACTAAGGGATATTAAGGTCTCCTTTTAATAGAGAACCGGAACAAAGCATTAACACATAGTGAATACATGAACTCCTCAAACTACGGTCATCACCGGAAAGTATCCCGACTATTGTCACTCCGGGGTTTACGGATCATAACACATAGCAGGTGCATATGACTAGCAAGATAGGATCAAGAACATAGATATAATGGTGATAACATAAACGGTTCAGATCTGAAATCATGGCACTCGGGCCCTAGTGACAAGCATTAAGCATGGCAAAGTCATAGCAACATCAATCTCAGAACATAGTGGATACTAGGGATCAAGCCCTAACAAAACTAACTCGATTACATGATGAATCTCATCCAACTCCTCACTAACCAGCAAGCCTACGAAGGGATTACTCACTCCCGGTGGGGAGCATCATGGAATTGGCGATGGAGAAGGGTTGATGATGATGAAGACTGAAGATTCCCCTCTCCGGAGCCCCTAACGGGCTCCAGATCTGGCCTCCCGATGAAGAACAGGAGGTGGTGGCGGCTCCATACCATAAAACGCGATGAAACTTTCTCTCTGATTTTTTCTCTGAAAATAGGATTTTATAGCGCTGGAATTAGGGTCAGTGGGGCCCCGAGGTGGGCACAACCCACCAAGGCGCGTCTGGAGGGGGTGGAGCGCCCTGGTGTATCGTGCCCAACCAGGGCACCCCCTCCGGTGGTTCTTGGCTCCAGTAATTTTTATTTATTGTAAAACAAATCTTCAAAAAGTTTTGTCCAGTTCCGAGAACTTTTATTTCTGCACAAAAACAACACCATGGTAGTTCTGCTGAAAACAGCGTCAGTCTGGGTCAGTTTCATTCAAATCATGCAAATTAGAGTCCAAAACAAGAGCAAAAGCGTGAGGAAAAGTAGATACGACGGAGACGTATCAACTCCCCCAAGCTTAACCCATTTCTTGTCCTCAAGCAATTCAGCTGACAAACTGAAAGTGATAAAGAAAAACTTTTACGAACTCTTTTGTTCTTGTTTACATATATATGCTTAAGTAGCACCCAGGTTTTCAGCAAAGATTATGACTAACCATGTCAGCAATAACTCTTAAAAATTATATTAACTCATATCAATGACATAAGCAACTAGCAAGCAATAATAAAATATCTCAAGCGCCAACACTTTGTCAAAACAATCGTGATATAATATGACAATAGTGGTATCTCGCTAGCCCTTTCTGAGACTGCAAAACATAAATGCAGAGCACCTCCAAAGTTCAAGCAGCGACTAAACATTGTAATTCATGGTAGAAAAGATCCAGTCATGCTGCACCCAACATTAACTATACACAATGCATGAGGATGACAATAGTGCTCTCAGGTCTCGCACTTATTTGAGAAGGTGATGACTCAACATAAAAGTAAATAGATAGTCCCTTCGCAGAGGGAAGCAGGGATTTGCAGAGGTGCCAGAGCTCAAAGCTTAAATCAAAGATAAATATAATTTTGGGAGGTACACCCTTTCTGTCAACGTTACGACCAAGAGTTATCAATATCTTCCATGCTAAACACATTAGCGGCGGTTCCCAAGCGGTAAAAGTAAAGGTTTACTCCCCCTCCACCAACAATCACACTCCACGGCTAGCCGAATCCACGGGTACCGTCCATACCAACAACATTCCTGGGGGAGTTTTGTTTAATTATTTGTAATTTTTGATTTCGGGACTGGGAATCCCTATTACCGCCCCTCTCGTGCAAGGGCGAGTGAATAAACACTCATCATGCGAATAGTCCGCTTAACATGGAAGATACTGACCGCACCCTGTCGCTCCATGAGCGGTCCAGGTGTCGGTGTCAAATCCGGCATATCTCGTAGTAGGGGTCCTAAGCTAGGCGTCTTGGAGCGATGGTAACGTGGACACAGGATTTTACCCAGGTTCGGGCTCTCTTGAAGAGATAATACCCTACGTCCTGCTTTTGATTATATTGATATGAGGGATAGTATAGAGTACATGTATCTACCACGAGATTATGAGATGCAATGTAATGATCTATTGACTAGCCTGGCCTCGGTTTATATATGCATCGTAGGCCTAGGGTTTAGAGGAGTCCTTGTCTTGTGCGCCAAGTCTTGCCGAATCCTCGTTGTATTCGGCATGGGCTGCCCGAAGTGGCCCATTAGTGAATCATCACGGGGGTCCTCGGCCCGACCCACTGGTCGGGAGACGACGTGGTGAGTACCCCCTAGTCCAGGACACCGTCAGTAACCCCCTGAACCGGTCTTCAAGTTGGGGACGCTCCTCGGTTCTTCCGAACAGTTCTTTGTCTTCGGTCATCGGTCTTGAAAACTGGTTCAACAAATCTTCCCATGTCCGATCTTGAGGATCGCCGAGCTGAATCCGAAGAGTTCACACGTCGGGCATCCGAGGAGCCCCTTTAAGTTATCGGCCTTTACCAATGCCTTATTATTTTTTACGCCACACCTCAGGTTTGAAGGGTTTCCCGTGCGGCGGTGT
Organism: Elymus sibiricus; assembly: GCA_039707655.1. Lineage (NCBI taxonomy): Eukaryota > Viridiplantae > Streptophyta > Magnoliopsida > Poales > Poaceae > Elymus > Elymus sibiricus. Next base: position 46,835,945 of record CM077665.1, read on the forward strand.
CCTCTTGCGTCCGAGCTCCAACGCCGAACCGCATCCGAGGTGTCTTTTTACAGCCGAGCTCCAACGCCGGACTATGTCTGAGCTCCAACGCCGGACTGTATCCGAGGTATCTTTTTGCAGCCGAGCCCCAACGCCGGATTGTGTCCGAGCTCCAACGCCGGACTGTGTTCGAGCTCCAATGCCGAACTGTGTTCGAGCTCCAACGCCGAACTGTATCCAAGGTGTCATAGATTACCTCGGTCTTGAAAAAGTTGAAGGACTTCATCCGAGCTTAAATGCCGGAATAGTCTTTTATGGAGCCAGCCATTCACATCCGAGCTTTATGCCGGACTGCTTCTAAGGCGTCTCCGATCTTGAGCTTTATGCCGGACTGCTTCCGAGCTCCAACGCCGGACTGCATCCAAGCTCCAATGATGATCAGCATCCGAGGTATCATAAACTACCTTGGACCTTAAAAAATTAAAGGAATTCGTCCGAGCTTAATGTCGGAAACGCTCTCTATGAAGCCAGCCACTTGCGCCCGAGCTTTATGCCGGACTGCTTTCGAGGTGGTGCACCACCCCGACCATAGGCTGATTTTTGTGGATATTTTCGGTTGGTGCAATTTATTCTCTGTCGAGATATATAGCCAGTAGCCCTCAAGGTGTGTGTCGGTCTATAACCCGAGATGCGCCTGAAGGATGACATAAGACCGCTGATCCCAGTAGCCCCTGAGACTCAGGTCGATTCGCAAAATCGGACTGAGGATCAACTCCTAGCTCGGCAGCATACTTCGGAACACAAAAGCGGTGTGCACAGACCTCGAGGCTCAGGTTGGGTGCGGCCGACCAACCCAAGGATCATAATCTCCTCGGAAACTGTATTGCACTTAAATTTTCTACATTGAATTGTCAATGCAGTAGCCCCCGAGACTTGGGTTGGGCAACATGGCCGACCCTAGGATCGTACCTCCTCGGGAACTAGTTCAACCGTCATGTACATTTTGACAACGCCGAGGTGGAGTTCGGCAGGAAAGATGCCGAACCGTAGTTCGGAAAAGAGTTTCCTAGCAAGACCATCACGCCGAACACCTCAACCAAGAGACTGTCCCGCTTCCTGAAAGGAAAATATAAAATAGGTGAAAGATGTTATAAGCTCAAAAGACCAAAAAACTTGCGTAAAAAACTTTACGTCTAGATTGAATCAAGTTTTTTGGTGCCAATACGAAATTGGTCTTAAAATTGTGCTTCCATCGTGCTTTGACATGACACATCCGATCTCTAGACTTCAAGTGGGTCAGCCTTCGGCTTCAACCTCCCTATCCCGAAGGCGGAGTGTTTCTCAGGCCAGTTTAGCGAACTAAACGCGAGCGGATTTAGAGAGAAACCAGGCTACCCGGCTATTGATCATACACTTGAGTCGAGAAAGGAGTGGTAGAAAAAGACTTTGCAACGACTAAGAAGATAACATCTATTATAAAACGGCTCATATTAATTTAAGAGCCCCCAAGTGACTTGGGTAAAAGAATTTTATGTATAATAATTGTATGTACCGAAGTACTTATATAATATCTGTGTTCGCCCGAACTTTGAACGCGTCTTAACCGACCGTCGGCTTCTCCCTCTTCGGCCAAGGGCCGAAAAGTGTTATCTACTCCGCCTACCGAGAATATCGGCGGTGTTTCGGATAACCAGGCAATCAGGGCATGAGGCTGTAACAGACAAAGCGCGCCCAGGGAACTTATGCTATATTACTTATGTAACGTAAGAAGCATCTTCAAAGAAAATAGTGCCCCCAACGGTACCTTTCTTTGGTCGCTCATGATTACTATGAGACTTGTGCAATAGATTTGTGTACTCGTGAGTTCCGTCGTGTGCCGACCATAGTTGAAAACAATAAGAGCGCTAGCCATCGGCTTCACTCGTCTGAGGTATGAGTTCGGATGACCCGATCGTAACAATTGCAGAGGTGCTCCCTTTACTCCCTAGCCAAACAATCGGGAATGTAGGGGTAAGCACAGGAGCCAGGCAACCCAGCTTTGCGGAACACTTAAGTCAACATGATGCATATTTTGGCATAATACACGAGCAAGGAAAGAAGCTGTACAATAATAATCACATGCAAAGAGAAAAGGTTTCATAAAGGAAGCCCCCAAGTAAACGGGGTATTTGAACTTGTTTGTAACAAACAAAGTTTTGACAAAGAAAGTTTTTCGCAAACAACTTTTTGTCAAAAAAGTATAGTGCTTGGTCGAACCGAACAAAAAGTAAAATTCTAAAGAGAGCTGAGCACGAAAACAACTTAGCAGGTTAATGTGCTCGGTGCGGTCCGGGGTTGTGGCGGGACAAAGACGTAGTCCTCGGCCTGGCCGAGGTCCCAGTCCCCAAGCCCGAGGTAACCAAGCGAAGAGCTCGGGTCGAGAAGTGGCAACGCAGCACGGTTGCTGCGGCGAGGCAAAGCCCCCAGTCCAGCCGAGGAGACAGAGTAGTTCGGCAGCGTGACGACGAAGCCCCCAGTTATCATGGGAAAAGGAAGTGTTGTTAACAAACAAACTTTTTTATTTAACATAAATATAATGCTCGGTAGAACCGAACAAAAATTTAGAAATTTGAGCATTAAAGTGACTTAGCTGGTTAATGTGCTCGGTGTTGACGACGCAGACCGAGTTTATAGCGGGTCAAGGTCCCAACCCCCAAGCCGGTCCCGAGGTGACCGAACGAGGAGTTCGGCACTCCGAAGTAGTGCCACGGCTCGGCCGATGTGGCGAGGCGAAGCCCCTGGTCCAGCCGAGGTGGTGGAGTAGGTCGGCAAGGTGACGCCGGGGTGACCGCATGACGGCAGTCAAAGTCGATTTCCTGCACTCATAAAATAGTGCAAGCCAGAAGTAATAACAAGGAAAGATGATAATATATTTAAAAAAAATTCTTCTACTTAGTTAATTTAAGTGAAGCAAATAAGCAAAGGAATATGGCCTGGGCGCCGAGGTGCCTGAACGAAGAGTTCGGCTTGACGAAGTGGCGACGCTGCACGATCGATGTGGGGAGATGAAGTCCTTGGTCCATTTAACATGGCGAAGCTGTGATCGGCGGACGCCGAGGTCTCATGCAGGTCGGCTGGTGACGCCGAAGTCTCATGCCAGCTGAGGTGTTGAAGCAGGTCGGCTGGTGACACCGAAGTCCCCGGAGCAGGTTGATGAAGGGATGCCAAAGCTGTGATCGGCGGACGCCGAAGTCTCATGCAGGTCAGCTGGTGACGCCGAAGTCTCATGCCAGCCGAGGTGTTGAAGCAGGTCGGCGTGGTGGAGGTCAGCTTGAAAAAGTAACGGCGCGGCCATGCCGACGCAGGTCGAAATTTGTGACGAGGTCAATGCTGGCTTGATGAAGCAACGGAGCGCCCGACCCGTACAACACGCGGATGACGAGGTTCGCTTGATGATTATTCGGCCCTCGCGATGCCGAACTCTTGGTCGGATGACTGAGATGATGAGAAAATTTCCTTCAAAAAGGACGTCCGACAACCCGTTCATGAAAAAGATGAACTCGGGTTGGATTCGTTTTCGCGCAGAAAACAGATCGGAAAAATTGATGCACTCATCGGATGTTTCCCGGAGTTTGAACGGTCGGATTGAGCTAAAATTTTGAGGGGTGATCGGTATGGGAATTCCGCAGCCGGTGAACGGTGGGATCTTCCAAACGATGTTCGAGCTGGAAGCGACACCTCTCCCTAAACTCATCCCGATTCCCGTCCAGATTCGACAGGGCTCCGGTATTTCGTAGATCGCCGAAGATTCCTCCATCGGAATACGACGAAATTTTACAGGGTTATTCTAGACTCAGTTCCACACAATTCCACTGAAGCAATCGTCAAAGCGACACTCAAGGAGGCGGGGACGACGAATATGAATTCGCTGTCCAGAAAAACTGCTTGATCGCGCGAGGGCAATGTTGACGTTTAGCCCCCGAGCACCATGGAGAATTCTTCCATGATCTTGGTTGAGATTGGAGTTGATGTTGATGAAGACACCCGTCCGATCTAGATGATCCGACGTGACCCGCAGTCCTCGGCCTAGCCGAGGTGACCTGTCAAGCCGGCGACGAAGATGCCGACGTTGACGATGTAGCTCGGTTCCGACGCGTAGATCGCGATGGAGCCGATCTGAATTCCCATCGCACCACGGCGACTACCCAGCAGGCTCTCAATGAAAGCATCAATGTCGGTGTCAAATCCGGCATATCTCGTAGTAGGGGTCCTAAGCTAGGCGTCTTGGAGCGATGGTAACGTGGACACAGGATTTTACCCAGGTTCGAGCTCTCTTGAAGAGATAATACCCTACGTCCTGCTTTTAATTATATTGATATGAGGGATAGTACATAGTACATGTATCTACCACGAGATTATGAGATGTAATGTAATGATCTATTGACTAGCCTGGCCTCGGTTTATATATGCACTGTAGGCCTAGGGTTTAGAGGAGTCCTTGTCTTGTGCGTCAAGTCTTGCCGAATCCTCCTTATATTCGGCATGGGCTGCCCGAAGTGGCCCATTAGTGAATCATCACGGGGGTCCTCGGCCCGACCCACTGGTCGGGAGACGACGTGGTGAGTACCCCCTAGTCCAGGACACCGTCACCAGGCACACAAAACAGATGTTCATTTGAATTTTTAGAGGTGGCACATGCAAATTTACTTAGGACTGCAGGGTAATACCGCATAGAGGTAGATATAGTGGACTCATGTGGAATAACTTTGGTTTAAGGATTTTGATGCACAAGCAGTATTCCTGCTTAGTACAGGCGAAGGCTAGCAAATAGATTGAGAAGCGGACAGCTAGAGAGCGAAAACGGTCATGAACATGCATTACGAATAATAAACATTGAATACTAGCATGAGTAGGATATGGACACCATGAACATAAATATCATGAAGGCTATGTTGGTTTTGATTCAACTACATGCGTGATCATGTGTCAAGTCAAGCCACTTGAAACATTCAGAGGAGGATACCATATCATCATACCACATCACAATCATTTTAATGCATGTTGACATCCAAGATAAATCATTATCCACTCCTAGCTACTTAAGCATGGCATGAGCAACTATAATCTCCAATTATCATTGCAAACATGTTTGATCATAATATGCTGAACCATGGATACTAGGTTAAACATATTTACAAAAACAAAAACAAGTTGAGTTCATACCCGCTTTTCTCTGCCACAGTCACTTCATCAAATATCGTCATTATTGCCTTTCACTTGCACGACCGAATGATATGAAAATAATAATAGTGCAAGAGTGTCATGGACTAAGCTGGAATCTGCAAACATTTTATTCAAGAGGAGAAGACAAAGTAACATGGGCTCTTTGTTTGATTAATAATGATGCATATGAGAGCCACTCAAAATTTTCATTTTGGTATTCTCCTTGGTACGACTCAAAATAAAAGGAAAATAATTTCAGAGAAACACACTGAAATATTTTTGGAGTTTTTGGTTTTTCTTGAAGAAAGCAAATTAAAGAGGGAAAAACAATAACGAGAAAAACTATTTACACGGGAAAGCTCCCAACAAGTAAAAGAAGAAACGAGAAATCTTTTTGGGTTTTCTTTTGAAACACATGAACGTCCCACTCCTGGGGTTACTCCTCAGCAGCTGCTAGGTTGTTCCGGTAGGTTATAATGTCCTCTGGCATGATCCTGTATCCGTTCCTGGCAGTGGAATAAAACAGAGCAGGTGCAGGCAACGGGATACCATCACGGGTTTCGACGCTGAATACTAAGTTGTAGCGAATGTTATGAAAAGAATCAGCTGCATCAATAAATTGGTGATACTGCAATGCCTTGTGATCTAGATAAACTTGGGACAAGGGATAATCATGCGGGCGAATATGAACATTAAAGTGTCTCGCTAAGCGAGTAGCATAAATACCACCATGTATCTTTCCCTTAGTCATGTTAAGTTGTAAACGATGTGCAATAATAGTCCCCATGCTAAAGGTGTGATCATTGTGCAGTGCACGGCGTAAAATGGCGAAGTCGGGGGCACTAAGTGCACCAACCTTCTCTCTAGCGGTTAAACACTTTGCGATGAACAAAGCAAAGTAATGCACAGAAGGAAACTGCAAACTGGTAGCAGTGGCTTTTGACACGCCTCTATCCTCACCCACTGTTAAAGTGAGGAGAAAATCCTCAAACTCCGCTGGTCTAGGCTCTCTTAATTCCCCATCAGAAGGGATCAAGCATATGTCACAAAAGTCAGTGAGCGGCATCTTGTGAGTTTTAGCATATAACTTAAACTGCACCTCAGGAGGATTATTCTTACTCAGAAAATGAAAACTTTGCACAAAGGAATTTGTAAGGATGTGTTGTTGGTCACACTTAGCTGTGAGGAAATCGGTCAGCCCAGCATTTGCAACGAATTGGGCAAACTCTTGATGGAACCCGGCCTCCTCCATGAAGGCATCATGCGGCCATTCGCACGGCTGCACCTCTGCCGTTCTCGGAGTGTGGAGGTCACTGTATGATGATTCCCCAATGACTCCTTTAGCATTCTTCTTGGAGGAAAACTTCCTAAAGAAATCCATCTTATTCCTATAATTAAATTTCTGAAATTTTAAGTCTACAAAATTTTTGTCAACAAAACTTTGTAAGATTGATAGCAACAAGTAGCAATCCCCCAAAACAGTTTCGGAAACGGAGCTTCGAGCAAAGAGATCGAAATCCGCGGGTTTGAGAGCAAGAACACGTGAGTGAGAGCTATGGTTATTTTTTCTGGAGGTAGGAGATGACATGGGCTAAAGAGATAAGTGAGGGGGCCCATGTGGGTGCCACAACCCACCAGGGCGCGCCTGGGTAGCTGGAGCGCCTAGGTAGCTGGCGCGCCCTGGTGTCTTGTGGGCACCAGGTGCACCCCCTCTGATGTTATTTGCACTAGAAATTCAGAAATATTTAGAAAAAATCGTATCCAATTTTCAGAACATTCTGAGAACTTTTATTTTTGGGTCATTTTTTTATTGCACGGAGAAATCAGAAAACAGGATAGGCATGGCATTTTATTTTATTTGACTAAGTGAAATAAAAACAAAAGATGGGAGCAGAAGGTTGTGCCTACTAGATTCATCAACTTCATACCTCTAAAAAATGATCCATTAATAAGGTTGATCAAGTCTTATTAACAACCACTTCCAATTAGCATGAAACCGAAGAACTTTCGTAAAACACTAGGTTACCTTAATGGGGATATGCATATCCCCACCAATAAGTATGTCATATTTCTTTTTGGCAGTAGGTAGAGGTAGTTGAAAACTTCCAATAGTGAGTGTAGGAGATTCTTCAATAACATTTATACCATTCACTTGGAATTGCTTCTTCGGAAAGTGCACCGTACGCTCATTACCATTGATATGAAAAGTGACTTTGCTTTTTTGCAATCAATAATAGCCCCTGCAGTATTCAAAAAGGGTCTACCAAGGATAATCGATATGTTGTCGTCCTCGGGCATCTCAAGAATAACAAAGTCTGTTAAGATAGTAACATTTGCAACAACAACGGGCACATCCTCACAAATACCGATAGGTATGGCAGTTGATTTGTCAGCCATTTGCAATGATATTTCAGTAGGTGTGGGTTTATTCAAGTCAAGTCTTTTATATAAAGAGAAAGGCATAACACTAACACCAACTCCCAAATCACACAAAGCAGTTTTGACATAATTTCCTTTAATGGAGCAAGGTATAGTTGGTATTCCCTGATCTCGAAGTTTTTTAGGTACTCCATCCTTAAAAGAATAATTGGCAAGCATGGTGGAGATTTCAGCTTCACGTATCTTTCTTTTATTAGTGATGATGTCTTTCATGTATTTTGCATAAGGGGCCATCTTCAAGATATCAGTTAAGAGGGTACGCAAAAAGACTGGCCTAATCATTTCAGCAAAGCGTTCAAATTCTTCATCATCCTTTTTCTTAGATGGTTTAGGTGGAAAAGGCATGGGTTTCTGAACCCATGGCTCTCTTTCTTTACCATGTTTCCTAGCCAGAAAGTCTCTTTTATCACATCGTTTATTTTTAGGTTGTGGGTTATCAAGATCAACAGCAGGCTCTATTTCAACATCATTATCTGGTTCTTTATCATTGTTCGGTTGAGTATCCTAATGAATATCATCATTATCATCTTCATTATCACTAGGTGAATGCTCATTACCAGACTGAGTTTCAGCATGGGAAATAGAGACATCATTATCTTTAGGAGGTTTTTGTATCTCAGGTTCACTAGAGGTACGCAAAGTCCTATCATTTTTCTTTTTCTTTTTCTTTGTAGAAGGACTAGGTGCATCAGTGTTAATTCCTTGAGAGTCTTGTTCAATTCTTTTAGGATGACCTTCAGGATAAAGAGGTTCTTGGGTCATTGTACCTCCTCTAGTTACTACTCTAGCAGCAAAATCATTCTTATTATTATTCATTTCATCAAGCAATTCTCTTTGAGATTTAGCAACTTGTTCTAACTGGGTTTGAACCATAGATGCATGTTTTCCTACACCTCTAACATCATTACTAATTCTAAATAACAAGTCACTCAAGCGAGCAATCATATCAGAATTATATTTCAATTGTTTCATAACATTTGCATTGAAGTGATCTTGTTTCATAATGTAGTTATCAAACTCATATAAGCATTGACTAGGATGTTTATTGTAAGGGATATCACCTTCATCAAACTTTAATAAAGAATTTACCTCTACCACCTGTGGAGGTGGTGGTGTGTCAAGTCCATGTATTTCTTCAGTAGGTGGTAAATTCCTAACATCCTCAGCTTTAATACCTTTTTCCTTCATACATTTCTTTGCCTCTTGCATATCTTCAAGACTGAGAAATAAGATACCCCTCTTCTTCGGAGTGGGTTTAAGTGGTGGTTCAGGGAGAGTCCAATCATCATAATTCTTCAATATATTATTCAATAGTTCCTCAGCTTGTCCAATAGTTCGTTCCCTGAAAACACAACCAGCACAACTATCTAGGAAGTCACTAGAAGCATCAGTTAGTCCATTATAGAAGATATCAAGTATTTCATTTTTCTTAAGAGGGCGATCAGGCAAAGCATTAAGCAATTGGAGAAGCCTCCCCTAAGCTTGTGGGAGACTCTCTTCTTCAATTTGCACAAAGTTAAATATTTCCTGTAAGGCAGCTTGTTTCTTATGAGCAGGAAAATATTTTTCAAAGAAGTAGTAGATCATATCCTGGGGACTATGCACACAACCAGGAGCAAGAGTATTGTACCATATTGATACGTCTCCAACGTATCTATAATTTTTGATTGTTCCATGCTATTATATTATCTATTTTGGATGTTTTATATGCATTAATATGCTATTTTATATTATTTTTGGGACTAACCTATTAACCTAGTGCCCAGTGGCAGTTTCTGTTTTTTCCTTGTTTTTGAGTATTGTAGATGAGGAATATCAAACAGAGTCCAAACGGAATAAAACCTTCGCGATGATTTTTCTTGGACCAGAAGAAACCTACCAGACTTGGACAGGAGGGCAGGAGACCTGCCGGGAGGCGACAAGCCTGCAGGGCGCGCCCTAGGGGGGGCGCCCCCTGGCTTGTGGCCCCCCTGCAGGCCTCCTAACCCTAATCTTCCGCCTATAAATTCCCAAATATTCCCCCAATACCAAAGAGAGCCACGATAATACTTTTCCGCTGCCGGAAGACTCTGTTCCCGTGAGATCCCATCTTGGAGCCTTTTCCGGTAATCTGCCGAAGGGGGATTCGATCACGGAGGGCATCTACATCAACTCCATTGCCCCTCCGATGATGCGTGAGTAGTTCACCTCAGACCTTTGTCCATAGCTAGTAGCTAGATGGCTTCTTCTCTCTCTATGTTCTTCAATACCATGTTCTCCATGATCTTCATGGAGATCTATCCGATGTAATACTCTTTTGCGGTGTGTTTGTCGAGATCCGATGAATTGTGGGTTTATGATCAGATTATCTATGAATATTATTTGAATCTTCTCTGAATTCTTTTATGCATGATTTCATATCTTTGCAAGTCTCTTCGAGTTATTGGTTTGGTTTGGCCAACTATATTGGTAATTCTTGCAATGGGAGAAGTGCTTAGTTTTGGGTTCAATCTTGCGGTGTCCTCACCCAGTGACAAAGTAGGGGTAGCGAGGCATGATACGTCCATTTTGCATCATGCTTTTATATTGATATTTATTGCATTATGGGCTGTTATTACACATTATGGTACAATACTTATGCCTTTTCTCTCTTATTTTACAAGGTTTACATGAAGAGGGAGAATGTCGGCAACTGGAATTCTGGACTGGAAAAGGAGCAAATATGAGAGATCTATTCTGCACAACTACAAAAGTCCTGAAAAGTTACGGAGAATTATTTTGGAATATATAAAAGATATTGGGCGAAAGAAATACCAGAGGGGACCCACCAGGAGGTCACAAGCCTGGGGGCGCGCCCTACCCCCAGGGCGCACCCCTGTGGCTTGTGGGCTCCCTGGCAGCCCTCCGGTGCCCATCTTCTGCTATATGGAGGGTTTTGACCTGAAAAAAATCATAAGAGAGCTTTCGGGACGAAGCGCCACCGTCTCGAGGCGGAACTTGGGCAAAACCAATCTAGGGCTCCGGCGGAGCTGTTCTGCCGGGGAAACTTCCATCCCGGAGGGGGAAATCAAAGCCATCGTCATCACCATCGATCCTCTCATCAAGAGGGGGTCAATCTCCATCAACATCTTCACTAGCACCATCTCCTCTCCAAACCCTAGTTCATCTCTTGTATCCGATCTTTGTCTCAAAACCTCAGAGTGGTACCTGTGGGTTGCTAGTAGTGTTGATTACTCCTTGTAGTTGATGCTAGTTGGTTTACTTGGTGGAAGATCATATGTTCAGATCCTTAATGATAATTATTACTCCTCTGATTATGAACATGAATATGCTTTGTGAGTAGTTACGTTTGTTCCTGAGGACATGGGATAAGTCTTGTTATAAGTAATCATGTGAATTTGGTATTCGTTCGATATTTTGATGAGATGTATGTTGTCTTTCCTCTAGTGGTGTTATGTGAACGTCGACTACATGACACTTCACCATTATTTGGGCCTAGGGGAAGGCATTGGGAAGTAATAAGTAGATGATGGGTTGCTAGAGTGACAGAAGCTTAAACCCTAGTTTATGCGTTGCTTCGTAAGGGGCTGATTTGGATCCATATGTTTCATGATATGGTTAGATTTATCTTAATTCTTCTTTCATAGTTGCGGATGCTTGCGAGAGAGGTTAATCATAAGTGGGAGGCTTGTCCAAGTAAGGGCAGCACCCAAGCACCGGTCCACCCACATACCAAATTATCAAAGTAACGAACGCGAATCATATGAGCATGATGAAAACTAGCTTGACAGAAATTCCCATGTGTCCTCGGGAGCGCTTTGCTTTATATAAGAGTTTGTCCAGTCTTGTCCTTTGCTACAAAAAGGATTGGGCCACCTTGATGCACCTTTGCTACATTTGTTACTTGCTATCCGTTATGAATTATCTTATCACAAAACTATCTGTTACCGATAATTTCAGTGCTTGCAGAGAATACCTTACTGAAAACCGCTTGTCATTTCCTTCTGCTCCTCGTTGGGTTCGACACTCTTACTTATCGAAAGGACTACGATAGATCCCCTATACTTGTGGGTCATCAAGACTCTTTTCTGGTGCCGTTGCCGGGGAGTGAAGCGCCTCTGGTGAGTGGAATTTGGTAAGGAAAAATTTATATAGCGTGCTGAAATTTACAGTCACTTGTTACTATGGAAAATAATACTTTGAGGGGCTTGTTCGGGGTATCTTCACCTCGACTGGAAGCACAAAGAGTTTCTCCTCAACCTACTGAACCTACTAAAAATATTTATTATGAAATTCCTTCGGGTATGATAGAGAAACTGCTAGCTAATCCTTATGCAGGAGATGGAACACTACATCCTGATTTGCATCTAATCTATGTGGATGAAGTTTGTGGATTATTTAAGCTTGCAGGTTTGCCCGAGGATGATGTCAAGAAGAAGGTCTTTCCTTTATCTTTGAAGGAGAAGGCATTGACATGGTATAGGCTATGTGATGATATTGGATCATGGAACTACAACCGATTGAAATTGGAATTTCATCAGAAGTTTTATCCTATGCATCTGGTTCATGGTGATCGGAATTATATTTATAATTTTTGGCCTCGTGAAGGAGAAAGTATCGCTCAAGCTTGGGGGAGGCTTAAGTCAATGTTATATTCATGCCCCAATCATGAGCTCTCAAGAGAAATTATTATTCAGAATTTTTATGCTCGGCTTTCTCGTAATGATCAATCCATTCTCGATACTTCTTGTACTGGTTCCTTTATGAAGAAAGATATTGAATTCAAATGGGACTTGTTGGAAAGAATTAAACACAACTCTGAAGATTGGGAACTCGACAAAGGTAAGGAGTCAGGTATAAACCTTAAGTTTGATTGTGTTAAATCCTTTATAGACACCGATGCTCTTCATGAATTTAGCACTAAATATGGACTTGACTCTGAGATAGTAGCTTCTTTCTGTGAATCTTTTGCTGCCCATGTTGATCTTCCTTAGGAGAAGTGGTTTAAATATCATCCTCCCATTGAAGTGAAAGTAGTTGAACCTATTAAAGTTGAAGAAGAAACTATTATTTATAATGTTGATCCTGTTATTCCTGCTGCTTATATTGAGAAACCACCTTTCCCTGTTAGAATAAAGGAACATGCTAAAGCTTCAACTGTGGTTCGTAAGAGTTATACTAGAACACCTACACCCCCTGAACAAATCAAAGTTAAACCTAGTATTGCTATGGTTAAAGATCTCTTGGTTGATAATATTGATGGGCATGTTATTCATTTCTGTGATGAAGCCGCTAGAATTGCTAGACCTGATACTAAAGATAAACATAGACCTATTGTTGGCATGCCTGTTGTTTCTGTTAAAATAGGAGATCATTGTTATCATGGCTTATGTGACGTGGGTGCTAGTGTGAGTGCAATTCCCTTTACCTTATATCAATAAATTATGAATGATATTGCACCAGCTGAATTAGAAGAAATTGATGTTACCATTAAGCTTGCTAATAGAGATACTATAGCACCAGTTGGGATTGTTAGAGATGTTGAAGTCTTGTGTGGGAAAATAAAATATCCTACTGATTTTCTTGTTCTTGGTTCCCCACAAGATGATTTTTGTCCCATTATATTTGGTAGACCTTTCTTGAATACTGTTAATGCTAAGATAGATTGTGAGAAAGAAACTGTTACTGTAAGCTTTGGGGATGTGTCTCATGAGTTCAATTTCTCTAAATTTCGTAGACAACCCCATGATAAAGAATTGCCTAGTAAAGATGAAATGGTTGGTCTTGCTTCTATTGCTGTGCCTCCTACTGATCCCTTAGAACAATATTTGCTAGACCATGAAAACGATATGCATATGAATGAAAGGAATGAAATAGATAAGATTTTCTTTGATCAGCATCCTATTTTGAAACACAACTTGCCTGTTGAAATACTTGGGGATCCTCCTCCACCCAAGGGTGATCCCGTGTTTGAGCTTAAACAATTACCAGATACTCTGAAATATGCTTATCTTGATGAAAAGAAGATATATCCTGTTATTATTAGTGCTAACCTTTCAGAGCATGAAGAAAAGAGACTATTGAAAACTCTGAGGAAGCACCGTGCTGCTATTGGATATACTCTTGATGATCTTAAAGGCATTAGTCCCACTCTATGTCAGCATAAAATTAATATGGAGCCTGATGCCAAACCAGTCGTTGATCACCAATGACGGTTAAATCCTAAAATGAAAGAAGTGGTAAGAAATGAAATATTAAAGCTTCTGGAGGCAGGTATAATTTATCCTATTGCTGATAGTAGATGGGTTAGTCCCGTTCATTGTGTCCCTAAGAAGGGAGGTATTACCGTTGTTCCTAATGATAAAAATGAATTGATCCCGCAAAGAATTGTTACAGGATATAGAATGGTAATTGATTTTAGGAAATTAAATAAAGCCACTAGGAAAGATCATTACCCTCTACCTTTTATTGATCAAATGCTAGAAAGACTATCCAAACACACACACTTTTGCTTTCTAGATGGTTATTCTGGCTTCTCTCAAATACCCGTGTCAAAAGAGGACCAAGAGAAGACCACTTTTACTTGTCCTTTCGGTACCTTTGCTTATAGACGTATGCCTTTTGGTTTATGCAATGCACCTGCTACCTTTCAAAGATGTATGACTGCTATATTCTCTGATTTTTGTGAAAAGATTGTTGAGGTTTTCATGGTTGATTTCTCCGTTTATGGAATTTCTTTTGATGATTGCTTCAGCAACCTTGATCGAGTTTTGCAGAGATGCGAAGAAACTAATCTTGTCTTGAATTGGGAAAAGTGCCACTTTATGGTTAATGAAGGTGTTGTATTGGGGCACAAAATCTCCGAAAGAGGTATTGAAGTTGATAAAGCTAAAGTTGATGCTATTGAAAAAATGCCGTGTCCTACGGATATCAGAGGTATAAGAAGTTTCCTTGGTCATGCTGGTTTCTATAGGAGGTTTATTAAAGACTTCTCTAAGATCTCTAGGCATCTCACTAATCTTTTGCAAAAAGATGTTCCATTCATTTTTGATGATGATTGTGTAGAAGCATTTGAAATTCTTAAGAAAGCCTTGATCACTGCACCTGTTGTTCAACCACCTGATTGGAATCTACCCTTTGAAATTATGTGTGATGCTAGTGATTATGCCGTTGGTGCTGTTCTAGGACAAAGAGTTGATAAGAAATTAAATGTTATCCATTATGTTAGTAAAACTCTAGACAGTGCTCAAAGAAACTATGCTACCACTGAAAAGGAATTTTTAGCAGTTGTGTTTACTTGTGATAAGTTCAGACCTTATATTGTTGATTCCAAAGTAACTGTTCACACTGATTATGCTGCTATTAAATACCTTATGGAAAAGAAAGATGCTAAACCTAGACTTATTAGATGGGTTCTTCTGCTACAAGAATTTGATTTGCATATTATTGATAGAAAGGGTGCTGAGAACCCCGTAGCAGACAACTTGTCTAGGTTAGAAAATGTTCTTGATGACCCACTACCTATTGATGATAGCTTTCCTGATGAACAATTAGCTGTCATAAATGCTTCACGTAATGCTCCTTGGTATGCTGATTATGCTAATTACATTGTTGCTAAATTTATACCACCTAGTTTCACATACCAACAAAAGAAAAAGTTCTTCTATGATTTAAGACATTACTTTTGGGATGATCTGCACCTTTATAAAGAAGGAGTAGATGGTGTTATTAGACGTTGTGTGCCTGAGCATGAACAGGAACAGATCCTACACAAGTGTCACTCCGAGGCCTACGGAGGACACCACGCTGGAGATAGAACTGCACACAAGGTATTACAATCTGGTTTTTATTGGCCTACTCTCTTCAAGGATGCTCGTAAGTTTGTCTTGTCTTGTGATGAATGTCAAAGAATTGGTAATATTAGTAGACGTCAGGAAATGCCTATGAATTACTCACTTGTTATTGAACCATTTGATGTTTGGGGTTTTGATTATATGGGACCTTTTCCAAAGTCCAACGGGTATACTCATATTCTAGTTGCTGTTTATTATGTTACTAAGTGGGTAGAAGCTATTCCAACTAGTAGTGCTGATCATAACACTTCTATTAAAATGCTTAAAGAAGTTATTTTCCCTAGATTTGGAGTCCCCGGATATTTAATGACTGATGGTGGTTCACACTTTATTTATGGTGCTTTCCGTAAATTTCTTGCTAAGTACGATGTTAATCATAGCATTGCATCCCCATATCATCCTCAGTCTAGTGGTCAAGTAGAGTTAAGCAATAGAGAAATTAAATTGATCTTGCAAAAGACTGTTAATAGATCTAGAAAGAATTGGTCTAAGAAACTTGATGATGCATTATGGGCTTATAGAACTGCTTACAAAAACCCTATGGGTATGTCTCTGTATAAAATGGTTTATGGTAAAGCATGTCACTTACCTCTAGAATTAGAACATAAAGCTTATTGGGCAATCAAAGAGCTCAACTATGATTTCAAACTTGCTGGTGAGAAGAGGTTATTTGACATTAGCTCACTTGATGAATGGAGAACCCAAGCCTATGAGAATGCCAAGTTGTTTAAAGAAAAAGTTAAGAGATGGCACGATAAAAGCATACAAAAGCGTGAATTCAATGTAGGTGACCATGTCTTGCTATACAATTCTCGTTTAAGATTTTTTGCAGGAAAACTTCTCTCTAAATGGGAAGGGCCTTACATTATCGAGGAAGTGTATCGTTCCGGTGCCATCAAGATCAACAACGCCGAAGGCACAAATCCGAAGGTGGTAAACGGGCAAAGAATCAAACATTATATCTCAGGTACTCCCATAAATGTTGAAACCAATATTATCAATACCATAACTCCCGAGGAGTACATTAGGGAGACCCACCAGAACTTTTCAGACTCCGAAAGGGAATAGGTACGTGGTACGGTAAGCAAACCGACTCCAAAACTTTTCCAATAGCAATTTTTCTCCGTTTTGGAATATTTAATAAATTAGGAAAATTTAAAGTAGTCCGAAAAGTGCACGAGGAGGCGACAAGCCAGAGGGGCGCGCTCCTGTGGCTTGTGGCCACCCCGTGTACCTTCCGGACTCCGTTTTCTTGTGGTATACTCCTTTAGGTCGGTAAAAATTCATTATATAATCTCTCAAAGGTTTGGACCTTCGTATCACGACAATACCTCTTGTTTTCGTTTTGAGTTGTTTCTGCAGCAGATTTAGAGCAATATGTCGTCTCAAGATTCCGATGGGGAGAGCTATGTATCGCATTATCTTGCCAATTCCAAGCTCTATGGAGACTTAGATCCTTATGGATTGTTCTCGGAGGAGGAACAAGAAGGCAAGTATGAGGAAGAGAGCCCGGATGAAGAAGAGATCCCCCTGCCTCAACCAGGAGATATGCATGTGGAGTTCAGGAAATCGAGCCTCCCAAACACAAGGAGAAAACCCAAAGTTCTATTTATCGCTTCTCGTTTTCTGCAGGAGATCAAGCAAGAATTATGTCAAAGGATATTGAAGCTTGAGCAGGAAGTTGACGATCTGAGGGAACAGAATTTTATGCTTAAGAGGAAACTGAACAAGCTTAAAGATCCTTCTCCATCATCACCACCTCCAAAGAAAGACAACTAAACACATGGGTATGGGCACTCCCCTTGGCCTGTGCCAAACTTGGGGGAGGTGCCCCGATATCGTATCACCATCACATCTTTTACTTTTATCGTTTTTTCTTAGTTCAATCCTTTTGGTTATATCTTGATCTAGTAGAATAAAGTTTTTAGTGTGATCTAGTTTTGAGTTTTGCTTTATGTTCCCCGTATGTAAGCGAGTCCGAGAGTTATATAATAAAAAGTAGTTTTGAGTTGAGGGCTTTGCTTGCTTGCTATGATCTTGAGAAAAAGAAATAGAAAGAAGTATAGAATAAAAGCAAAGAGTATATATGATGATCTTATGGGGAGTGATGACTTCACATATAAAAAGTATGTCGATTGAAATTTGTTGTGAGTTGACAAACATAGCGATTGGTCATTGTTGCAATTAAAAGGAAGTAATAAAGAAAGAGAGGTTCACATATAAATATATTATCTTGGACATCTTTTATGATTGTGAGCACTCATTAAAATATTATATGCTAAGAAGTTGATGTTGGACAAGGAAGACAACATAATGGGTTATGTTTGCTTATTTCCGAATAGAAGTTATATGGTTATAGATCCTTTAACATGTGATGCTTGCTTCCACCCCATATCAGCCAAAACTTCCGCACCAAGTAGAGATACTACTTGTGCATCCAAACACCCTTAACCCAGTTTTGCCATGAGAGTCCACCATACCTACCTATGGATTGAGTAAGATCCTTCAAGTAAGTTGTCATCGGTGCAAGCAATAAAAATTGCTCTCTAAATATGTAGGATCTATTAGTGTGAGGAAAATAAACTTTATACGAACTTGTGATATGGAAGAAATAAAAGCGACAGACTGCATAATAAAGTTCTCTATCACAAGCGGCAATATAAAGTGACGTTCTTTTGCATTAAGAGATTGTGCATCCAACTATAAAAGCGCATGACAACCTCTGCTTCCCTCTGCGAAGGGCCTATCTATTACTTTTACTTTCTAGTACTTACCTTTATGCAAGATTCATGGTGATCTTCATCACTTCCTTTATTTCGCCTTTCTCTCTTGGCAAGCATCATGTGTTGGGGAATGATCTAGACATATATATCCACTCGGATGTGGGTGATCATGAGTTATTTCTGTTGACATTACCCTTGAGGTAAATAGTTGGGAGGCAAAAATATAAGCCCCTATCTTTCTCTGTGTCCAATTAAAGCTTTGACCTCATAAGTACCGCGTGAGTGTTAGCAATTATGAAAGACTAAAAAATGATTGAGTATGTGGATTTGCTTTACAAGCTCTTATATTGACTCTTTCCTATGTTATGATAAATTGCAATTGCTTCAATGACTGAGATCATAGTTTGTTGGTTCTCAATAGAATTTTTTGATTCACACTTTACCTTGTGAATGAATTGTTACTCTAGTATAAGAAATTATATATCAGTAAGTATTGCTGTTCTAAAGATGATCATGATGCTCTCATGTCCGTATTTTATTTTATTGACACCTCTATCTCTAAACATGTGGACATATTTATCGATTTCGGCTTTCGCTTGAGGACAAGCGAGGTCTAAGCTTGGGGGAGTTGATACGTCCATTTTGCATCATGCTTTTATATTGATATTTATTGCATTATGGGCTGTTATTACACATTATGGTACAATACTTATGCCTTTTCTCTCTTATTTTACTAGGTTTACATGAAGAGGGAGAATGCCGGCAGCTGGAATTCTGGATTGGAAAAGGAGCAAATATGAGAGACCTATCCTGCACAACTCCAAAAGTCCTAAAATGATACGGAGAATTATTTTGGAATATATAAAAAATATTGGGCGAAAGAAATACCAGAGGGGACCCACCAGGAGGTCACAAGCCTGGGGGGCACGCACTACCCCCCAGGGCGCGCCCCTGTGGCTTGTGGGCACCCTGGCAGCCCTCCGGTGCCCATCTTCTGCTATATGGAGGGTTTTGACCTGAAAAAAAAATCATAAGAGAGCTTTCGGGACGAAGCGCCGCCGTCTCGAGGCGGAACTTGGGCAGAACCAATCTACGGCTCCGGCGGAGCTGTTCTGTCGGGGAAACTTCCCTCCCGGAGGGGGAAATCGAAGCCATCGTCATCACCATCGATCCTCTCATCGAGAGGGGGTCAATCTCCATCAACATCTTCACCAGCACCATCTCCTCTCCAAACCCTAGTTCATCTCTTGTATCCGATCTTTGTCTCAAAACCTCTGAGTGGTACCTGTGGGTTGCTAGTAGTGTTGATTACTCCTTGTAGTTGATGCTAGTTGGTTTACTTGGTGGAAGATCATATGTTCAGATCCTTAATGATAATTATTACTCCTCTGATTATGAACATGAATATGCTTTGTGATTAGTTACGTTTGTTCCTGAGGACATGGGATAAGTCTTGTTATAAGTAATCATGTGAATTTGGTATTCGTTCGATATTTTGATGAGATGTATGTTGTCTTTCCTCTAGTGGTGTTATGTGAACGTCGACTACATGACACTTCACCATTATTTGGGCCTAGGGGAAGGCATTGGGAAGTAATAAGTAGATGATGGGTTGCTAGAGTGACAGAAGCTTAAACCCTAGTTTATGCGTTGCTTCGTAAGGGGCTGATTTGGATCCATATGTTTCATGCTATGGTTAGATTTATCTTAATTCTTCTTTCGTAGTTGCGGATGGTTGCGAGAGAGGTTAATCATACGTGGGAGGCTTGTCCAAGTAAGGGCAGCACCCAAGCACCGGTCCACCCACATATCAAATTATCAAAGTAACGAACGTGAATCATATGAGCATGATGAAAACTAGCTTGACAGAAATTCCCATGTGTCTTCGGGAGCGCTTTGCTTTATATAAGAGTTTGTCCAGGCTTGTCCTTTGCTACAAAAAGGATTGGGCCACCTTGCTGCACATTTGCTACATTTGTTACTTGCTATCCGTTACGAATTATCTTATCACAAAACTATCTGTTACCGATAATTTCAGTGCTTGCAGAGAATACCTTACTGAAAACCGCTTGTCATTTCCTTCTGCTCCTCGTTGGGTTCGACACTCTTACTTATTGAAAGGACTACGATAGATCCCCTATACTTGTGGGTCATCAAGGCACGTATTTGTATTGTTGCCATCAAGGGTAAAACGATGGGGTTTTCATAATATTGCTTGAGTTTATCCCTCTACATCATATCATCTTACTTAATGCGTTACTCTGTTCTTCATGAACTTAATACTCTAGATGCAGGCAGGAGTCGGTCGATGTGTGGAGTAGTAGTAGTAGATGCAGAATCGTTTCGGTCTACTTGACAGGGATGTGATGCCTATATGCATAATCATTGCCTTGGATATCATCATAACTATGCGCTTTTCTATCAATTGCTCGACAGTAATTTGTTCACCCACCGTATTATTTTCCTTCAAGAGAGAAGCCTCTAGTGAAACCTATGGCCCCCGGGTCTATTTTCCATATTATATTTTCAGATCTATAAACCAAAAATACCAAAAATACTTTGCTGCAATCTTTTTACTTTTATTTTACTTTTCGTTTTAGTAATCTTTTATATCTATCTCTATCAGATATCATCCTTGCAAGTAACCGTGAAGGGATTGACAACCCCTTTATAGCGTTGGGTGCAAGTGTTTGATTGTTTGTGTAGGTGCAAAGATTGGGGACTTGCTTGTATCTCCTACTGGATTGATACCTTGGTTCTCAACAACTGAGGGAAATACTTATCTACTTTGTTGCATCACCCTTTCCTCTTCAAGGGAAAACCAACGCAAGCTCAAGAAGTAGCAAGAAGGATTTCTAGCGCCGTTCCCGGGGAGATCTACATCAAGCCTACCAAGTACCCATCACAAACTCATCTCTTGCATTTACATTATTTGCCATTTGCCTCTCGTTTTCCTCTCCCCCACTTCTAAAACGATTTTCAGAAAAAACCAAAAATATTTGCCTTTTTATTCTCCCTTCTTCCGTTCATCTTTTCGTTTGCTTTTTGTTTGCTTGTGTGTTAGATCGCTTAAACTCATGGCTAGCCTTACTACTATCGCTAGTACTCTCGAGAGTGAGGTTCTTAATTTTAAGCAAAGAGAGGGAGAAAACTTAAAAGATGCTTGGTATAGAATTTGCAATGCTCAAAATAGATCTACTCGTAATCAATCTACTACCGTTCTCCTTTGCAATTTTTATGTGGGTGTTTCTCCTTGGAATAGATATGTTCTGGATACCATTACGGGAGGAAATTTCTTGGGAAACCATACCTTTGATTCTTATAATGCTATGATAAATTTGGTAGGTTCACCCCCACTTATGGTTAATGAAACAATCTTAACTTTGGAACATGTGATGCGAAGGCTTGATATTATTGAAAATAAAGTTGCTATTATAGAGCTAATCGAAAACTTGGATAAAAAGATTCGTAATCATATTACTCAATATGGATCTAAGGTAGGAGTTACTTTAAAAAATCTAAGGGAAAAAGAACCCATAGTTAATGAAAAATTGGATCAACATTCCTCTAGAATTGGCAAGCTAGAGGACATTATTACCAACTTGGGTTCCGCTTTTGCCTCGGTTCAAACCACTCAAAATTTTCCTCCTTCTAAGACTGCCAAGTTTGTTTATGTTCCTAAAAATAAGGGTGGATCCTTTAGTAAAGGGGATGAAGATCTTAAGATGATAAGTGTGTACCCCAGCTTTATCAATATTGTTAGGGAATCTATTGCCACAAGTGAATCTCTTGACTTCTTGCCTAGGAGCATTATTATTGATAAGAGCAAAGAACCTCCTAGGGTTTATAAGTGTGCAATTGAGGATTTGCATACCAAAGATGACAATACCTAGATCTATTGCGTTATGCCTAGCTAGGGGCGTTAAACAATAGCGCTTGTTGGGAGGCAACCCAATTTTATTTTATGTTTTTGTTTCTGTTTTTGAGTGCTTTACACATTATTACCTCTGTACTAATTGTGTTTTATTGTTTTAATTAGTGTTTGAGCCAAGTAAGACCTTTGGGATGGTCTACGGTGATTGTTGATTTGATTTTGCTGAAAAACAGAAACTTTTGCGCTCAGTCCAGGAATTTTATAAATTCACCAGAGCGTCGAATGAGTCTGAAATTTTTACACAATATTGATATAAAAATTTCCAAGATTTTCCTAATTTTTCAGAATTTTTTGAGTTACAGAAGTATTCTAAGTTTACAGATTGCTACAGACTGTTCTGTTTTTGACAGATTCTGTTTTCTTTGTGTTGTTTGCTTATTTTGATGTATCTATGGGTTGTATCGGGGGGTATGAACCATGGAGAAGTTGGAATACAGTAGATATTACAGCAATATAAATAAAGAATGAGTTCACAAGAGTACCTAAAGTGGTGATTTATTTTTCTTATACTAACGGATCTCACGAGTTTTCTGTTGAGTTTTGTGTTGTGAAGTTTTCAAGTTTTGGGTAAAGATTTGATGGACTATGGAATAAGGAGTGGCAAGAGCCTAAGCTTGGGGATTCCCAAGGCACCCCAAGCCATATTCAAGGATACCAAAGAGCCTAAGCTTGGGGATGCCCCGGAAGGCATCCCCTCTTTCGTCTTCAATCCATCGGTAAATTTACTTGAGGCTATATTTTTATTCACCACATGATATGTGTTTTGCTTGGAGCGTCTTGTATGATATGAGTCTTTGCTTTTTAGTTTTCCACAATCATCCTTGCTGCACACATCTTTTGAGAGAGACACGCATTAATCGTGAATTTATTAGAATACTCTATGTGCTTCACTTATATCTTTTGAGCTAGGCAATTTTGCTCTAGTGCTTCACTTATATCTTTTTAGAGCACGGTGGTGTTTTTATTTTATAGAAATAATTGAACTCTCGTACCTCACTTATATTATTTTGAGAGTCTTTAAACAGCATGGTAATTGGTTTAGGTTATGAATTTAGTCCTAATATAATGGGCATCCAAGAGGGATATAATAAAAACTTTCATATAAAGTGCATTGAATACTATGAGAAGTTTGATTCCGTGCATATAGTTTTGAGATATGAAGATGGTGATATTAGAGTCATGCTAGCGAGTAATTGTGGATTGGTAGAAATACTTGTGTTAAAGTTTGTGATTCCCGTAGCATGCACGTATGGTGAACCGTTATGTAACGAAGTCGGAGCATGATTTGTTTAATGATTGTCATCCTTTGTGTGAGGGTTGGGAGCGCGCAATGGTTAACTCCTACCAACCTCTCCCCTAGGAGCATGCGTCTAATACTTTGCTTCGATAACTAATAGACTTTTGCAATAAGTATGTGAGTTCTTTATGACTAATGTGAGTCCATGGATTATACGCATTCTCACCCTTCCACCTTTGCTAGCCTCTCTAGTACCGCGCAACTTTCGCCGGTGCATTAAACCCACCATATATCCTTCCTCAAAACAGCCACCATACCTACCTATTATGGCATTTCCATAGCCATTCTGAGATATATTGCCATGCAACTTCCACCGTTCCGTTTATTATGACACGCACCATCATTTTCATATTGCTTTGCATGATCGTAAGACAGCTAGCATGATGTTTTCATGGCTTGTCCGTTTTTTGATGTCATTTGCTATGCTAGATCGTTGCACATCCCGGTACACCACCGGAAGCATTCATATAGAGTCATATTTTGTTCTAGGTATCGAGTTGTAATTCTTGAGTTGTAAGTAAATAAAAGTGTGATGATCATCATTATTAGAGCATTGTCCCATGAGAGGAAAGGATGATGGAAGCTATGATTCCCTCACAAGTTAGGATGAGTCTCCGGAATTTACAAATAATAAAAGAGGCCAGT
This sequence comes from Elymus sibiricus, assembly GCA_039707655.1. Taxonomy (NCBI): domain Eukaryota; kingdom Viridiplantae; phylum Streptophyta; class Magnoliopsida; order Poales; family Poaceae; genus Elymus; species Elymus sibiricus. The sequence goes on from CM077665.1 coordinate 46,859,996, forward strand.
GAAGCCCAAATAAAAAAAGTGGCCAAAGATGCCCACCAAAATAAAAAAAATGAGAGAAAAGAGAGAAGGGACAATGCTACTATCTTTTTTTCCACACTTGTGCTTCAAAATAGCACCATGATCTTCATGATAGAGAGTCTCCTATTTTGTCACTTTCATATAACTAGTGGGAATTTTTCATTATAATGCACACCCACTTAGTTTCTTTTTGAGCTTTCATACACTTATAGCTCTAGTGCATCCGTTGCATGGCAATCCCTACTCACTCACATTGATATCTATTGATGGGCATCTCCATAGCTCGTTGATACGCCTAGTTGATGTGAGACTATCTTCTCCTTTTCCTCACAACCTCCACCATATTCTATTCCACCTATAGTGCTATATCCATGGCTCACGCTCATGTATTGCGTGAGAGTTGAAAAGGTTTGAGAACATAAAAGGTGTGAAACAATTGCTTGACTTGTCATCGGAGTTGTGCATGATTTAAATACTTTGTGTGGGGAAGATGGAGCATAGGCAGACCATATGATTTTGTATGGATAACTTTCTTAGGCCATGTTATTTTGAAAGGACACAATTGCCTTATTAGTATGCTTGAAGTATTATTGTTTTTATGTCAATATTAAGCTTTTGTTTTGAATCTTATGGATCTGAACATTCATGCCACAATAAAGAATATTACATGGATAAATATGTTAGGTAGCATTCCACATCAAAAATTCTGTTTTTATCATTTACCTACTCGAGGACGAGCAGGAATTAAGCTTGGGGATGCTTGATACGTCTCCAACGTATCTATAATTTTTGATTGTTCCATGCTATTATATTATCTGTTTTGGATGTTTTATATGCATTAATATGCTATTTTATATTATTTTTGAGACTAACCTATTAACCTAGTGCCCAGTGCCAGTTTCTGTTTTTTCCTTGTTTTTGAGTATTGTAGATAAGGAATATCAAACGGAGTCCAAACGGAATAAAACCTTCGCGATGATTTTTCTTGGACCAGAAGAAACCTACCAGACTTGGAGAGGAGGGCAGGAGACCTGCCGGGAGGCGACAAGCCTGCAGGGCGCGCCCCCTGGCTTGTGGCCCCCCTGCAGGCCTCCTAACCCTAATCTTCCGCCTATAAATTCCCAAATATTCCCCCAATACCAAAGAGAGCCATGATAATACTTTTCCGCCGCCGTAGGCCTCTGTTCCCGTGAGATCCCATCTTGGAGCCTTTTTCGGTAATCTGCCGGAGGGTGATTCGATCACGGAGGGCATCTACATCAACTCCATTGCCCCTCCGATGATACGTGAGTAGTTCACCTCAGACCTTTGGGTCCATAGCTAGTAGCTAGATGGCTTCTTCTCTCTCTCTATGTTCTTCAATACCATGTTCTCCATGATCTTCATGGAGATCTATCCGATGTAATACTCTTTTGCGGTGTGTTTGTCGAGATCCGATGAATTGTGGGTTTATGATCAGATTATCTATGAATATTATTTGAATCTTCTCTTAATTCTTTTATGCATGATTTCATATCTTTGCAAGTCTCTTTGAGTTATTGGTTTGGTTTGGCCAACTAGATTGGTAATTCTTGCAATGGGAGAAGTGCTTAGTTTTGGGTTCAATCTTGCGGTGTCCTCACGCAGTGACAAAGTAGGGGTAGCGAGGCACGTATTTGTATTGTTGCCATCAAGGGTAAAAAGATGGGGTTTTCATCATATTGCTTGAGTTTATCCCTCTACATCATGTCATCTTACTTAATGCGTTACTCTGTTCTTCATGAACTTAATACTCTAGATGCAGGCAAGAGTCGGTCGATGTGTGGAGTAATAGTAGTAGATGCAGAATCGTTTCGGTCTACTTGACACGGACGTGATGCCTATATGCATAATCATTGCCTTGGATATCGTCATAACTATGCGCTTTTCTATCAATTGCTCGACAGTAATTTGTTCACCCACCATATTATTTTCCTTCAAGAGAGAAGCCTCTAGTGAAACCTATGGACCCCGGGTCTATTTTCCATATTATATTTTCAGATCTATAAACCAAGAATACCAAAAATACTTTGCTGCAATCTTTTTACTTTTATTTTACTTTTCGTTTTAGTAATCTTTTATATCTATCTCTATCAGATCTCATCCTTGCAAGTAACCATGAAGGGATTGACAACCCCTTTATAGCGTTGGGTGCAAGTGTTTGATTGTTTGTGTAGGTGCAAAGATTGGGGACTTGCTTGTATCTCCTACTAGAATGATACCTTGGTTCTCAACAACTGAGGGAAATACTTATCCACTTTGCTGCATCACCCTTTCCTCTTCAAGGGAAAACCAACGCAAGCTCAAGAAGTAGCACATATCTTAGCATCACCCTTTAATGAGAACAGAAATAATTTGAGAATATAGTAGTAGTGAATCTTCTCATCATGAGCAAAGAGGGTGGCTATATCATTCAACTTAGTAAGATGTGCCACTATAGTTTCAGTTTCATAGCCATGGAAAGGATCAGATTCAACCAAAGTAATTAACTCTGGGTCGACAGAGAATTCATAATCCTTATTAGTAACAAAGATAGGTGAAGTAGCAAACTTAGGATCACATTTCATTCTAGCATTCAAAGTCTTCTCTTTATACTTGCGTAGTAATTTCTTAAGATCATCTCTATCCTTACAAGAAAGGATTTCTCTAGCTATTTCTCCATCCATAACATAACCTTCAGGTATCTTAGGCATTTCAAATCTTGAAGAGCTAGGTCTAATAGGTGTTTCATAGTTCTCAGTTTCAAATACTTCATCAGTTTCAGCAATCTCATCAGTTTCAATAATTTCATTCTCTTTAGCTCTAGCAATTTGTTCATCAAGAAATTCACCTAGTGGCACATTATCATCAAGCATGGTACTAGCATCATCATAAGCATCATTCATAGTAGAAGTAGCATCATCAATAACTTGTGACATATCAGGATTAATAGCATGTGGTGGTGTTGCAAGTCTACTCATAACCGAAGGTGAATCAAGTGCAGAGTGTGATGGCAATTCCTTACCTCCCCTCGTCTTAGAGGGAAAAATCTTGGTTCTTGGATCCTCTAGATTCTTCATAGTGATCAATTGATATAAATCCCAAGTGACTGAACAAATATAGCTATGCTCCCCAGCAACGGCGCCAGAAAAAGGTCTTGATAACCCACAAGTATAAGGGATCACAACAGTTTTCGAGGGTAGAGTATTCAACCCAAATTTATAGATTCGACACAAGGGGAGCCAAAGAATATTTGCGAGTATTAGCAGTTGAGTTGTCAATTCAAAAACACCTGGAGATTAAATATCTACAGCAGAGTGATCAGTAGCACAGTAGTATGATAATTTGGATAGCAGTAGTAGCAGTAACAGTAACGGTAACAGTGATAGCAGTAGTTTTGTAGCAAGTGTAACAGTAGCAGTAGCAATACTAACTTAGCAAGAACAATATGTGGAAAACTCGTAGGCACTGGATCGGTGAACTCGTTGGATAATATTCATCATATAACAATCATAACCTAGCGCGACACAGAACTAGCTCCAGTTCATAAATGTAATGTAGGCATGTATTCCGTAAATAGTCATACATGTTTATGGAAAAGAACAGCGAAGAACGAGAGAGAAAAACGATGGAGGGATAAAACGTAGACTGAAAAGTAGTATATTGATTTGTTCGATTGTGTGTTGTTCAATCGGCCGTCACCCCCAACATATATAAGAGGTGGCTGGACTTCCCGTACAAGCAAAGGATTCATCTAGGCTTTCCTTACAAGAAAATTACATCAATTCATGTCCTAGAGTCCTAGCTCTAGTCTAACTCGGATTCAACCCGAATCTGGCCCAAATTTCGGTCTTGCTCCTTGCGCGGACTATAGAATCTGCATACGACGTTCGATTGAGATGTTTTTTTATATCCAAATCAATCGTTTCGATGAGACGAACAATTCTTCTGTTGATCACTTTTCCAAATAAGGCCATCTTCAATACTCCAGAAGGTCATCTTCAACTTCCAGTCGGATTTGGTCCTGTGGCTGACTAGGCTGTCCGAGTTTTGTAGAGATTTTGCAGGCCGTATATTATATCAAATGATGATGACTCCAAAAGCAAAGTGGACCATTTCGACGATACGTACAACTTTCATGTAGAACACTTTTCCATACGAGGCCATCTAGATAATCATTTGAGTCCGTCTTTAGCTTCTGGTCGGATTGCCCAAAATTGACATTTTCCACTCGGCCGGCAAGCTTTCACCCGGCAAGCTCTTTGGCCGGCAAGCTTTTCACCCGGCAAGCTTTTCACCCGGCAAGCTCTTTGGCCGGCAACCTTTTCACCCGGCAAGCTCTTTGCCCGGCAAGCTTTTCACCCGGCAAGCTTTTTCCGCGGTCGTCAACCACTTTGCCAGCAAGCCTTTTTATTCGGATTTTCCGACTCAAACTTCAGCCTGATCTTATTTTGTCTCTCCAGGTCACATACGACCTCGTATTTGGATGATTTATATATCAAAATCGACCGATTCGACAAGACGAAGCTTTTCCGTGTTGAAGATTTTTCAATTCAAGGCCGTCTTGAGGGCCTAATTGCTCGCGCGGCCGATCAGACACCATCGAGGTGGGTGTCTGGTCCCTCGCGTCTTACCTTTGCTCAGGGTCAGTCCGCGGTGTTTTGCTTCTAACTTTTGCATACGAACTCGGATTGAGATGATTTATATATCAAAATCAATTAGCTCGACGAGACGAAGACAATCCATGTAGAGCATTCCTTCATCCGAGGTTGTCTTGGAGGCGTAATCGACCAAAAAGCACTCAGAACATCTAAACATGACGATCCAAGTGTAATTTTGGCCCTTGATATGATGCCGAATGGTGATGGCCTAAACATCAAAGTTGTTTCACTCGGCAATATGAACTTTCTCGTATAGAAAACTTTTTCATTTGAGTTCATCTTTACTGCATTTTGCATCGTGCCAAAATCAGGTGTCAACACATGCCCCCCTGTTTTTCGGCAAAGCTTGCATGCCGAAAAATAATTTGCACCATGTTTGTTCTAAGGACGATGTCAACACTCCATCGGCCATCTATATTTCTCAGGGCGATAATTATGTATCGGCCATGTTTATGCTAAGGGCGATAATCATATATCGGCCATTGCCTAATTAGGCTTCTTGCCACACACTCGGGTGGTACTTCTTCAGATATCTGCCATTGAGAGCTCGAGGTAATAATACTCCTTGTATGGATTCCACCAAATATGAATTTCCAGGAACTATTCTTGCAATCCTAAAAGGACCTTCCCAGTTTGGAGACCACTTCCCGAATTTTCTATCTCTAGAATCAATCGGCGGAATCACTTTCCACACAAGATCGCCAACTTGAAAATTCTTCAACTTGACCTTTTTATTGTAAGCTCTTGCTACCCTCAACTTGTCCCTCTCTATGGCCTTTAATGCAGCCAAACGTTTATCGGCAACCTCATCAATATTGTCCATCATCAAATCATAAAAGTCCACTGCCGATAAATCATTTTGTTTGGCTATTCTCAAAGCACTCAAATTTACTTCCACTGGTAAAACAGCCTCTTGACCGTATACTAGCTCATACGGAGTTACCTTTGTAGCACCATGCCTTGAGATTCTATGTGCCCATAAAGCCTCAGACAACAACTCATGCCATTTTCTTGGATTATCCTCAATCTTCTTCTTGATGAGCTTAATCAATATTTTGTTGCTAGACTCAGCGTGTCCATTAGCTTGGGCATAATACGGAGATGAATTGAGCAACTTTATGTTATATGATTCGGCAAATTCTCTAACTTGATGTGACATGAAAGATGAACCTTGATCTGTAGTCAACGTCTGAGGAATGCCGAATCTATGAATAATGTGTTCGGTTATGAATTGAATTAACTCCGTATGTGTCATGTTCTTGAGAGGTACTGCTTCAGACCATTTAGTGAAATAATCGGTTGCCACCAACACGAACCGATGCCCCTTTGAAGAAGATGGATGAATTTGTCCAACGAAGTCTAAACCCCATCCTCTAAAAGGCCACGGCTTGATAATAGGATGTAACATAGCAGCAGGAGCCAACTGAATATCACCAAATTTTTGACAAGCTTCACACCCTTTATAATACCTGAAGCAATCATTGATCATAGTAGGCCAATAAAATCCAGCACGTCGTAAGAGCCATTTCATCTTGGGTGCCGACTGATGAGTACCACAAATGCCTTCATGTACCTCTCCCATAGCAACTCTTGCCTGGTCCTCGTCCAAACACTTCAAAAGAACATCTTCAATTGTTCGGCGATAAAGACCATCACCTCTCATTGTATATTTGAAAGCCATACGCCGAACAGCCCTGTCCACCCTTTCACTCGGATTGCACAAGTAATCAATAATGGGCTTCCTCTAGTCATGATTTTCACCTGCACTAGATTTATTGTTAGTGGCCGAATCAGTGGGCTCTGGTTCGGCCTCTCCCATAATAGCAAGACAAGACATCGGCTTCTGAGAAATGTGAAACATGCCATGATCAACATGATAGCCGGATGCTTGTTGTGCCAACTCATTTGCTCTCCAATTGTCATGTCTAGATATATGAGCAATGCTAAAATAATCCAAAGTAGAAATCGTATCTAGACACTTATCAAGATAAACATTAAGTGATTCGTCTAAACATTGAAAGACTTTGGACACTTGCTGCACTACTAATAACGAATCACCAAAAGCCTCAACATGTGTAGCACCTATAGCGAGCAACATCTCTAAACCGAATAACAATGCTTCATATTCGGCTTGATTATTTGTGCAAAAATATTCCAGTCGGCATGAGGCTTCAAAAACAGCACCATGAGGAGATATATAAACAATACCAACACCTTGGCCATTGCTACAAACTGAACCATCAAAATATAACCTCCATGGCACTAATGAGATGAGGTTTATATCAACATCATGCTTGTCATTAATCCGATGCTCAACAATAAAATTAGCAACAATTTGGCCTTTCATGGATTTTAGAGATTCATAAGCCAAATCATACTCAATTAAAGCATAAGCCCACTTGCCAATTCTACCACTAAGAATTGGCCTATGCAACATGTACTTAATGACATCGGTTTGACAAGCTACTATGCAGGCACTCGGCACTAGGTAATGTCTCAGTTTTGTGCAAGCATAATATAAACAGAGGCATAATTTTTCAATAAATGTATACCTTGTCTCGGCGTCCAATAAGCGTCGGCTCAGATATGTAATAGTATGCTCTCTTCCTTCGGTTTCTTGAGTCAATACAGCACCAATAACACCTTCCTCCGCCGCAATGTAAAGCCTAAAGGGATCTTTATGTTTGGGTGCTTTCATCACCGGAGGAGTGCTCAAATAAGTCTTGATCATGTCGAATGCCTCTTGCTGTTTTGCCCCCCAAGTAAAATCAGCATCATTCTTTAACCGAAGGATAGGAGTGAATGCATCAACCTTCCCTGACAAATTAGCTATGAACCTTCTCAAATAATTGACCTTGCCAAGTAATTTTTGCATATCTCTCTTGCATGTTGGAGCCTCCACTTTTTGTATAGATTCTATCTTTTTGGGATCAATTTCTACGCCATTCTCATGAATAATGAAACCCAAAAACTTTCCAGCCGACACGCCGAATGCACACTTCAAAGAATTCATCTTCAGTCCATATTTTTTAATTCTTTCAAAAGCTAAACACAAATCAGCCAAATGAGACTTAAAAGCATCCGATTTGACAACAATATCATCAATATAGACTTCAAGTATAATACCGAGTAAATCATGGAAAATTAAATTCATAGCCCTTTGATATGTGGCACCAGCATTTTTTAATCCGAATGTCATCACTATCCACTCGAATAAACCAAGGAAACCAGGGCAACGAAAGGCTGTCTTGGACATGTCCTCTTCGGCCATAAAAATTTGATTGTAACCCGTGTTACCATCAAGAAAGCTAATAACCTTATGTCCAGAAGCATCATTAATAAGCATGTCAGCTATTGGCATGGGATACTCATCTTTGGGTGTAGCTCTATTCAAATCTCTGAAATCAATGCACACCCTTAACTTGCCGGATCCTTTCTTCTCCACCAGCACAATGTTAGAGATCCACTCGGCATACCTGCAAGGCCGAATGAAATTAGCTTTGAGCAACCGACCGATCTCCTCCTTGATCCGGTCATATGTTTTTGGATTAAATTTTCTGGCCGATTGTTTGTAAGGTCTAAAACCAGCCTTTATAGGTAACCGATGCTCCACTAGCTCTTGGCTTAAACCTGGCATCTCATGATATTCCCATGCAAAGCAACAAACATATTCTTTCAATAGCCCGATCAACTCAGCTTTATGATCTGCTTTCAAATTCTTGTTTACAAAAGTCGGCCGAGTGACTGAACCATCTCCTATATCTACCTCTTCTAATGGATCGGCCGACGTAAAACCTTGTCCTAATTTATCCTTGTCATCCAACTCCTCTATAGATTCATACATATCGTTCTCGCTAGACCGATATTTTGCAAGACGTTTCTGCAACCACTCGGAATTAGAATCCATTTAAACATATCATACCTTGGAGCCGATTGCCACCAATCGGCTTTAAAGAGACGGGCACAAAGCCATTCTTCGTTGCGCTGAGGAAATCAAACTCTGACAAGTTGCGTCTCGTCAAGCAAGTAGCATTGGGATGTTGCCAATCCACCGATGCATCGGCCAAAGCAACACAAGCCGAGTTATCCGCATGAATGACTTCCACCTCATCATCAACCCACTGGATCAAAAACTGGTGCATAGTAGATGGCACGCATTGGTTTGCATGAACCCAATCATGGCCTAGTATGACGTTGTAGTTACCTTGCACCTCAGCGACAAAGAATGCAGTAGCCAAAGTTTTGCTCCCGACTGTAAGCTCCACATACATCACACCTTTGGCTTCAGTTTTCTCTTTGCCTTCAAACCCATTAAGCACCATATTGGTCTTGATTAATTCATCATCGGGCAAACCCAATTTCTTGAAGACCGAATAGGGCATGAGATTCACCACAGCACCACCATCAACAAGCATCCGATTGAGTGGTGATCCATTGATATGACCTCTGAGGTACAATGGTTTCAAGTGCGTCACTGGTCCTTTTGGCTTCTCGAATATTGCATTTTTGGGGCCAAAATCTAGCTGAGCCACTTCCCCACCTTCATTTACAGCACGGAATTCAGCGGGTAAGTAATACACCATATTGATATCCATACCTTCATGAACCGGTGTAGACTCATAGTCCAACAGATCGTCTTCCTCCTCGTGCGCGTCCACCAAATCTGAATTCTGTCCGAGTGAAGGAGAAGTAATAGGTGACGTGGACGATGTGAGAACGGTTGCATCATCCTCTTTTGGCGGTGTACGTGCCACTGTGATAGATGTAGAAGCCACTATATCTTGTATTGGTTTAGGCTTCCACACTTGCTTTGCTGGTACCATGGGCCGAGTGACATTGAACAACTTGTCCCTTTGCTTCTCGGCCTCTTGTTCTGCCATCTCTTGATTTCTCAACCTCTGTAGTTTCCTCTTTTGTGTCTTTGTTAGCTCTGGAGGACACCACCTTGGCTGAGTGTATTTAGGATCAATTGGCTTCACTTGGCTGGTACTTGCTTCATGATCATTAGCCGAGTGCTTTGGCGCGATAACAAGTATCGGCTCAGTTGGGTTGCTATGCACAGTCGGCTGTTGCGTGGTGAATGTTCCAGTGCCCAAGATGAGTGAGTCGGCATTGATATTTTCCTTACCTTTTCCTGACTCCACTGCTGCAAAACTTGGCAACTTGACACGCCACTCTTGTTGACTTTTCTCGCCTACGAAGTTTTCACTCGGGCGCACCTTTTTACTCGGATGAAATCCAATCGGATGTTCAACTGAGTAGAATCCATTCGGCCGTATTCTTTCATTCAGATAACTTCCACCCGGGTGCATTCTTACACTCGGATAGTTTCCACTCGGCGGTATATTTTGACCAACCGAGTGATGGACACCAATGTTCAATCGGTTTTCATACGAGCATCCAAGTCGATCCCAAACAGGTTGTCGTTGTTCTTGTGGAAACGGCACCCTTGATCCAGTCGATTTTGCATACCGACTGAACATATCAGCTGATGGTGACCTTGGTCGCTTTAGGTACGATGACCGATTAGAGCTAGAACCGGCCGACTGATTTGCATATTTGGACAGCAGCATATCAAAAGTTGGCTTGATTCGCTTACGCTGTACCTTAGCTTCATTCCTCTTCCACTTGCCAACTTCTAGACTCTTGGGCTTAACAAATTTAACACGAATGTCTTGTTGCACCTGTGGTTGCCCCCCGAGTGCAGGATTCTTGATGGTGATCTTGATTACTTCCTTGCCATCGGGTTGCTTGTCAAGCACAACCTGCCTCCCCAAGACCTTGCTGTCTTCCTTGCTTTTTCTGGGCTCACCAACAATGACATTAGTTTTATTAGCAGATTCGGCTACCTCCGGCCGAATGAGCAACTTTTTCCCCTCCAAATCCAGAGTGTTCATTGGGAAGGGCTGCTTATCAACTTGCATCTCAGAAAAGTTCAATCGTCCGTCATTAATGGCCGATTGTATCTGTCGTCGAAAAACATTGCAATCATTAGTAGCATGAGAAAAAGAATTATGATATTTGCAATAAGCACGCCGTTTTAGCTCTTCAAACGATGGTAAAGTATGAGATATCCTAATGATCTTAGCTTGCAGCAAAGCATCAAATATTTTTTCACACTTAGCAATGTTAAAAGTAAACTTCATCTCTTCATCACGATTCTTATGAATCGGTTTCAGATCATTGCAAGTAAATGGTTTGGCCTTTGAGGGCCAAACAAATTCAGTAGCATAAATATCACCCTCATCGTCCGAGTGGTCACTATCATACTCAACCATATTCATCTTTGGACGATCAGTTTTATATCTATGTACTTCTTTGAGATCCTTGCTTCGGCTTTCATGAGCCAAAGCCCTTTGTAAGACTTGGTTGATACTTAGAAATTCATAGCCTTCTAGCTTTTCTCTAATGTGAGTTCTCAAACCATTAAGCACAAGATCTGCCAAGTCTCTTTCGGTTATCACCAAACTATAACACCGGTTTTTTGTATCTCTAAATCTCTTGACATAATCGGAGACCGATTCATCATGCTTCTGCTTAACCGATGTAAGATGTGACAACTTAAGTTCATTGTCACCGCTATAAAAGTGATCATGAAATTTCTGTTCTAGCTGCGACCAGACACGAATAGAACCATGTGGTAAAGAAGAAAACCATGAGAATGTAGTACCAGTTAAGGATAAAGGAAACAAACACACTTTCAATTCATTCAGCGAGCCTGCCTCACCCAATTGTGCTAAGTATTGACTAACATGCTCCCATGTGGTTTTTGTGCCCTCTCCATTGAACTTAACAAAATTTGGAATTTTATATCCCGAAGGGCACTGGACAGCGTCAAAGTACTCGGGGTACGGTTTTTGGTAAATCCGATTCCGAGGTAACTCAACTCCAAAATTCTCTCGAAGCATCTTAGCCATCTCCTCTCTAAAATTAGCTAAAGCATCGTCCGTAGTAGACGATGAAGCTTGCTGATGTGGTAGGGGAGGAGTAGAATTACTAGCAGTAGGCAGGAACTGTGGCACATATGCCGAACCATAGTTCGGATGTGGCCGAGTGTTTGCACCTACAGGTAAAGCTTGGTTCGGTATTGGCACCGAACTTGGCATGCTCATGATGGATTAGCGGGTGCAGCCACGATCTGATTGGTGTGGGTAGGATAATAATTCATCGGCATGGGAGGTTCCGATGAAAGAGGTAAAGACAGATTAGGGTTTTCTACACTAGCAGCCACACCAATATTACCACTAGACGATTGAGGCATATTTTTCTGAGCATTGGTATTTTCTATGAAAGTTTGATAGACCAAATTATTACCATCAGCAATACGACTCTCAATCTCAGCCCACTGCTCGGGAGAAAAGGTAGTACTTACAGAGGGTTTAACCTGCTCATCGTGAAGAGGAGGGAACTTGATTTCTCCAATCGGAGTAATGTTGCCTTGGCGATCCTTCTTGAATTTTGCCAGGAATTCCTGCAGCTCCTTCTCCTCACGTGCCTTCTTGTATTCCTCATAAGCTTGGCGATGATCGTCCGATAACTCATCAAGACTGGGCTTAATGATGTTATCGGCGTCTACTTCACTCGGCTTGGGAAGATCAGACATGATGGATGGTGATGATGATGGATCTTCGAGTCCCCAGCGGAGTCGCCAAAAAGCGTGTTGACACACGAACATGTCACCATGTACCCTCGACGCCGGGGGTGATGCACCGCAGCTCACGTCGAAGGAGGTCCGTCCGGCAGCGCGATACGCAAGACAGCCGACAGACGCTTTTGCAGACCCGAAGCCCCGCACGCCCGGGAGGGACCCCGTCAGGGATTGCGGCGGCTATGGGCTGCCCTAGGTTGATTTGCTTGCCCCTAGAGCCTCGATATTCGCAGCTCTCAAACACGAAGAACAGCGAAGAATGAGAGAGAAAAACGATGGAGAGATAAAACGTAGACTGAAAAGTAGTATATTGATTTGTTTGATTGTGTGTTGTTCAATCGGCCGTCACCCCCAACATATATATGAGGCGGCTGGACTTCCCGTACAAGCAAAGGATTCATCTAGGCTTTCCTTACAAGAAAATTACATCAATTCACGTCCTAGAGTCCTAGCTCTAGTCTAACTCGGATTCAACCCGAATCTGGCCCAAATTTCGGTCTTGCTCCTTGCGCGGACTATAGAATCTGCATACGACGTTCGATTGAGACATTTTTTATATCCAAATCAATAGTTTCGATGAGACGAACAATTCTTCTGTTGATCACTTTTCCAAATAAAGCCATCTTCAATACTCCAGAAGGTCATCTTCAACATCCAGTCGGATTTGGTCCTGTGGCTGACTAGGCTGTCCGAGTTTTGTAGAGATTTTGCAGGCCGTATATTATATCAAATGATGATGACTCCAAAAGCAAAGTGGACCGTTTCGACGATACGCACAACTTTCATGTAGAACACTTTTCCATACGAGGCCATCTAGATAATCGTTTGAGCCCGTCTTTAGCTTCTGGTCGGATTGCCCAAAATTGACATTTTCCACTCGGCCGGCAAGCTTTCACCCGGCAAGCTTTTCACCCGGCAAGCTCTTTGCCCGGCAAGCTTTTCACCCGGCAAGCTTTTCACCCGGCAAGCTCTTTGCCCGGCAAGCTTTTCACCCGGCAAGCTCTTTGCCCGGCAAGCTTTTCACCCGGCAAGCTTTTTCCGCGGCCGGCAACCACTTTGCCGGCAAGCCTTTTTATTCAGATTTTCCGACTCAAACTTCAGCCTGATCTTATTTTGTCTCTCCAGGTTGCATACGACCTCGGATTTGGACGATTTATATATCAAAATCGACCGATTCGACAAGACGAAGCTTTTCCGTGTTGAAGATTTTTCAATTCAAGGCCGTCTTGAGGGCCTAATTGCTCGCATGACCCATCAGACACCATCCAGGTGGGTGTCTGGTCCCTCGTGCCATACCTTTGCTCAGGGTCGGTCCGCAGTGTTTTGCTTCTAACTTTTGCATACGAACTCGGATTGAGATGATTTATATATCAAAATCAATTAGCTCGACGAGACGAAGACAATCCATGTAGAGCATTCCTTCATCCGAGGTTGTCTTGGAGGCGTAATCGACCAAAAAGCACTCAGAACATCTAAACATGACGATCCAAGTGTAATTTTGGCCCTTGATATGATGCCGAATGGTGATGGCCTAAACATCAAAGTTGTTTCACTCGGCAATATGAACTTTCTCGTATAGAAAACCTTTTCGTTTGAGTCCATCTTTACTGCATTTTGCATCGTGCCAAAATCAGGTGTCAACACAAAGCATTAACACATAGTGAATACATGAACTCCTCAAACTACGGTCATCACCAGAAAGTATCCCGACTATTGTCACTCTGGGGTTTACGGATCATAACACATAGCAGGTGCATATGACTAGCAAGATCGGATCAAGAACATAGATATAATGGTGATAACATAAACGGTTCAGATCTGAAATCATGGCACTCGGGCCCTAGTGACAAGCATTAAGCATGGCAAAGTCATAGCAACATCAATCTCAGAACATAGTGGATACTAGGGATCAAGCCCTAACAAAACTAACTCGATTACATGATGAATCTCATCCAACTCCTCACCGACCAGCAAGCCTACGAGATTACTCACTCCCGGTGGGGAGCATCATGGAATTGGGGATGGAGAAGGGTTGATGATGACGAAGACCGAAGATTCCCCTCTCCGGAGCCCCAAACGGGCTCCAGATCTGGCCTCCCAATGAAGAACAGGAGGTGGCGGCGGCTCCGTATCATAAAACGCGATGAAACTTTCTCTCTGATTTTTTTCTCCGAAAATAGGATTTTATAGCGCCGGAATTAGGGTCAGTGGGGCCCCGAGGTGGGCACAACCCACCAGGGCACGCCTGGAGGGGGTGGCGTGCCCTGGTGTATCGTGCCCAACCAGGGCACCCCCTCCGGTGGTTCTTAGCTCCAGTAATTTTTATTTATTGTTAAATCTCCAAAAAGTTTCGTCCAATTCGGAGAACTTTTATTTCTGCACAAAAACAACACCATGGTAGTTCTGCTGAAAACAACGTCAGTCCGGGTTAGTTTCATTCAAATCATGCAAATTAGAGTCCAAAACAAGAACAAAAGCGTGAGGAAAAGTAGATACGACGGAGACGTATCATGGAGCAGTTGATATTTTTTTTACATCTACATAATATGTTGGAGGTGCGTTTTTAGGCCTTGGAGATGTAAAAGTTAGTTATTTTTGCATCTACATCTTCAATTGAAGATGCTCTAACTCTGTTTCACCCCCTCAATCGTTAGCAGGGCAAACCCCAATTGGGCCATATGCCCAATTACGGTTATATTTTAATTTTAAATGCCATGGACATAAAAATAGAATTGAAAAAATGCCATGCACCTAAAAGAAAATGTCATCTCGTAGAAATAAGAAATTCCATATTTTAATTAAAAATACCATATATTTAAAATAAAAATACCATCTTTCAATACAAAAAATGTGATCTCTTTAAAATGTAAAAATGGCATCTCTTAGTACAAAAATGGCCATCTCTTTCAAATAGAAAATGCCATCTCTTAATAATTTAAATCTTAATGAAGAAATACCATCTTTTAATACAAAACTGCCATCTTTTTAACATATAAAAATGACATCTCTTAATAAAGGCCACCACTTAATAATTTAAAATGCAATCTCTTAATTAGAAAATGCCATATGTTAATACAAAAAATTGCCATCTCTCTGAAAAATAAAAAAATGCCATATCTTAATACAAAAACTACCATCTCTTTCAAATCTAAAAATGCCATCTCTAAAAATAAAAAATGCCATCTCTTAATACAAAAACTACCACTCCTTTAAAATATAAAAATGCCATCTCTGAAAATAAAAAATGCCATCTCTTAATACAAAACTTTCATCCCTTTAAATAAATTAAAAATACCATCTCTTAAATATAAAGCTGCCATTTGACATACTTTTAAAAACATTAAAACTGCCATGTTAAATATAAAAAATCCCATCTCTTAATACAAGTGGTAGGCGGGACCCGCTAGGTGCAGGACGTCTCTGGTTCGAGTCCCCTTGCTCGCATTGTTTTTTGGGGGAAATACTTCGGACCATTCCCAACTCTGCAGAAAGTGGGTTCCGTGTCTTACAAATTTCAGCTTCCTGAATCCAGCAAGATTCATTCCTTTGTCCATGTCTCATTATTTACTGAAAAAGCGGTTTCTCCAGCATCAGAGGTATGTTCGGATTTACTATGCTTGTGCTAACTCAGACCAAGTGATGCAACCGGAAGCTGTCCTGGACCGCCGTGTCATTCACCATTCCGAGGGTACTATTGCTCGAGTACTGGTCAAATGAAAAGGGTTATCTCTAAGATATACAGGATCAACGATGTTTGCCAGTCCCCTGTAAATATAAAATGAACAACTTATTAATTTTCTATACTCAATACCATACATATATAGGCATTACTAAGTTAATAGCAAATGAGAAATAATATACATACAAATGAAATGTAAAAACAAAACATAGTCCATGCATTACTATTTAAGTTGCACCACCTAGCATTGTCTTGTTTTTTTAGGGTCATTGTCTTACTTCCTAATCATAAAAATATATTACAACTCTATTTATGTTTCTAAATATGGCTACAACATGGATACTAACATACTAATTATCAAAATACCCTAACATACCTCCTATGCTATTCGCATACCATACTATTATAGCAAAAACTCATCGATTAATGGAAACAAGCTCACCACTGTGGCCACTGCCTCGACCCAAGATATTGAACTACGACCGTGCACATTGGTGTTGATGACCCAACAGTACAAGATCACTGTGCACTGGCGTCAACCGTGCACACGAGGGTGACCTTGCGAGATCGTGAAGTTCTCTCGGTATCGTGGCCATGCCAAGTTGTCGATAGTTCCATCGTGTGGCACCCATATGCCAAGTCGGCCGACGATCAGATCAATGTGTTAATAATTGTGGGAGCTAGTTTTGTGCCATCGGATGACAGAGAGTCAACGTGGCCAAACATGCTACCTTTTTAAAAAGGGACCTTTTATTACTTAAAAGGTTTAAGCACTATACCCGTCCTATGCATAACTAAGATGCACACAACAAGGTCCTGCAAACATGCTACTGAGCACACAATTTTTTTAGAGAAAACAAACAAATGATTTTTTTTAGTGGGAACATTTTTTTTTGTGAGATCAGGCGGGGGAGGGGGGCTTTGTGGACAGAAGAGAAAATGGCTTCGTGGGCTTCATGGGCTTCATGGGCCTCTCGCCGTTGACGCCTCCGCTCTCAAAAATGGGAAAATGCGAGGACAGAAGAGAAAAAACCTCAAGCCGCCCCAGCGCTCCCACTCCGAGCGCCGCCGTCCTGTCGCCACCACCGCCGCTGACCAGAAGCTGCTCCACCTCACGCCGCTCCACCGCTCGCAATCCCAGCGCCGCCGTCCTGTCGCCATCACCGCTGCGGCCGGAGGCGCGAAGCCAGCTTGCTCCTCCCCGCGGTTCGAATCGCCGTCTTCGCTTTCCAGTTAGGACCAACCAGATCCCCGTCGCCGTCGGAGGCTGGCCACAGTTCGAAGCCAGCTTGCTCCTCCCCCGGCCGACGGTTAGTGCTCTCTTTTTTTTGCCCTTTGCTTACCGGGGAAGAAGTTGGAGCGTGACTCGGAATTCTTGCAGGAACAAGCTCAGCACAAGTCCGAATCTTTGTCGAGTGTCAGTCCGTGTTGTAGCACAAGAAAGAAGCGCCCTGGGAATCTGATTCAGTCGATATCCGTATTGTTCCTGGGCTCGGATTTGCTTCCCCTACTGGATTTTGAAGCGGTTGGTGGTATATCTATATAAGTGTAGCCAGCAGCCTGCTTTTCTCTGCAGAAATTTGCGTCCAACTTATACCGGAGAAATTTGTCAGTTTGGCCGAAGCTGAAGATATCCAATGGAGTCCTGTAGCGTTGCCAGGATAATGAGCTTAGGGAAGCTTGCTATACACCAGACGTATTTGTGCTCCCTAATCTTCAGAGTTTTGCCAAAGCTGCTAGGCTTCACTCCCAGTTCACTCAAGAGATTTTGCAAAACAGGACATGTTGAGTTGCAACTGACCAAGAAGACTACACTGGGCACATCGCCGGAGCTGCCTCCGGACATCTTGATGGGTATCTTTGCCACCCTTGAGATCCCTGACCTCGTGCGTGCCGGCTCTGTCTGCTCCTCCTGGCGCTCCGCATACACAAGCCTACGGAGCCTTGGGCAGTACAAACTCCAGCAGACCCCATGCCTCCTCTACACTTCCGAATCCACCGGTGAGAGTGTTGCGTGCCTCTACAGCCTTGCAGAGAAGAGGTCATACAAGTTAACCCTACCAGAGCCGCCTATCCGCACTAGGTGTTTGATCGGGTCATCACATGGCTGGCTGGTAACTGTTGATGACAGATCCGAGATGCACCTCGTTAATCCCATCACATGTGAACAGATTGCTCTCCCTTCGGTGATCACCATCAAGCAAGTGAAACCCATAGTTGATGAATGTGGTGCTCTCCACAAGTATGAGTTCTCAAGGCACCCTGGAATCTTTGCTCTTGACAAGCTGCGGCACGAGCTCCACTATAAAGCGTTTGTTTTCCCTGATACATCCACTGGAAGCTACATTGTCGTGCTCATCCATAATCCAGTGCGTCAGCTCTCATTTGCAAGGGTTGGGGATGATAAGTGGACCTGGTTGCCACCTTATGATGACTATAAGGACTGCACTTACAAGGATGGCTTGTTGTATGCTGCATGTACTTACAAGGGAGAACTTCACACCTTTGATCTTAGTGGCCCTGTGGTCACAAGGAAGACGATTATAAGCATACCCGGGGAGCATGACTGCGAGTACATGTACGTTGTTCAAGCTCCATGGGGCGGTCTGCTACTTATATGGAGAATCTTTGAGGATCATAATGTAGAACCTGAACCTGGGGCATCTGTGTTTTGGAACACTACGGAATATAGAATATATGAATTTGATGCTGCAGGAAGCGAACTTAAGGAAATCAATTGCTTGCGTGACCATGTGTTGTTTCTTGGGCATAATCAATCACTTTGTCTTGCTGCTGAAGAATATCCGTCTCTCAGATCAAACCATGTCTATTTCACCGATGATAATTCTTTATGGACATGTGGATTGAAGAATACTCACCGTGATATGGGAGTTCTCAACTTGGATGATAACAGCAGGGAGGACCTTGTGTCTCCGCAGCTTTGGTCAAACTTTCCGGCTCCAATGTGGATTACACTTAATCTTCGAAAGATGAACTTTGCTTCAGCAGGGATTGCCGAAAACTGATCGACGGGTTCAATGAACTAACAAAGGGGCGGCTTTCTTGCTTACTGGGGTTACTAGAGGATGTCATCAACAAAATACTCAAGGGACCACTTGGACTCTGTGTGAGGGCGTAATCATCGGTTAAGCGTGGTCCTTAAATTCTAAGATTGGACCTAGTTGGCTCTGAATAAATTGTTTTGAGTTTTCTCCGTTCACATATGTTATAATCATGTAATTCTCCACAGTTTAATGTGTCAACGGAAAAAGTTGGGTGATAGTTGATTGCTTTATGTTCTTGTTCTTACCATTTTTCTGTCGTATTTCTCCTGGGATGCTCATGTCATCTTATTGTAGTGTGTTGGTATATATATTGATTCTTCATTATTTCCGAATGACCAGATGAGTTTGTAATCAGTATACTCTACCGTAATGTCCGGTATACCATGTTACTCTAGTGTAACACTGCTTGGTTTGGAATAACTGCAGGGAATTGGAATGGTTTTTCCTTCCCAGTTGTTGTGTGTTTGAAATATGAGAATGTTCTGTTGCTTCTTACATGTGCTCTTTCGTTTCTGTGGTCTGTTGAAAAAGGCTGCATACTTGTTTATTTCAGACTGCGTATAATTGCTATTTCAGCGCACCTGTGAGGATCTCTGTTGGTAGCTATAGTAAGGCTATGTCGCTTGAAGAACTCACAAATATTTCTGTCGGGTTTTGAAACTGGGATGTTTTCTTTTGCTCACCATCGAGCAGGGCTTTAGCGATGACACTTGCATTGAGATATCGGTTCCAATACTGAGACTTGTTGGCTCTGAATAAAAAGTTTTGAGTTTTTTCTGTTTGCATATGTTATAATCATGTAATTCTCCACAGTTTAATGTGTCAACGGAAAAGTGGAGTGATATCGATACCTGATTGCTTTATTGTTTGGGCTGTCAATGTTACTCTAGCATAACGCTGCTCGGTTTGGAATAACATCAGGGAATTGTAATATGATTTGATTTGCCTAGCCGCAAAAGATAGCATGTCTTCTGGCAATAAAAAGCTAACAGATCCATCTATTGTTTTGAAATTAAGAAGATGTTTTGCAAGATCCAGTCATGATCAAACACTTGATTCTTCAATCCGGTTTACTTCAAGCCTGAATGTGTAGTGTAGCACTCTATTTTACAAGGCACAGCATGCCTAAAAGTTTCCTCATTCTCACCAATGAATTATCAAATTCTTTAGCGATCAACAGCGCGAACTATAGCATACACATTCTCACTATACAAAATTGCTGAGATGCCGGATGCTCTATCATTGTATTTCCATCATCTGCACTCCAGGATGCCTCTGAACTCCCGACGTCTCTTCCATCAGTTGTGCCAAAAGGGCAGACAACCTGGCAGATACATGTACGCAATGAATCAGCTCAAGGATTCTACAAAACGAAAAGTATGTGTAACTATCACAAGGAAATCTCAGGGTTAAGACTACAGTAACCAACTGATGCATGAACATCACATGCATTATCACTGTTGGCTACATAAAAAAGGATGAATGACACCTCCAAGACCAGTCAAACAAAAGCTAACCTTTCTTGTGTACATCAAATGTACTTATGCCACCACCCTGGAGGAAAATCGTGCACAAAACGGCGGTGCAGTGCCAAATCACGTCCTGGACGTACTCGAACATGGCAGCCAGGCACGGGGCAACGGACACTCGCTCCCTCTTCGCTGTGCAAATCCTGACAGTGCCCAGGCATCTACAAAAAAAATTAAAACCGTAAACAATGTTGGGAACACAAACAAAACCAGTGATGGTGTTGAAGCAAGAGCCAAGAGGTGTATGAGTTACTCACCTTCCAAGTAGCAACAATGAAGTTTTGTGACCTCTGCATTTCAAATATGCAGAAGTGGCACACTGTTGAATTTGCCGTACAGGTTCGCATGCAATAGTCGACATAGAGATCGACTATGTGCCTGGGCACATCCACCCCATCAACAACCTAAAAATGAGTAAGAAATCAACTAGTTTGAGACAAGAAATCATCTAATCAAACTGTAAGGATAGCGATCCCAACGATTGCTACCATCCACTATCTGAATCCTTCGATAAATTGCAGTAAGGGAGAACATTGCACAAATTTAACTGTATTTCTCTGAACCCAGAGACAAGAACCTTGCTACGATGCTGGTGGAAATTGTGAATCAAACGATTATCTAATCTAATGTACGTGAAGTAGTCCTCTAAAAAGGCCGATTTTATTGAATTAACAACCCCAAAAGTTTATAGAGAGAAGCTTCCCTTGAGTTAATGGCTTCAAAGTTCAAACAGAGGGAAGTTAATGGCTTATGGTAAACTGTGGCCACACAAATTTTTACCCCCATTACAAATTAAACAGCCCCGATGAAACCAAGTGCATGTCAACTGTATTTCAGGCTTATGTCAGTATCAACTTATCTGAATCTTTCTACTACAAAAGTTCAACTGTATTTCTCTGAATCTATAACTGTATTAGGCTTAGGAACAAATTCCACGGGCACTGAAATGAAGTGCATTTTATTCTAGCAACAAATCCTCCTACGAAAATTGAATTGTATTTCTATGAGCCCTAACACAAGAAACCTTGCTATGATTCTGTGGTCGCTCTAAGCCTCTAACTGACAATGTTCACTAAAATTTTCTGAATCTTGCTACGATGTCAGGATAACTTATCTAAATCTTTCTGAATTTTCTGAACTCTCAGGATCTACGATGCTAGCAATCATCTAATGTAATGTACGTGAGGTAGTCAATATCTCAGGAATCAGCATCATCTAATCTATCACACAAAATCTAACTGAAGAGCCGGACTTACCACCGGAGGAGGAGCAGTCGGCTGCGGCTGCGGCAGCAGGGGCGGCGGCGGCGGCGAGGGAGGACGAGGGCGACGACGATCATCAGCACCACGGCGGTCGTAGAAAATGGCGCTTCCCTGCGCTCCCGGCTTCGGCGGCGTCCTCTGCTCGACGTCGCCGGCTCCGTACACCGTCGCCTGCTGTCCGACGCGGCCGAGGAAGAGGCGCCGGCCGAGGGCGAGCGCGCGCCGAGGGATGAGGCCCTGCAGATGGCGGCCTCCGAGCGCCAGGAGGAGACGAAGCGGGCGGAGTAGAGCGCGGACGGCGGGGCCGCCGAGCACCACCGCGCGCCGAAGCGGGCGGAGGAGAGCGCGGACGGCGGGGCCGCCGCGCGCCATCCCGCGCCGAACGACGAACCGGAGGCGCCCGCGCAGGGGACGCCCCTCCTCGGCGAGCTGCGCCGCTGCGGGCTGCGCCTGGACGCGGCGGGGCCTTCTGGCCATCTCGCTGGCGCCGGTTTCTTGGCTTGCCAAGAAACGGTGTCTCCGGCCAAGAAACGGCTTCCTGTGCCAAGAAAGCTGGATTTCTTCGGCGGCGGGGCCGGCGTACGGGGTACGGGGAGAAGAGGGCCGGTGCGCCGCCGCCGGTCTGCCGGGAGGAGCTGCCGGAGCCCGGAGGTGAGCCGGGGGAATTTTTTTTTGAGGCAAAGTTTTCGGAGATGAGAAAGAGGGAAGACAGGAGGGCCATTATTTATATATGAAGCGGCGGTGTTCTATGCTCCATTCCGGCCCAGGAGGGTTTTGGCCCATGTTCCACTTTCTCTCTAGAAAAAAAACACATAATTCTTCCTTTTGGTAATTTCGGATACTAGAAAATGGTAATGAAAATTTACAGAGAAAAAAAATGTGACCCTGGCTAACCCGGAATCTTGGTTAAAATCGAGCCCGTAAGTATGCCGCCAGCTGTGGTGGAGAAGTACATCGCTGGCGGACACGAGAAGGGGACAACCACACTGTGGGCCATGTTGTTCGATATAGTCGGGAAGCGCACACACAAGAGTGACTGAAACCTTGCCCAAAGCTTGTTGAAGTCGTCCATGATACACAAGAGGCACATGAGGTTGCGGTCGCCGTTATCATGGCCTTGTCGGTGCCCCGGTAGCAGACTGCAGGCGGGGAGCCAACGACTGACTGCCCTAGAGCCATGCCATGTCACTCCTGACATGCTGAGAATAGCCCCGAGTGCTGATCCCAGAGCAATCGACGTTCTTTACATCGATAAGAGCCTGAGACGTGTTGACAACAATGGCCCCGTGTGTTGACGATTAATGCACTCACATTCTTAAGATCTACTTGGAGTCACAAAAAATAGTAGAAAATGCTTACATAATTTGATGTCGTCGTGAAAGATATGAAGGATGCTCATGAGGTTGCAGACACCATCATCGCGACAACAAACGTGAAGGATCAAAGATGTCAGCTAGGGGAGGGGGAGATGGGTTGAATAGACATTACCAACTTTTCTTTCTTAGTTGATTTTTGGGATTAAGAAATATTAATTCCTCTCACTATTAGAAATTGTTCCAAAAACTAACCTCTCAACATTGACCGACCTCTACGAAGGCGTTTGTGGCAACTTCGTCAATCTCAAGATGATATATGAGCGTCTGCGTCTGTACTGTATTAAAAAAACAGTGACCGACCTCTAGCCATTCTAGTCATCCGTCAGTGGTGAATCTGATTATCTTTTTTTGAAAAAAATACAGATGCAGACGCACAAACACTCGTCCATATGAATGCACACACGCATATCTTACCCCTCTGAGCACTTTCGAGAGACTGAACCGGCACATTATCTTCAGATTGACAAAGTCATCACGGATGCCTTTGTAGTCGACGGGAACGTCTCCTCCCACTCAACGCGCATCGACGGAAGGCTTGGAATAATCCAGGAAAATGTGGGCACCAATGTCAAGTCTTGGACTTGAACTCAGGTGGGCAGAGGATACCACTGTCCTCCTAACCATGCAACCCAAAATTGGTTCGCGTGAATCTGATTATTGATAGGCCAACCTTGATTGATCAGTGATGGTGAAGTTGTCAAGGCATAATGGTACTGTCACAATGGGACTTTTCAAGGACCATTTTGTTGAATGCATGGTTTAAAACTTCGAGGAAATTTTGGAATTTTATGCAATCCCGTTTGTTTTGAGGGTGAGCGGATTTTTCTTTTGCATTTCGTTCAATTTTTTGGGTAGGCTTGAATATTCTTGATAAAAAAGGTCCTCAGAACATTTTTTAAAGATACGAACCATTTTTACTAAATTAAGTGAACATTTTTTAGAATTGCGTGAATTTTATTTTACAATTTGTTTTTTTTTTCTTTAATCTGTTCGGGTTTTTTTTGGCTTTTCGGGTTTTTCTTTGTTTCTCCTACGTATCTCTCATTTTTTTCTTCAGGTTTTTTGCATCTCTGTTTCAAGGCGTAAAACACAAACTATGCTTCCCCCAAAAAATTAAAAAATAGGCTTGCTTCCCAAAATAGATGACCTCTAGCCACCCTAGTCATTTGTCAGTGGTGAATTGATACGTCTCCAACGTATCTATAATTTATGAAGTATTCATGCCATGTTTACAATAATTCTATATGATTTTGGAATGATTTTATTAGAACTAACCCGGACTGACGCTGTTTTCAGCAGAACTACCATGGTGTCATTTTTTGTGCAGAAATAAAAGTTCTCGGAATGGGCTGAAAATTTACGGAGAATATTTTTGGAAAATATAAAAAATACCGGAGCAAAAGATACCGGAGAGGAGTCCCGAGGCAGCCACAAGCCTAGGGGGCGCCCCCCCCTAGGGCGCGCCCCCTGGCTTGTGGGTCCCTCGGGAGTCCCCTTGACGTGAGACCGACGCCAAAAATTCCTATAAATACCAAAACCCCCAGAAAGAAACCTAGATCGGGAGATCCGCCGCCGCAATCCTCTGTAGCCACGAAAAACCAATCGGGAGCCCGTTCCGGCACCCTGCCGGAGGGGGAAACCATCACCGGAGGCCATCTTCATCATCCCGGCGGTCTCCATGACGAGGAGGGAGTAGTTCACCCTCGGGGCTGAGGGTATGTACCAGTAGCTATGTGTTTGATCTCTCTCTCTCTCTCGTGTTCTTGAGATGACACGATCTTGATGTACCGCGAGCTTTATTAATATAGATGAATCATATGGAGTTTTCCCCTCTCTATCTTCTTGTGATGAATTGAGTTTTCCCTTTGAAGTTTTCTTATCGGATTGAGTCTTTAAGGATTTGAGAACACTTGATGTATGTCTTGCGACGGGATATCCGTGGTGACAATGGGATGTTCTATTGATCCACTTGATGTATGTTTTGGTGATCAACTTGCGGGTTCCGTGACCTTGAGAATCTATGCATAGGGGTTGGCACATGTTTTTGTCTTGACTCTCCGATAGAAACTTTGGGGCACTCTTTGAAGTTCTTTGTGTTGGATTGAACATGATGAATCTGAAATTGTGTGATGCATATCGTATAATCAAGCCCATGGGTACTCGTGGTGACATTGGAGTATCTAGGTGACATTAGGGTTTTGGTTGATGTGTATCTTAAGGTGTTATTTTAGTACAAACTCTAGGGCTGTTTGTGACACTTATAGGGATAGCTCATAAGATTGATTGGAAAAGATAACTTTGAGGTGGTTTCGTACCCTACAATAATTTCTTCGTTTGTTCTCCGCTATTTGTGACTTTGGAGTGAACCCTTTGTCGCACGTGAGGGATTTACATATGATTCAACTATGTCAGTATTGTTGAGAGAACTTGCACTAGTGAAAGTATGAACCCTAGGCCTTGTTTCTAAGCATTGCAATACCGTTTGTGCTCACTTTTATCATTAGCTACCTTGCTGTTTTTATATTTTCAGATTACAAAAATCTATATCTACCATCCATATTACACTTGTATCACCATCTCATCGCCGAACTAGTGCACCTATACAATTTACCATTGTATTGGGTGTGTTGGGGACACAAGAGACTCTTTGTTATTTGGTTGCAGGGTTGTTTGAGAGAGACCATCTTCATCCTACGCCTCCCACGGATTGATAAACCTTAGGTCATCCACTTGAGGGAAATTTGCTACTGTCCTACAAAACTCTGCACTTGGAGGCCCAACACGAGTCTACAAGAAGAAGGTTGCGTAGTAGACATCAAGCTCATTTCTGGTGCCGTTGCCGGGGAGGTGAGTGCTTGAAGGTATATCTTTAGATCTTGCAATTAAATCTTTTAGTTTCTTGTTTTTCACTAGTTTGGTTTCATAAAAGAAAACTACAAAAAAAATGGAATTGAGGTTGCCTCATATGCTTCATCTTTTTAATGTCTTTCGTGAAAATGATGGAAAGGAAAATTGTGCTCAAGTGTTAGAAGAAGAAGTTATTAAAATGTTTGGCACTAAATCTTTGAGTGATGAGCATGATTGCAATGTTGTTAGTATGAATTCTTTGAATATCCATAGTACTAATGATGATTGCACTAGTCATGATAAAAAGATTTCTTATAAGCATGTCAATTTTTGTGGAGTGCATAGAGTTTGTGAAGACATGCCTAAAAGGGAAGATAGATTTTGTAAGAGGCATAAGTATTTAGAAAATAAATGGTTGCAATAGAGGCTATATGTTTGTGCTGAAAGACTTAATATTTCTCGCCGTCCTTGTGAACTTTGCAATGAAAGTGGTCATTTTAATTTCCAATGTGAATTATTTCATGATCGAATTGTGTCCAAAAATTGTGATAACCTCATTACCCTTGAGCATCATAATGAACTTAGTCTATTTTTGGGGTATGAAGAAATGAAACATAAAACTAAGGATGTTCCAGCTTGGGTTCTCATGAAAATGATTGATTTTGATCTAAATGAAATCTATATGTATTGCGTGGTAAATTGCATTGAGAATCCTTATATTGCCACTTACTTAAAGACAAGAAAACAAATAGAAGATGAAGAGAATACTAATGAAGGGGAAGAGGTTTCCCAACATCCTCCTATTTTTTCTTATGATGAATCAGGTAACGAGGAGGAGCTTTTTATTCAACCAACCTCTTCAAAAAGAAGCTTGGAGGAATTAAATAAACCCACACATAATGTGGTGAAGAAGAAGAAAAGAAGGAAAAGTAAAGGTAAAGAGGTATCTCTCCTAAATAATGTTGCTCCCATTATTGATAGGTCTCATGAGAATGAATCAAAATAGTTGTGGAAGATGATACACTTGAGGATGATTTTGTTATGCCTATTGCTTGTTGCGATAATTATGATTGGGAAGATAATGATACTTCTTATAATCTTGAAAATATTTATGGCACCAACTTGGAAGATGATGATAATAATTGCTATACTATTGGTGCTATTCATACTATTAATGATGAGAGTGATTATGTTTATGATATACAAAGCCACAAGCTTGGGGATGCTATGTTTGATGAAAATGACATGTTTGAGAATTTATTTGCTGCAATTAATGTTTGTCCCAAGCTTGGGGATGCTATGCTTAATGAAGATGATCTTTTTATTCCCCCTACTTTGAATGATCAAATTTGTTATAATGATTGCATGCCTCCTACTTATGATGATTATTGTGATGATACTTATGCGATGAAAAAGAGTGATGATTACTATTATGATACTTGTCATGATTATGAATATCCTTTTACTTAATATTACTCTTTTAATGTGGAACCAATTTGTAGTATTAAATTCTTTTATGATACTCCCACTATTAGTCATGAGAAGAATTTTTTTTGTGTGGAGAGTAGTAAAATTTCTATGCTTGTAGATCATGAAAAGAATGCTTTATGTGCTGGTTATATTGTGAAATTCCTTCATGATGCTACTGAAAATTATTATGAGGGAGGAACATATGCTTGTAGGAATTGCAATAATATCAAGTTTCCTCTCTATGTGTTCAAAGTTTTGAAGTTATGCTTGTTTTGCCTTCCTATGCTAGTTGATTCTTGCTCCCATAAATTGTTTGCTCACAAAATCCCTATGCATAGGAAGTGGTTTAGGCTTAAATGTGCTAGTCATATGCTTCATGATGCTCTCTTTGTGTTTCAATTCTTATCTTTTATGTGAGCATCATTGAAATCATCTTGCCTAGCTAAAAGGCATTAAAGAAAAGCGCTTGTTGGGAGACAACCCAATATTTATACTTTCTGTTTTTGTGTGTTCACATGATTAGGATACTTTAGTAATCATGTTTTGTGTCTTTTATTTCAATAAAGTGCCAAGTAAAGCCTTTGGGATGACTCACAAGATGAGTAGAATTGATGCTGTACCAAAACAGAAACTTTTGACTCCAGTACAGGAATTTTCATTTTTTACTGGAGAGTGCTAATAATATGAAATTTTTACACAGTTTTAATATACAAATTCTTCAGGTTTTCCTAATTTTTCAGAATTTTTAGAGAAAGGTAAATATGGTTACACTACAGAGCTTCACAGACTGTTCTGTTTTTGACAGATTCTGTTTTGCATGCATAGTTTGCTTGTTTTAGTGTTTCCATAGCTTATATTTAGCGGTATAAATTATGGGAATGATAGAATACAGTAGGTATCATGTGGGAACAATTATGAATCTTGTCTTGACAGTACCTAAGTGAATTATTTATCTTTATTACACTAACCCTTCTCACGAAGTTCCGTCAAGTTTTGTGTGATTGAAGTTTTCAAGTTTTGGGTGAGACATCGATGTGAGGAGAACAAGGAGTGACAAGAACCTAAGCTTGGGGATGCCCAAGGCACCCCCAAGGTAATATCCAAGGAATACTCAAGCGCCTAAGCTTGGGGATGCCCCGGAAGGCATCCCCTCTTTCGTTTTCAACACTATCGGTATATCTTACTTGGAGCTATATTTTTATTCATCACATAATATGTGTTTTGATTGGAGCATTATTATATTTTGTTATTTTCTGTTAGGTGTTATTTATAATCTTGTTTTTCAATAAAAAGTTCCAAGAATTGCCTTTAGGATGCTTGCATTGCATGTTTGATGTGTGCTGTGTAAAAACAGAAACTTTTTCTGTAGTGTTTGAATTTTCATATTTTACTGGAACGTGGTAAGTTTCTGAAATTTTTAGACAGTATTTTCATATAAATTTTATATTGTGTAATAAATTTTCATAATTTTTTGAGTTACAGAAGTACACTGTTTTCATAAATTTATACAGACTGTTCTGTTTGGACTGATTGCTGTCATAGTTTCATTATCTACTTATCCTATAGTTTCCATAGCCTATATTGGTAGATATAAATTGTGGAAATGATATTATACAGTACCTAATGTTTGAAAATTATCTTGCAACTTGTCTTGGCAGTACATAAAGTGTTGATTTATTATTATGTGTACTAACTTATCTCACGAGTTCTTTTCAAGTTTTGTGTGGATGATGTTTTTGAGAATAGGCGAAACCATGATATGAGAGGATTGAACGAGATACAAAAGCTCAAGATTGGGGATGCCCAAGGCACCCCAAGTAAATATTTCAAGAAGTCTCAAGCATCTAAGCTTGGGGATGCTACGCATCCCACCTCTCTTCATCGACAATTATCGGTTAGCCTATGTTGGGCCTAAATTTTTATTCGTTCACATGATGCGTGCCATTCTTGGAGTGCTATTTTTCTTTTGCTTGCTGTTTAATAAAATACTTAAGATCTGAAATTCTTAGATGAGAGAGTCTTCACATAGTTATTTAATTGTTGGCTACTCATTGATCTTCACTTATATCTTTTTGGAGTAGTTTATCATTCACTCTCGTGCTTCACTTATATCCTATGAGTAAATGGTTGAATGAATTGAATATCATAAATCTGAAATTAAATATGCTTCATATACTTATCCCATGGGGAGTAATGACTTCACACATAATAAGTATAGGTGGTAAAATTTATTGAAAGTTAGCAAACACCGCATTGGTTACTTGAACAATTCATGAAAGAATATTGAAGGAAGAGAGATTCCACATATAAATATACTATCTTGGACATCTTCTATGATTGTGAGCTCATTAATTATTTTCAAACTCGAGCAAATTAGTTAAAATTGGACGAGGAAGACAACTTAATGAGTTATGTTTGGGTATATTTGTATAGAAGTTATATTGTTATGGATCCTCCAACATGTGGTGCTTGCTTCCACCTCATACTAGCCAAAACTTCTGCACCAAGTAGAAATACTACTTGTGCATCCAAACACCCTTAAACCAGTTTTGCCATGAGAGTCCACTATACCTACCTATGGATTGAGTAAGATCCTTCAAGTAAGTTGTCATTGGTGCAAAAAGCAATAAAAATTGCTCCTAAATATGTATGATCTTTTATTGTAAGGGAAAATAAGCGTTGTACGAACTTGTGATGGTAAAGAAATAAAAGCGACGGGCTGCATAATACATGTTGCTATCACAAAGGGCAATACAACGTGACGTTCCTTTGCATTAAGGGTTTGCACATCCAAAAACAAAAAGAGCATGACAACCTCTGTTTCCCTCTGCGAAGGGCCTATCTTTTATTTTCTAGTACTTACCTTTATGCAAGAGTCATGGTGATCTTCACCACTTCCTATATTTCGCCTTTTTCTCTTGGCAAGCGTCATGTGTTGGGGAATGATCTAGACATATATATCCACACAAATATATTTGATCATGAATTATTATTGTTGACAATTATCTATATGATAATTAAGTTGGGAGGCGAAACATTAAGCCCCTATCTTTCTCTGTGTTCGATGGATGCTATTTGTTCTAAAAATATGCTTTGAGTGTCAATAATCATGGAAGACTATATGATAGTTGAGTATGTGGAATTTGCTAAATCAAAGCCCTTACATAGACCCTTCCTGAAAATAAGATGAATTGCAATTGTTCGATGACTAGGAATATGGTTTGTTAGTTTTCAAGAAACTTTCTGGTCTATACTTTAACATGTGAATAGCTTGTTACTTGATCATGAGAAGTTTTATGAGATGAGCTACTGTTTATGGTTTATATTGATGCTAGAAAAAGTGATTGGAATTATCATTGATCAAACTTGTGCACTTGCTAGCATTCACACTTCATAAATTATTTCTTTTATCATTTACCTACTCGAGGACGAGCAGGAATTAAGCTTGGGGATGCTGATACGTCTCCAACGTATCTATAATTAATGAAGTATTCATGCCATGTTTACAATAATTCTATATGATTTTGGTATGATTTTATTAGAACTAACCTGGATTGACGTTTTTTCAGCAGAACTACCATGGTGTCGTTTTTTGTGCAGAAATAAAAGTTCTCGGAATGGGCTGAAAATTTACGGAGAATATTTTTGGAAAATATAAAAAATACTGGAGCAAAAAGATACCGGAGAGGAGTCCTGAGGCAGCCACAAGCCTAGGGGGCGCCCCCCCTAGGGCGTGCCCCCCTGGCTTGTGGGTCCCTCGGGAGTCCCCTTGACATGAGACCGACGCCAAAAATTCCTATAAATACCAAAACCCCCAGAAAGAAACCTAGATCGGGAGTTCCGCCGCCGCAAGCCTCTGTAGCCACAAAAAACCAATCGGGAGCCCGTTCCGGCACCCTGCCGGAGGGGGAAACCATCACCGGAGGCCATCTTCATCATCCCGGCGGTCTCCATGACGAGGAGGGAGTAGTTCACCCTCGGGGATGAGGGTATGTACCAGTAGCTATGTGTTTGATCTCTCTCTCTCGTGTTCTTGAGATGACACGATCTTGATGTGCCGCGAGCTTTATTAATATAGATGAATCATATGGAGTTTTCCCCTCTCTATCTTCTTGTGATGAATTGAGTTTTCCCTTTGAAGTTTTCTTATCGGATTGAGTATTTAAGGATTTGAGAACCCTTGATGTATGTCTTGCGATGGGATATCCGTGGTGACAATGGGATGTTCTATTGATCCACTTCATGTATGTTTTGGTGATCAACTTGCGGGTTCCGTGACCTTGGGAATCTATGCATAGGGGTTGGCACATGTTTTCGTCTTGACTCTCCGGTAGAAACTTTAGGGCACTCTTTGAAGTTCTTTGTGTTGGATTGAACATGATGAATCTGAAATTGTGTGATGCATATCGTATAATCAAGCCCATGGGTACTCGTGGTGACATTGGAGTATCTAGGTGACATTAGGGTTTTGGTTGATGTGTATCTTAAGGTGTTATTTTAGTACAAACTCTAGGGCTGTTCGTGACACTTATAGGGATAGCTCATAAGATTGATCGGAAAAGATAACTTTGAGGTGGTTTTGTACCCTACAATAATTTCTTCGTTTGTTCTCCGC
Source organism: Elymus sibiricus (assembly GCA_039707655.1). NCBI lineage: Eukaryota > Viridiplantae > Streptophyta > Magnoliopsida > Poales > Poaceae > Elymus > Elymus sibiricus. The sequence goes on from CM077665.1 coordinate 46,892,163, forward strand.
TATTTGTGACTTTGGAGTGAACACTTTGTCGGACGTGAGGGATTTACATATGATTCAACTATATCAGTATTGTTGAGAGAACTTGCACTAGTGAAAGTATGAACCCTAGGCCTTGTTTCTAAGCATTGCAATACCGTTTGTGCTCACTTTTATCATTAGCTACCTTGCTGTTTTTATATTTTCAGATTACAAAAATCTATATCTACCATCCATATTACACTTGTATCACCATCTCTTCGCCGAACTAGTGCACCTATACAATTTACCATTGTATTGGGTGTGTTGGGGACACAAGAGACTCTTTGTTATTTGGTTGCAGGGTTGTTTGAGAGAGACCATCTTCATCCTACGCCTCCCACGGATTGATAAACCTTAAGTCATCCACTTGAGGGAAATTTGCTACTGTCCTACAAAACTCTGCGCTTGCAGGCCCAACACGAGTCTACAAGAAGAAGGTTGTGTAAGGTAACGCAGCAGAAAACAAAAATTTTCCGACCTACGCATCAGCACAGGATCACTATGGAGACTGCATACAAGGTTTGATCTGTTTCGTTACCGACTCGTAGCGCAGCGGAAGTAGAGTCGATGACGATCGGCGGTGCAGATCCCCGCAGCTAGGATTTTACAACCTCCCAACCGCGAGGATGTACTCCCTCGTCAGCTCACCGGACGGATCTCCGGGCAGCCCTTCGAGAGGCCTCGGGACAGTTCCTCGGATAGTCCCACCGGACGGATCCTCGGACAGCCCTCCGGGAGGCCTCTGGACAGTCTTTCGGATAGTCCCACCGGACGGATCCTCGGACAGCCCTCTGGGAGGCCTCTGGACAGTCTTTCGGATAGTCCCACCGGACGGATCCTCAGACAGCCCTCCGGGAGGCCTCACGGACAGCCCTTCGGGAGGACCCCCGAAACTCGGACAAAAACTCGGACAGCCCTTCGGGAGGACCCTCGAACAGCCCCTCGGGCAAAAAGATCGAACCTACGACCTCTCTACGGGGTTGCACACATACGGTGTCATCTATCCGGCAGGGCTTCGCCGTCCAGAACTAGTTCCCACCGGAACCCAGACAGCCTTTTGGCTCTACGAAACTATTTCGCTGGGAGGGAGAGAGAAGCCAGAAATGTCATGGCACTTGTATATGAGAAGGAGTTGAGTGTGGAGGCAGCCCCTCCACCACTATTTATAGGAAATCCAAGGGGTAGGGTTGCTTGGCCCCCAAGCCTTCTTGAAACCTTTTGGGAAAATATCTCAAAAGGTGACTTTTCCATAAATATCCCAAAAAGCACTTTCACTATTCACGACGACATTTTTCAGCGTCTGATCGAACTGAAAATATTCATGTGGGCTTAGAACATTTCCAGTACCCACCAAAATAATTTTCAACGCGAGGCGGAACAATTCCGGTTTAGTGATTTTCATCTGCGAAAAGCATCTGAAGCGGTTTCGGCAGCTCCGGAACATTTCCGGTTTTCATCCCGGAAAATTCCAGAAAGTTTCCAGAACGATTCTGGCACCCTCCAAGAATTATCAGGCATGTGCCGAAACCATTTTGACTTTATGGTGTACTCCGAAACAACTTTTCGGTTTCACCGGAACTATTCCGATATCCTCTCCGGAACGTTTCCGTTTCGTCCGAAACTTTTTCGGTGATTTTCTCTCAGACTCCCCGTCTAGTATTCAGCAGATAGATGACCCTTAAGCGTGTGACCCTATAGGTTCGGTGAAGCATAGACATGACCCGGAACCCCTTCCGATCAATGATCAACATCGGAGCCGTGGACACCCATATTGACCCCTATACCCACACGAATGAATATTCGAGTGAACCTCCAGTTGCCGTGTGCTATTCCTGTTGCTTCGCGATATCTTACAAATACCCGAGGTGAGACATGTTGGCATCCCCGCGGATCAACAACTTGTCCACTATGCCAGTTACCTCGTTACCGGTATTGTTCTCTTTTCTCGTTCCCGTGTTCCGGTATCCCCGTGATCAAATCACAAAGTGTCTGGCCAGACGATGATGGATACCGTAACACCGAGAGGGCCCAGAGATATCTCTCCATCGTCGGAGGAGCAAATCCCAATCTTGAGCTATCAAGTTACTTGACATACTTTTCCATGAACCCGCAAGCCGCCGTAATAGCCACCCATTTACGGATGACGTTTAACAAACCCCAAAGTTCATGAAGCAAGCATGAAGTAACTCGATACTCTCATGGTCTAAGGAATTATGCAAACGTTAACCATCTCTGTGTTATTAACCATTAACTTATGACGAATGAATCTCATAGCATAACATCAATTCGGGTCGATTCAACACAAATGTTCTTCTAACATTGTGCCCTCAAAATTGCCGGCATAGCCATGCCCATGATCAGGAAAACAGGATCATCATGCAATACTTGAGCCAGTCTTAGAGGCCAGACTAGGAATACATTTTACCGTTTATTATTCCACACGTGCATATGAGTCTTCCTCCGAGCCTCGTGGTTATTGTAGACTCGAGAACCATAGCAGTTATAGCATGGAACATAAACCTAATTATGAACAGGGAGATAATCAATAACATTTATTATTGCCTCTAGGGCATATCTCCTATAGACTCCCACTTGCACTAGAGTCAATAATCTAGTCAATGCTAATGCACTTTACACCTATGGCATACTGGTGTAAAAAATGCTTCGCATGTGGTATAGCCTGATGTCCAACGGATCTGACGACTTCAGCTCCGTGTGTAACTTTGCATATCCTCGCGTTTTCACGCTTTCACAAAATTCATATTTTGTGTGGACTTGGCTTTGCATATGTGTGAATCATTGGTCGAAACCTGATTCCTCAGACTGAGCTATGGAGCAACTATCTGCAATAGTGTCCCATAGACCAAAGCCATCTTGGAACCATACTAAGTTCATGAATGAACTATATGATTCAACAACATCTTTGTCGCTTCTTAAGCATCAACATACTTAGCCTTTGTTATAGAATTCGCCACAGTATCTTGTTTGGAACAATTTCCAACTACCGTGCCATCATATTGTGTATTACACAAAACCCTTAACTTAAATCGAAAATCGCATGGAGCATTGATGAAGACTGTATCGATGTAATTACTTACAACGAGCACTTCATAATCTCTGCTTGCGAGAAAACATGTCATCACTACTACTCTAGTACTCAATGACATCTTTCACTGTTGTCCTATGATCAGTACTTTGATCACTTTGGTATCCATACTCGCAACAACTTTTGGAGTATCGGACATATCTGGTTGTTTTACATACCATGGAATACATGATTAATCCAAGCACAAGAGTGTGTGGAATCTCCATCATGTATTTTACTCATCAGTGTTTTGGGACACCGAGTCTTGCAAAAACTCTTTCCATGTGACTTCGGCAAGAATCACTCTTTGGCATTTTAAATGCTAAAAAGTTTTAGCATCTTGTCAATATGTATTCATTGCTTAGCCCCATTAGGTAAATCTATCTCCATAGATCATCATGCCTAATATTGAGGCTATTTAGCCCAAGCACTTCATCGGAAAAACTATTTTCAAATGAAGTCCTAATCCGTGTCAAGAAATTTATTTCCAATTAACAATGTGTCAAGTACACAAGGTTTTTAGAAATATTATTATGCTCCCACTTACTTTCTTGAATCACAAGCATCTTCGATACCCATTTGATGAAGTCAAAACCCTTTTGACCATTCCATCAAAAACGAAGATTCCAACTCCACTTTGCTCTCTTCTGTCCATCGCTGGAACTCTGAAGTTTGCATACTTACTAGCATCCTCTGGATCGACAAATTACTTTGGACTGTATCACATACAAGTCCTAGGTTTTATTTCCATCACATGGAAATCCTTTTGTCATCCATGTTTCATATCTCATGATTGAAATATGTATTAATTGCTAGTTCAACCCGAACCGACTTTAAGCATCGCTACGGTGAGACAATCTCATCGTAGTCAACTCCTTGAACTTGTTATGGCAACAAGTCGAGCTTTATGGATAAAACATTTTATCCGTATCAGTTTTTAGTTCCATAAATATTCGTTAGACTCTAAGTCTTCCGAAAGGTGTATCAAGATCTTAATCTTGAATCACTTATATGGAAACTATCTCGGATTGTATCGGCATTTAGCCAATTCCGGAGTCAGGGCCCATCAACGCTTCCTTGTGAATCATAGGTATACTGTTGTCTAACAACAATATCTCGTTTGCGCACCTGATAGGTTTGCACGAGCTTTGCCTACGTGGTTTAGCTGCAAGTTCGACCGAAGTCCATACATCTTATTGTAGAGACTTCCGTATCAGTCGCAGTAGGAAACTCCAAAATTACTTCCAAGGTCTCTTTCCTTTGATCTGATGACGATGATACTGTTTATCTCGTCGAGTTGCACTGTTCTCCCACTCACCTTTTTGAAAGAACCATTTTCTTCAAAAAAGCATACCGTTCTTTGTGGCAAACCTATTTGCCTCGGTATTGTGGTGGGGAAATACCCAATGACTTGGGATAACCTACAAAGTAGCACTTGTCTGATTTGGAATAGGTTTGTAACCTTTTACACAAGCCCCATATTCCAAATGTTAAGAAAAGATATAATATGGTTGGGCGTACCATACCATGGCGTCATTTCAACAGACCCGATGGAGCTCTTTTCAGTGTAAAAGCCGCAGTCTCTAAAGCATCACTTTAAAAGGGATAATGGCAAATTTATTTATGTCATCTTTGATCTTACCATGTCATGAATGGTTCGATTACATCTACACGGACTCTCCACTTGCAGTGGTGCTCCGGGAGGTGCAAGTTATGAAACCCCTTTCACAACTCATCAGACATTCGCTAAACTTGTAACTCAAATATTCCTTTCTGCAATCGAATTGTAGAAACATAATTTTCTTGTTACAACAACTTCTACTTCATTTTTGAAAACCTTATGAATGAATTCAAAAGATCCAGACTTACGTCTCATCAAGTAAATATCAATATATCTACTTGAGTCATTTCTGAAGATAGATAAATCCACTACTTGCAACAACATTTATTGAACTACACACATCAAAATGTATGATCACCAATAAGTTTGTTGCTCGTTCCTTATGGCCTGTGAACGGTATTTCAGTCACTTCACTTTTCGGAGGAAAGTTGCAAGTGTCAGATGATTCAAAATCAAATGACTTTAAAATCCATCATAATGGAATTTTCCATGCGGGTTTCTCCAATGTGACCAAATGCAGTGCCACACATATGTGGTATTCTTTTAGTCTTGCGACATTTAGCATTAGTGTTATGGATGTATCATATTACCATCAATATTCATAACATACATCCCATCCTGGATGGAAGCATGGCCCTTCATGTTATTCATAACACCGAACATCAAAAGTTCTCTTATGAATAACCTCCTTGCAAGATACCTTATGCAAAGGGCTAGAGTGTATAAAACTCTAAATGAATTATGAAAGTAAATACAGAGGTAATGTATTATTATCAATATTCATAACATACTTCTCATTCATAATGAAAGTATGGCCCTTTTGTTATTCATAACTCCGAACATTAAAAGTTCTCTTATAAACAACCTTCTTGCAAGATACTTTATGCAATGGGCTAGAGTGTGTAAAACTCTAAAATGATTTATGAAAGTAAATACATAGGGAATACACCTATGGAAGGCATAGTAACATTTACTATGTTCCCTGCGTGTATCTAAACCTTATTCCTGGCTAGTCTTTCAGGCCATAGTAGTTCTTACATCGAGTTGCAACAGAATGCAATCGAGCGGGTATCTTTGTGATTAACTCACAATACCCAAGAATTAGTGATTACCATGTTTAACCATAATTCCCAAGAACTATATCTTTGACCAGCCTTTCTATACATCAAAAACCTGTATGACATTCATACATGAGCTGGATATTCCAGTCTTCTATCCTTTTGCCTTTATACTTCTAACAGTTTAACTTTTAGTATTTCTCCTACTCTCAGAAGAAGCATCCAACTTAAGAGTGGCGTTAGCCCCGGACTTCCTAGGCGTGAAAGTCTCACTAACACCCTTCGGACACTTCCTTTCTCTTTAAGTTGTTGTTTTATTCACCTTTCATCATATGATAGGCGTTCTCCTGGATCCCTCTCTTATCAGTCTAATGCATAGTAAACTCCTTTACTAATAGTTTGCAAACAAACATTGCTTTGGATATCTCATATCTTTTAGCCTTTGTCTTTCTCTGAAAATGATTTTCAGATTCCATGAATATCACATAACTATCCAAACTTTCGAAGTTCGGGTCTCATGGAAGCAAACATATTGTACTTTGACTGAAAAGGAATTCTTGCTTTTGGATCGAAGGACGAGAGTCACATGATCCATAGCATTAGCGGGAGAATACCGAAAGCATGCGATAGGACAAAGTCCTTCTCGGCACTCTTGAGGACAATCCTCATATTACGTTACCAATCGTAAAGTTTTAACCAGATATTTAACAGCTATTCAATTTTAATTGGGAAGGTGGAAACGCGAGCCATTCTTCTACAACTATTTTGCAAATTGCACTTAGACAGAGTTCAAAATTAATTGCAATGAGAATTAAACAAGTTAATTCTACAGTGCGCTCCCACTCAAATCAATATCTCTCATAATTGATTGTGAGTGATTCAAGACCCGCATATCCATTCAACGTCACGGTTCGAGATGAACACCCATGGCGTGAACTTCAATCGGTAGGCAAACTTGCCGATCACATCTCTATGCGATTCTTGTTCATCTTTCGATGCGCGTGTTCCGAGCTCATGACTTTCATGCCTGAACGTCAAGACAACCAAGTGATCTCGCTGCGAGGTCTCAACTCACCCGCCTCACACATCCCTAATCATTCGCACCCATGGAGATCATGCAATGCCCCGAAAAGTTAGGTGCCGCGACGGTGCTACACTTGGGAGAACACTAACTACTTGATATTTTAGTGAGAGATCACCCTAATAAAAAGCGACTACTGCGCAATCAAGAAGGGTGCATCATAAGGGATAAACATCTCAGGCAATTCATAATAGCATGATATGGTATAGCCCTTTCTGACGGAGAAGTCTTTCATTTCTTCGTCTCCGGCATTCGCGTCGGTGTTCACCTTCGCGAAGATTGCCACCACCTTGTCGATGCACCAGATAATATTGCTATCTCTATAGCTAATAAAATAAGTGCATTACATAAGGTTGACACGCAGGTCATTAAAGTGCAATCATATGGCTCCAGCCATCATGCCGAATCATGACACGCAGGTCATGTTAATCAATTTACATCATATAGTCATCTCATACATAATCAAATTATTATGAACACTGCTATACCACATCATATGCACATGCAAACCATCCTGCAAAACCAAGTTAGACGCCTCTAATCGGTTCATGCAAAATTTTATTTTACGTGGCTTCTAAGGTTTCGAAACAAACCGAAGCTACCAACGTCCATCATCAAGCATGATAATCCAAGTCGCTAGATTAACATTGCGGGGTGTATGAAACACGAGATAATAAAATCTCGAGCCCCATACTAAACTTCGTCATACGCGTGACCCCCGTGCAGATCATATCTGCATTGCCCTTTCGTCTGCGAAATTTGATCTTTCTTTTTAACTACGGTGGAATTCAATGAACTGTTAGCACTTCGTTGATCAATCAGGATCGCGGATTGCCAGAACATTGAAACTCCACCATACTGTTATCAAGATCAGAAATATGCAAATTCTAGGGAAGCAACAAGAACATCGGGTAACAGATTTCATCTGCTACCCGCACAAATAATTTTCAGCAATAGATCTCATCTACTACCTAATTATATTGTGCAACACCCATACATCTCTATGTATTCTAGATCGCAACCTGCATCTACGCATAGCACGGCTCTTGATGCCATTGTAAGGTAACGCAGCAGAAAACAAAAAATGTCCGACCTACGCATCAGCACAGGATCACTATGGAGACTGCATACAAGGTTTGATCTGTTTCGTTACCGACTCGTAGCGCAGCGGAAGTAGAGTCGATGACAATCGGCGGTGCAGATCCCCGCAGCTAGGATTTTACAACCTCCCAACCGCGAGGATGTACTCCCTCGTCAGCTCACCGGACGGATCTCCGGGCAGCCCTTCGAGAGGCCTCGGGATAGTCCCTCGGATAGTCCCACCGGACGGATCCTCGGACAGCCCTCCGGGAAGCCTCTGGACAGTCTTTCGGATAGTCCCACCGGACGGATCCTCGGACAGCCCTCCGGGAGGCCTCTGGACAGTCTTTCGGATAGTCCCACCGGACGGATCCTCGGACAGCCCTCCGGGAGGCCTCACGGACAGCCCTTCGGGAGGACCCCCGAAACTCGGACAGCCCTTCGGGAGGACCCTCGAACAGCCCCTCGGGCAAAAAGATCGAACCTACGACCTCTCTACGGGGTTGCACACATACGGTGTCATCTATCCGGCAGGGCTTCGCCGTCCAGAACTAGTTCCCACCGGAACCCAGACAACCTTTCGGCTCTACGAAACTATTTCGCTGGGAGGGAGAGAGAAGCCAGAAATGTCATGGCACTTGTATGTGAGAAGGAGTTGAGTGTGGAGGCAGCCCCTCCACCTCTATTTATAGGAAATCCAAGGGGTAGGGTTGCTTGGCCCCCAAGCCTTCTTGAAACCTTTTGGGAAAATATCTCAAAAGGTGACTTTTCCATAAATATCCCAAAAAGCACTTTCACTATTCACGACGACATTTTTCAGCGTCTGATCGAACTGAAAATATTCATGTGGGCTTAGAACATTTCCAGTACCCACCAAAATAATTTTCAACGCGAGCCGGAACAATTCCGGTTTAGTGATTTTCATCTGCGAAAAGCATCTGAAGCGGTTCCGGCAGCTCCGGAACATTTCCGGTTTTCATCCCGGAAAATTCCAGAAAGTTTCCAGAACGATTCTGGCACCCTCCAAGAATTATCAGGCATGTGCCGAAACCATTTTGACTTTATGGTGTACTCCGAAACAACTTTTCGGTTTCACCGGAACTATTCCGATATCCTCTCCGGAACGTTTCCGTTTCGTCCGAAACTTTTTCGGTGATTTTCTCTCAGACTCCCCGTCTAGTATTCAGCAGATAGATGACCCTTAAGCGTGTGACCTTATAGGTTCGGTGAAGCATAGACATGACCCGGAACCCCTTCCGATCAATGATCAACATCGGAGCCGTGGACACCCATATTGACCCCTATACCCACACGAATGAATATTCGAGTGAACCTCCAGTTGCCGTGTGCTATTCCTGTTGCTTCGCGATATGTTACAAATACCCGAGGTGAGACATGTTGGCATCCCCGCGGATCAACAAATTGTCCACTATGCCAGTTACCTCGTTACCGGTATTGTTCTCTTTTCTCGTTCCCGTGTTCCGGCATCCCCGTGATCAAATCACAAAGTGTCTGGCCAGACGATGATGGATACCGTAACACCGAGAGGGCCCAGAGATATCTCTCCATCGTCGGAGGAGCAAATCCCAATCTTGAGCTATCAAGTTACTTGACATACTTTTCCATGAACCCGTAAGCCGCCGTAATAGCCACCCATTTACGGATGACGTTTAACAAACCCCAAAGTTCATGAAGCAAGCATGAAGTAACTCGATACTCTCATGGTCTAAGGAATTATGCAAACGTTAACCATCTCTGTGTTATTAACCATTAACTTATGACGAATGAATCTCATAGCATAACATCAATTCGGGTCGATTCAACACAAATGTTCTTCTAACATTGTGCCCTCAAAATTGCCGGCATAGCCATGCCCATGATCAGGAAAACAGGATCATCATGCAATACTTGAGCCAGTCTTAGAGGCCAGACTAGGAATACATTTTACCGTTTATTATTCCACACGTGCATATGAGTCTTCCTCCGAGCCTCGTGGTTATTGTAGACTCGAGAACCATAGCAGTTATAGCATGGAACATAAACCTAATTATGAACAGGGAGATAATCAATAACATTTATTATTGCCTCTAGGGCATATCTCCTACAGGTTGCGTAGTAGACATCATGAATCTGGTTATAATTTTTAATACAGTACAGATGCAGACACTCATACATACGCACAAACACTCATCCTTATGATCGCACGCACGCACAACCTACCCCATTGAGCACCTTCGAGAGATTGAGGTGACACTGTAGGAGATATGCCCTAGAGGCAATAATATATGTTATTGATTATCTCCCTGTTCATAATTAGGTTTATGTACCATGCTATAACTGCTATGGTTCTCGAGTCTACAATAACCACGAGGCTCGGAGGAAGACTCATATGCACGTGTGGAATAATAAACGGTAAAATGTATTCCTAGTCTGGCCTCTAAGACTAGCTCAAGTATTGCATGATGATCCTGTTTTCCTGATCATGGGCATGGCTATGCCGGCAATTTTGAGGGCACAATGTTAGAAGAACATTTGTGTTGAATCGACCCGAATTGATGTTATGCTATGAGATTCATTCGTCATAAGTTAATGGTTAATAACACAGAGATGGTTAACGTTTGCATAATTCCTTAGACCATGAGAGTATCGAGTTACTTCATGTTTGCTTCATGAACTTTGGGGTTTGTTAAACGTCATCCATAAATGGGTGGCTATTACGGCGGCTTACGGGTTCATGGAAAAGTATGTCAAGTAACTTGATAGCTCAAAGATTGGGATTTGCTCCTCCGACGATGGAGAGATATCTCTAGGCCCTCTCGGTGTTACGGTATCCATCATCGTCTGGCCAGACACTTTGTGATTTGATCACGGGGATGCCGGAACACGGGAATGAGAAAAGAGAACAATACCGGTAACGAGGTAACTGGCATAGTGGACAAGTTGTTGATCCACGGGGATGCCAACATGTCTCACCTCGGGTATTTGTAACATATCGCGAAGCAACAGGAATAGCACACGGCAACTGGAGGTTCACTCGAATATTCATTCGTGTGGGTATAAGGGTCAATATGGGTGTCCACGGCTCCGATGTTGATCATTGATCGGAAGGGGTTCCGGGTCATGTCTATGCTTCACCGAACCTATAGGGTCACACGCTTAAGGGTCATCTATCTGCTGAATACTAGACGGGGAGTCTGAGAGAAAATCACCGAAAAAGTTTCGGAAGAAACGGAAACGTTCCGGAGAGGATATCGGAATAGTTCCGGTGAAACCGAAAAGTTGTTTCGGAGTACACCATAAAGTCAAAATGGTTTCGGCACATGCCTGATAATTCTTGGAGGGTGCCAGAATCGTTCTGGAAACTTTCTGGAATTTTCCGGGATGAAAACCGGAAATGTTCCGGAGCTGCCGGAACCGCTTCAGATGCTTTTCGCAGATGAAAATCACTAAACCGGAATTGTTTCAGATCGCGTTGAAAATTATTTTAGTGGGTACTGGAAATGTTCTAAGCCCACATGAATATTTTCAGTTTGAACGGACGCTGAAATATGTCGTCGTGAATAGTGAAAGTGCTTTTTGGGATATTTATGGAAAAGTCACCTTTTGGGATATTTTCCCAAAAGGTTTCTAGAAGGCTTGGGGGCCAAGAAACCCTACCCCTTGGATTTCCTATAAATAGAGGTGGAGGGGCTGCCTCCACACTCACTCCTTCTCACATACAAGTGCCATGACATTTCTGGCTTCTCTCTCCCTCCCAGCGAAATAGTTTCGTAGAGCCGAAAGGCTGTCTGGGTTCCGGTGGGAACTAGTTCTGGACGGCGAAGCCCTGCCGGATAGATGACACCGTATGTGTGCAACCCTGTAGAGAGGTCGTAGGTTCGATCTTTTTGCCCGAGGGGCTGTTCGAGAGTCCTCCCGAAGGGCTGTCGGAGTTTCTGTCCGAGTTTCGGGGCTCCTCCCGAAGGGCTGTCCGTGAGGCCTCCCGGAGGGCTGTCCGAGGATCCGTCCGGTGGGACTATCCGAAAGACTGTCCAGAGGCCTCCCGGAGGGCTGTCCGAGGATCCGTCCGGTGGGACTATCCGAAAGACTGTCCAGAGGCCTCCCGGAGGGCTGTCCGAGGATCCGTCCGGTGGGACTATCCGAAAGACTGTCCAGAGGCCTCCCGGAGGGCTGTCCGAGGATCCGTCCGGTGGGACTATCCGAAAGACTGTCCAGAGGCCTCCCGGAGGGCTGTCCGAGGATCCGTCCGGTGGGACTATCCGAAAGACTGTCCAGAGGCCTCCCGGAGGGCTGTCCGAGGATCCGTCCGGTGGGACTATCCGAAAGACTGTCCAGAGGCCTCCCGGAGGGCTGTCCGAGGATCCGTCCGGTGGGACTATCCGAGGGACTGTCCCGAGGCCTCTCGAAGGGCTGCCCGGAGATCCGTCCGGTGAGCTGACGAGGGAGTACATCCTCGCGGTTGGGAGGTTTTAAAATCCTAGCTGCGGGGATCTGCACCACCGATCGTCATCGACTCTACTTCCGCTGCGCTACGAGTCGGTAACGAAACAGATCAAACCTTGTATGCAGTCTCCATAGTGATCCTGGGCTGGTACGTAGGTCGGAAATTTTTTGTTTTCTACTGCGTTACCCTACAGACACATCATCTTTAGATTGACGAAGTCACCACAGACGCCTTCGTAGTCGCTGAGAATGTCTCCACCCAGTGAACGCGCATCGACGAAAGGCCTGGAATAGTCCAGGAAAATCCAAGTACCAATGTTAAGTCTGAGACTTAAACTCTGGTAGACATGAGATACCACTGTCCTCCTAACCCTCCAACCACAAGTTGGTTCTCATGAATCTGATTATTGATGGGCCAACTTTGACCGGGTAGTGATGTTGAAATTGTAAGGGCCTAATGGTACTATCACAATGGGACTTTCACAGGACCATTTTATTGAATGCATGGTTTGAAACTTCGACGGGATTTTTGGAATTTTGTGAAATCTCATTTGTTTCGAGCGTGAGCGATTTATTTATTTTTGCATTTCGTTCAATTTTTTGGTTATGCTTCAATATTCATGATAAAAAGCTCCTCGGATCATTGTAATTAATTAACATGTCACTTAGAAGCACTATAGTAGATCACTATCAACCTACTTTGCAGTTAGTTCGAGTACAAGAAGACTCGTATTTTTTTAATTATCATGGACATTTTTGAATGATATGCCAATCTTTTTAATAAATCACGCATATATTTTTCTACAATTGCATGGTTTTTTTAAAATGTGGTTTATTTATTGATTTTTTGGTTTTTTCCAGGAAGGGCATCCCTCACTTCCCAGATCGTCTCACACTTCTTTTGTCAGTGGCACACACGCTCTCGTGGGCCTATCACTGAGAAATCCCTTTTCGCCGGGCGGTGCGGTAAGTAAGACTAGTCAATGGACAACTGCTGACTGAATAGGGAGAATATGAATTTTCCTAGGCTCTTTCTACTTTGCTCATTGGGTATAGCCGTCAGTGATCCACAGATACGGCGCTTTTGGATTCCTAAAGGGATAGGATAGTTCTTCTGGGCTTTATTTTTTCTTTGTTTCTCCTAGGTTTCTCTCATTTGTTTTTTTTTGTTTTTCCGGTTTCTTTAGTTTTTTTTACTTCTGTGCTTCATGGTGTGAAGCACTAATTGTGCTTTTGTGCTTCCCCAAAAAAGTGAAAAAAGATAAGTGTGCTACCGCATGAAGCACATTTATGCTTTCCCTGAAAAGTGAAATCACAGTTATGCTTCGCCCCAGAAAAGTGAAGCAAACGGTGCTTCCAAAAAAGTGAAGCACAATTGTGCTTCCAGTTTCCAGTTAATTTTAGGTTTTTATTTTTTTTCCTTTTCTTGTTTTTTTTTCTTCTATTTTTTAGACCTTTTGATTTCCAAATTCTTGACTCTTGTTTTTATCTTGTTTTCCAAGAAAATCGTCCAAATCTATTAACATGGGATCTCATTCAAAAATCTAGATATGAGAAACGGAATGGTGAAAACAGTTTATGATTTGGATACACGATTCAAGGATATAACGTTTGAAAGAATAAATCTACGAAAAAGAGCACAAACTCCTCGGCTGTGACAACTGTCGCGCATGTAATGCCTCATGTGTCACCACCGGATGTAGTCAAAGTGACCTTTGTAATGGGTGTCGTCAACTAGTGATTTCGGCAAGAAGCGACACGTCACTCGCGTGGCTCAGGTCGACAACTGCCCATGGGCCCGGGTCACGCATGCGAGTCTCCTCTAGCGAGTGCGAGCGAGCGTCTCCCATCGAGCTAGCGCAGGTGAGTTTTTTTACTTCTTTTATTTTCAAATAATAAAATTGTGACTTTGAAAAAAATGTCACATTCGAAAAATGTTTCGTGAAGGTTTCGCAATAAAAAATTTAATCAATAGTAAAAGTTTATGATTTTGAAAAAATGATCGCAAATTCAAAAAATGATCAATTCAAAGACAATTGCGAATTAAAAAAATCATGAGTCCAAATATTTTTTGAAATAAAAAAATGTTTGTGAATTCCTAATATATTTTGCTTCGGTTTTTTTTTGTTTCTTCCTTCGATTTTCTTGGGGTTTTCCCAATTTCTATATTTTCCCTTTTTTCATTTTTGCAACACACTTATACATTTTATTACACATTGTACATTTTTTTGTATATATCAAGAACATTTTGTATACATGTTGAATGTTTTTTTTCAAATATATTTTCTGATATCTATTTTTCATACATATTTTACATTTTTATATACATCTAAAAATTACACATGTTAGATTAACCAAATACATGATTAGCCCTTTTTCATACACATGCTGCTTTCCAAATAGTTGTTAAAAATGTTAAAGTACACATTGAAACATTTTTTGGAATTATAAAGTTTTTAATATTTTTTTACTATAATATCACGAACATATTTTTGAAAATCATGAATAGTTTTTGAAATGTAACATACATTTGTTTGAATATTGCAAAATAGCTTGTATGAATTATACGAATATTGTTTTACATTGTAGAAACATATTCGAAACATGTGTACATTTTTCGAATGTCACAAACATTTTATTGAATGACTTCACATTTTTAAACGAGGGCAGTGGACATGTGTTTTTTCTTAGTTGATTTTTGGGATTAAGGAATATTAATTTCTCTCACTGTTAGAAATTGTTCCAAAACTAACATCTCAACATTGACCGACCTCTACGATAGCGTCTGTGGCGACTTCGTCAGTCTCAAGATGATATATGAGCGTCTGTGTCTGTACTGTATTAAAAAAAACAGTGACCAACCTCTAGCCACTCTAACCATCCGTCCGTGGTGAATGTGATTTTTCTTTTGAAAAAGTACAGATGCAAACACACAAACACTCATCCATATGAATGCACACACACACATCCTGCCCCTCTGAGCACTTTCGAGCGACTGAACCGGCACATTATCTTGAGATTGACAAAGTCACCATGGAGGCCTTCGTAGTCGACGGGAACGTCTCCTGCCACTCAACACGCACCGACGGGAGGCTTGGAATAATCCAGAAAAATGTGGGCACCAGTGTCAAGTCTTGGACTTGAACTCAGGTGGGCAGAGGATACCACTGTCCTCGTAACCATCCAACCCAAGAATGGTTCGCGTGAATCTGATTATTGATAGGCCAACCTTGATTGGTCAGCGATGGTGAAGTTTTCAAGGCATAATGGTACTGTCACAATGGGACTTCTCCAGGACCATTTTGTTGAATGCATGGTTTAAAACTTCGAGGGAAATTTGGAATTTTGTGCAATCTCGTTTGTTTCGAGGGTGAGCGATATTTTTTTGCATTTCGTTCAACTTTTTTGGTAGGCTTGAATATTCTTGATAAAAAGGTCCTCGGATCATCAACATGTCGCTCGGAAGCATTGTAGTAGATCACTATCAACCTACTCTACAGGTCTTGAGTCCGAGTAAATGAAGACTCATAATTTTTAACTATCGTGAACATTTTCTAAATATACGAACCATTTTTACTAAATTAAGTGGACATTTTTTTATAATTGTGTGAATTTTATTTTACAATGTGTTTTCTTCTTTAGTTTGTTGGTTTTTTTGGCTTTTCGGGTTTTTCTTTGTTTCTCCTAGGTATCTCTTTTTTTTTCTTTAGGTTTTTTTGCATATGTGCTTTATGGCGTAAAACACAAACTGTGCTTCCTCAAAAAGTGAAAAATAGGCTTGCTTCCCAAACTAGATGACTTCTAGCCACCCTAGTCATTTGTCAGTGGTGAATCTGATTATAATTTTTAATACAGTACAAACGCGAACATTCATACATACGCACAAACACTCATCCTTATGAATGCACGCACGAACACCCTACCCCTATGAGCAGCTTCGAGAGACTGAGCTGGCACATCATCTTGAGATTGACGAAGTCGCCACAGACACCTTTGTAGTCGCCGAAAATGTCTCCTCCCAGTGAACGCGCATCGACGGAAGGCCTGAAATAATCCAGGAAAATTCAAGCACCAATGTTAAGTCTGAGACTTAAATTCTGATGGACATGAGATACCACTGTCGTCCTAACCATCCAATCACAAATTGTATCTCGTGAATCTGATTATTGATGGGCCAACCTTGACCGGATAGTGATGGTGAAGTTGTGAGGGCCTAATGGTACTATCACAATGGGACTTTCCAAGGACCATTTTGTTGAATGCATGGTTTGAAACTTGGACGAAATTTTTGGAATTTTGTGAAATCTCATTTGTTACGAGGGTGAGCGATTTAGTTTTGCATTTCGTTCAATTTTTTGGTTAGGCTTCAATATTCATGATAAAAGCTTCTCGGATCATAGTAATTTAATTAACATGTCACTTAGACGCACTGTAGTAGATCACTACCAACCTACTTTGCAGTTCTTGAGTTCGAGTACAAGAAGACTCATATTTTTTTAACTATCACGAACATTTTTGAATGATACAAAAATCTTTTTAATAAATTACGCAGATATTTTCTATAATTGCATGATTTTTTTACAATGTGGTTTATTTATTGATTTTTTTTTTGGTTTTTTCTTTGTCTCTCCAAGGTTTCTCTCATTTGTTTTTTTTGTTTTCCGGTTTCTTTAGGTTTTTTACTCCTGTGCTTCATAGCGTGAAGCACAAATTGTGATTCTGTGCTTCCCCCAAAAAAGTGAAAAAATAGGTGTGCTACCGCATGAAGCACATTTCTGCCTTCCCTGAAAAGTGAAATCACAGTTATGCTTCGCCCCAGAAAAGTGAAGCACAATTGTGCTTCCAGTTTCCAGTTAATTTTAGATTTTTATTTTTTTCCATTTCTTGTTTTTTTCTTCTAATTTTTAGACTTTTTGGTTTCTAAATACTCTTGGTTTTTACCTTGTTTCCCAAGAAAATCATCCAAATCTATTAACATGGGATCTCATTCAAAAATCTCGATATGAGAAATGAAACGGTGAAAACAGTTTGTGATTTGGATACACGATTCAAGGATATAACGTTTGAAAGAATAAACCTACGAAAAAGAGCACAAACTCCTCCGCTGCGACAAGTGTCATACATGCAATGCCTCATATGTCACCACCAGATGTAGTCAAAGTGATCTTTGTAAGGGGTGCCATCAACTAGTGATTTCGGCGAGAAGCCACACGTCACTTGAGTGGCTTAGGTCGACAACTGCTCATGGGCCCGGGTCACGCAAGCGAGTCTCCTCTAGAGAGCGAGAGCGAGCGTCTCCAATCGAGCAAGCGTAGGTGAGTTTTTTTACTTCTTTTATTTTCTACTAATAAATATTGTGACTTTGAAAAAAATGTCAAATTCAAAAAAAAATCGTGAAGTTTTCGCAATAAAAAAGTTAATCAACAGTAAAAGTTTATGATTTTGAAAAAATGATCGCAAATTCAAAAAATGATCAGTTCAAAGACATTTATGAATTAAATAAATCGTGAGTCCAAATATCTTTTGAATTAAAAAAATGTTTGTAAGTTCCTAATATGTTTTTCTTTGTTGTTTTTTTTTCTTTCTTTGATTTTCTTGGGTTTTTGTCAGTTTATATATTTTCCCATTTTCATTTTTTTCAACACATGTATACATTTTATTACACATTGTACATTTTTTGTATATATCAAGAATTGTTTTACAAATGCTGAATGTTTTTTCAAATATATTTTCTGATATCTATTTTTCATACACATTTTACATTTTTATATACATCTAAAAATTACACATGTTAGATTAACCAAATATACGATTAGCCCTTTTTCATACACATGCTGCTTTCCAAATAGTTGTTAAAAATGTTAAAGTACACATTGAAACATTTTTTGGTATTACAAAGTTTTTAATATTATTTTTTTGTAAAATATCACGAACATATTCTTGAAAATCATGAATAGTTTTTGAAATGTAACATACATTTGTTTGAATATTGCAAAATAGTTTGTATGAATTACACGAATATTGTTTTACATTGTAGAAACATATTTGAAACATGTGTACATTTTTCAAATGTCACAAACATTTTATTGAATGACTTCAAAATTTTAAAATTACGGTCACTAATTTTTAAACTATATTGAATTTTTAATATTCGAAGTAACTTCTTTAAAAAAATTAAGCAAATTAAAATAATTATTTTAAAAAAAAATTGTACTTAGAATGTTTCGAATTAGAAACAAAATTTATAAATAAGAAAAAACGAAGTTAGTGAAATAACGCCACTGGGCTGGCCACTTAGCGCGGTCCTAAGGCGAGGCGTACATGCATCCGTACTTCTGTGCTTTTTCTTTTGAGGTTTTCTGGTGTTCTCTATTTTCGTCTTTTCCAGTGAGGTGCTGAAATTATTAATTAAGGACACCCTTTGCAAAAATCATTATCACCTGCACAATAAATGGTGCACTGCATGTGTGCCATTTGTTACGATATGAGAATATTTTCCCCTAAGATTTGTTTATTTAAAATGTTTTATTTCTTAAATTGCGCGTGAAAATGACGAACCATTTTTACCGTCGGATTTCTCGCGTCGAGATCTTTGAAATTACATCCCATGTTAATGATGGGATTCGTTGCAAGGAAAAAAAATCCTATGATAAAACGAATAAACCCAAGATCCAATCTACTAGATGCTGGTAACGAGTGGGAAAAAGTCTATGTACCCTTGTAGAACACATGCGTTTAACGATCTAATGATCGTGGGCGATGTAGAACCGCACGAATGATGTCTTTGAATTGCACGCACGTGCATCTTGATGTTGTATCCTCCTTGTTGATTCAGCAAGCGTGGGGGTGGGGGTGGATGAAATCGATCTCGGCAGGTCGAAGACGTGGTGGCGGAAGTATGGTGTAAATCCGCCAGAGCTTCGCTAAGAACTGCGAGGATGAGACACATATGGAAAGAGAGGGAGAAGGCCAACAACCAGGGTGTTGGATGCCGCGGGCAACCCTCCCCTCCTCTATTTATAGGCGTGGGGGAGGAGGCTTGGCCCCTCCCCCAAACCTCTAGGGGCTGCACACTAAAGGAGGGGAAGTAAATCTCCTCCTTCCTTCCCTACATGTTAGGGCTTATTTCTTCCTTAGAGGTTTTCGTGATTGATGACAATGCTTTTGCGGACTAACCACAAAAGAATGTCAAGAGTCACTTTGCACAAAAGAGAAAACAATTATTTTCCGGTGATTTCTTTTGTGGATTTGAGTCGTAGGAAATCCGTACTATCAAGAGGGGGTCCGCTTTTGAAAAGGTTAGGGTGGAATCAACACGTACACAGTCACTTTGCACCCCTCTTCCCGGCACTTGGAGCTTTCTCCTCCTATGCTTGTGCTTACCAGAGGCAGCTAAGCGGTAGTACCACACTGACCAGCGGTACCGCCACACTTCAGTGCTACTAGGGGCTATTGAGCGAGTCCTGGACTAGGGGGTCTCAGCCGAGCTGGTCTAGTCCATGGGTTGTGCTGGAGGCCCACCCTGGAGGAAGGTCTTTGGAGGCCCAATTAAGTAACGTGAGCACATCAGATTCTACCAAAGACTTGGCGTGCACTCCAGGAAGAGGATGGCTTGTCTGGCATGTAATCCGTCGATGGTAACCGACATTCATGTAACCCTAGATACCCTCGGTGCCTATATAAACCGTAGGGTTTAGCCCGTAGAGGGGACACATACACAACATCATAACCCTAGGGTTTAGACCACAAACTTACGATCTCGAGGTAGATCAACTCTGTACTCGCTACATCATCAATACAACAAGAGCATGACGTAGGGTTTTACCTCCATCGAGAGGGCCCGAACCTGGGTAAAAACCTCGTGTTCTTTGTCTCCTGTTACCCTCGATCCGATCTCATAGCTCGGCCCCCCCTACCCGAGGTCTGCCGATTTTGACACTAAGAATGGGGGCGGAGGGCGAGCGGCGGCGGGGTGATGGTGGGTGTTCGAGGGGAATCTAGCGGCGGCAGGGCGGCGGGAGGAACTTGAATCGGGTGGCGGCGCCGGGATGATGGGCAGTGAAAAAGCGGCTGATGCGACTGATTTCAAGCGAAGGCGGGCTGGGGTGGTCGGATCTGGCGGCGTAGGGATAGTGGGCGGCGAAAAAGCGGCTGATGCGGCCAACTTTCGAGCGAAGGGCGATGGTAGGGTGACTGAACAAGCGGCAGGGGGGAGTGGGAAGGCCGGATCTGGCGGCAGGGTGCGGCATGACGGCGAGTATGCGAGGGAAGGCGTGAAGGTGGTCGCGTGGTGGGAGAAGAGGAGGGAACTGGAGGTTGGGCGGTTGGCGCGTGGATGCCGTTTTACGTCACCAGGGAGTTGAAGATGCAAATTTGCATATCCAAATATTGTCTTTTACATCACTTGGAGTGATAACCCACAAGTATAGGGGATCGCAACAGTTTTCGAGGGTAGAGTATTCAACCCAAATTTATATATTTGACACAAGGGTGATACGTCTCCAACGTATCTATAATTTTTGATTGTTCCATGCTGTCATATTATCATTCTTGAATGTTTTACAATCATTTTATAACAACTTTATATCATTTTTTGGGACTAACCTATTGACATAGTGCCAAAGTGCCAGTTTCTGTTTTTGCTTGTTTTTTTACTTTGTAGAATATCAGTACCAAACGGAGTCCAATCGCGATGAAACTTTTTGAAGATTTTTTCTAGAGACCAGAAGACACCCAGTGGGCCAAAGAAGAGCCAGGAGGGTGGGCTGTGGAGAGCACAACCCACCAGGGCGCGCCAGGGGGCCCCCGGCGTGCCCTGATGGGTTGTGCCCTCCACGGCCCCCCCTCCAGCGCCTCTGATGCCTATAAATTCCCAAATATTCAGAAAACCCCAGGGGAGTAGACGAAACACAATTCCAGCCACCGCAAGTTCCAGAACCTCGAGATCCAATCTAAACACCATCACAGAGGGGTTCATCTTCTTCATAGGTGCCTCTCCGATGATGCGTGAGTAGTCCACCATAGACCTACGGGTCCATAGGCAGTAGCTAGATGGCTTCCTCTCTCTCTCTTATGATTCTCAATACAATGGTCTCTTGGAGATCTATTTGATGTAAACTTTTGCGGTGTGTTTGTTGTGATCCGATGAATTTTGAGTTCATGATCAGTTTCTATCCATGAATATTATTTGAGTCCTCTTTGATCTCTTATATGCATGATTACTTATAGCCTCATATTTCTTCTTCGAGTCTTTGGTTTAGTTAGGCCAACTAGATCGATTTTTGTTGCCATGGGAAGAGGTGCTTTGTGATGGGTTCGATCTTGTGGTGTCCTTTCCCAGTGACAGAAGGGGCAACAAGACACACATCTATCGTTTCCATTAAGGATAACAAGATGGGGTCTATTCCTACATGAATAGATCTTGTCTACATCATGTCATAGTTCTTATTGCATTACTCCATTTTTCCATGAACTTAATACACTAGATGCATGCTGGATAGCGGTCGATGTGTGGAGTAATAGTGGTAGATGCAGGCAGGAGTTGGTCTACTTATCTTGGACGTGATGCCTATATAATGATCATCGCCTTGGATATCGTCATGATTATTTGATCTTCTATCAATTGCCCAACAGTAATTTGTTCACCCACCGTGCGCTATACTCATGAGAGAAGCCACTAGTGAATCCTACGGCCCCTGGGTCTACTTTTCCAACATATTGCTTTCCGATCTATCTTTTTGCCTCTTTGTTTTCAGATCTACAAAACCAAAAACCCAAAAATATATTGCTGCACTTTTTATTTGCCTTTTCTATTTTGTGTTCTTGAGAGATCTATCTCTCCTATCTATCACTACCTAATCTATCTTTTTACCGTAGAGAGATTGACAACCTCTCTTTCGCGTCGGGTTGCAAGTATTTGTTGTTTGTGTGCAGGTGTTGCTTATTGGGTGGTGGTGATCCTCCTACTGGTTCTTTAACCTTGGTTTCATAACTGAGGGAAATACTTACGGTCGCTGTGCTGCATCATCCCTTCCTCTTTGGGGAAATATCAACGCAGTCTCAAGCCACGTCAAAGGAATTTCTGGCGCCGTTGCCGGGGAGGAAGCGGTCTCTTCTACGTGCCAATTTCTGGCGCCGAGGAGACACCATCATCATCTACCAGGTTCCTAATCACAAATCTCATCTCCTTGCAATTATATTATTTGCCATTTGCCTCTCGTTTTCCTCTCCCCCACTTCACCAAATTTGCCGTTTTATTCGTCCTCATTTTTGTTTGCCTTTTTCTCGCCGGATCTCTTTTTGTTTGCTTGTTTGCTATCTTTGCTTGTGTTGCCATGTGCCTTCTATTTGCTTGCATCTTCACTTGCTAAAGATCTATTGATATGGATCCTCATCCACTTGCTAATATTTTCCAAAGACCAAATTATGATGAACCAATTGCTAGTGAGTTGAGTGCACTTGATTATTTCTATGAAGTTTTGTTTGAAAATCATGAATCTAATTTTTTTGATGAAGTGTTGAAACAAGAAATTTATAAGGTGATTCATGATAGCTCCTTGATTGAAAAGCATGATTGTAATGTTGCTAGTATGAATTCTCTAAATATCCATGATGCGAATGATATGCAAAGCCACAAGCTTGGGGATGCTATGTTTGATGAAGATGATATTTTTTGTCCCCCAAGTTTTGATGAGCAAATTTATTATGATGATTTCATGCCTCCTATTTATGATGATGGTGATGACACAATGAGTAATGATAACCATGAAACTTATCATCATGGTTTTAATTTGCAATGTGGTTATGTCAATGAAGTGTCTCATGATAGTTATTTTGTTGAGTTTGCTCCCACTACCATGGATGAAAAGGAATTTGCTTATGTGGAGAGTAATGAAAATTCTATGCTTGTGCATCATGAAAAGAATGATTTATGTGATAGTTATATTGTTGAATTCCTTCATGATGCTACTGAAATTTATTATGAGGTAGGATCATATGCTTGTAGGAATTGCAATAATATCAAGTTTCCTCTCTATGTGTTCAAAGTTTTGAAGTTATGCTTGTTTTGCCTTCCTATGCTAGTTGATTCTTGTTCCCATAAATTGTTTGCTCACAAAATCCCTATGCATAGGAAGTGGGTTAGACTTTGTGATTCATGATGCTCTCTTGCATATTCCAATTACTACTTTTTATGTGAGCATCATTGAAATCATCATGCCTAGCTAGGGGCGTAAAACGATAGCGCTTGTTGGGAGGCAATCCAATGAATAAATTTATTTTTGCTTTTTCCTTTCTGTTTTTGAGTGTTGACACAATTATGCCTCTGTTATGATTGTGTTTTTATGTTTTATTTAGTGTTTGTGCCAAGTAGAGCCTTTAGGATGATTCATAAGATTAGTAGAAACAATGCTGAATCTGAAACAGAAACTTTGCGTCCAGTGTTCGAATTTCCATTATTTACTGGAACGTGATCTTGAGCTGAAATTTTAAAAGAGTGTTACTATACAAATTCTTTACGTTGTACTAATTTTTCAGAATTTTTAGAGTTACAGAAGTATGGTTAGAGTACAGATTACTACAGACTGTTCTGTTTAAGACAGATTCTGTTTTCGTTGCATTGTGTGCTTGTTTTGATGAATCTATGGGTTATATTGAAGGGTATGAACCATGGTAAAGTTAAAATACAGTAGGTATAATGCAATAATAAAATATGAATGGGTTTTCAACAGCACCTAAAGTAGTGATTTGCTTTATTATACTAACGGATCTCACGAAGATTTTGTTGAGTTTTGTGTGATTGAAGTTTTCAAGTATTGGGTGAGATCACGATGGATTAAGGAATAAGGAGTGAAAAGAGCCTAAGGTTGGGGATGCTATAGCACACCCAAGATATATCTAAAGAGAAACAAGCAACTAAGCTTGGGGATGCCCCCGAGTGGCATCCCCTCTTTCTTCTAACAACCATCGGTATTTTACTTGGAGCTATATTTTTATTCGTCACATATCATGAGTTTTGCTTGGAGCGTCTTGTATCTTTGCTTGATTTGTTTGTTAGTTTGTCACTTGTATCCTTGCTGGACACACCTATTTGAGAGAGCCAAAATTATGCTATGATTTGTTAGAATTGCTCTATGTGCTTCACTTAAACTTTTTGAGCTATAGGATTGCTCTAGTGCTTCACTTATATCTTTTTGAGCACGGTGTGCTTGGAAATTTTTGTAGAAATACTCTCATGCTTCACTTAGATTAATTTGAGAGCTAGTAAATTTTGAAGAAACCCTCTCATGCTTCACTTATACTATTTTGAGAGACGAAATCTCTATGCTCATGTGCTTCACTTAAAATTGTTTGAGCTAGTCAAAAAGCAATGGCAATATATGAAACTAGTCCCAAAGTGATAGATATCCAAGGAGGATATAATAAAAACTTTTATGAAGATCATTGGACAAATTAAACTTGATTCCTTGTAATAGTTTTGAAACATGATGATACTAATATGTGAGCCATGTTAGTGAGTAAGTATGCTTTACTAGGAATATTGGTGTTAAGGTTTGTGATTCCCTATGCATGCACGAAAGTCAATGGTTATGAAATGAAGTTACATCCTACTTATGGTGCATTATTCAGTGTTTGTTATGCTCAATGCTCGCTTATGTGAATTTTCGTTTCTTGGTTTGGTTGCTTCTCAATCTATTTGCTAGCCTCCATTTGTACTAAGTAGAAATGCTACTTGTGTATCCAAAATCCTTAAACCAAGTTTTGCCTTATGAGTCCACCATACCTACCTATATGCGGTATTTCCATGCCATTCCAAGCAAATTTGTATGTGCCATCTCTAAATTTTCAAAATAAACTTCTCTTTTGTGTGCTCGTACCGCTCATGAAACGGTGGGGAGTGTCCAATATTTTTCCATGCTAGATGTGTTATTCTCAAGATGCGTGTTTATTCACTTGTCATTGCACGAGAGTGCGGCGGTAATAGGGATGCCCATTCCTGAAATGAAAAAAAGAAAAAAATATTTACTTTATGTTGTCAAATAATAAATTCCTTGGAAAGTGTTGGTATGGAAGGCAACCGTGGATACGGCCCGCCATGGAAAGTGAAAGTTTGGTGGAAAAAGGAATAAACTTTATTTTCTGTTTGGGAACCGCCTATGATATATCTAGCATGGAAAGTATTGTGAGCTACTTTGTCATTTTCGTTGACAGGAAAAGCATGCCACCCAAAAAATTTTCTCTCTCAATTTAAACTTTGAGCTCTGGCACCTCTACAAATCCCTAATTCCCTCTGTGAAGGGCCTATCTATTTACTTTATGCAATTTTTATTTTTACTTTGAGGCTCCATCTTCTCTTACAAAGCACCAACTAGGGGGCACTATGATCGTGCTTGAGCATTGGGCATAGCTAATATTTGAGTGTGTCTCATGAATGGATCAATGATTGAGCATGATGGGCTAGGGATAACTTTCTTTAGTGTTGATATTCTGAAAGACATGGTTGCTTGTTGGCATGCTTGAGTATTGAAGTCATTATGTTAAAACTAGACTATTGCTTTGAATCATTTACAAGTCCAAATGTCCATGCTATACAAAAGAAAAGAATATGAGATGAACATGTTAGGCAACATTCCACATAAAAAATTCTGTTTTTACCATTTACCTACTCGAGGACGAGTAGGAATTAAGCTTGGGGATGACGATACATCTCCAACGTATCTATAATTTTTGCTTGTTCCATGCTGTTTTATTATCATTCTTGGATGTTTTACAATCATTTTATAACAACTTTATATCATTTTTTGGGCCTAACCTATTAACATAGTGCCAAAGTGCCAGTTCCTGTTTTTGCTTGTTTTTTACTTCGCAGAATATCAGTACCAAACGGAGTCCAATCGCGACGAAACTTTTTGGAGATTTTTTCTGGACCAGAAGACACCCAGTGGGCCAAAGAAGAGCTAGGAAGGTGGGCTGTGGAGAGCACAACCCACCAGGGCGCACCAGGGGGCCCCCGGCGCGCCCTGATGGGTTGTGCCCTCCATGGGCCCCCCTCCACCACCTTTGATGCCTATAAATTCCCAAATATTCAGAAAACCCCAGGGGAGTCGACGAAACACAATTCTAGCCGCCGCAAGTTCCAGAACCTCGAGATCCAAACTAAACACCATCACGGAGGGGTTCATCTTCTTCATAGGTCCCTCTCCGATGATGCGTGAGTAGTCCACCGTAGACCTACAGGTCCGTAGGTAGTAGCTAGATGGCTTCCTCTCTCTCTTATGATTCTCAATACAATGGTCTCTTGGAGATCTATTTGATGTAAACTTTTGCGGTGTGTTTGTTGGGATCCGATGAATTTTGAGTTCATGATCAGTTTCTATCCATGAATATTATTTGAGTCTTCTTTGATCTCTTATATGCATGATTACTTATAGTCTCGTATTTCTTCTTCGAATCTTTGGTTTAGTTAGGCCAACTAGATCGATTTTTGTTGCCATGGGAAGAGGTGCTTTGTGATGGGTTCGATCTTGCGGTGTCCTTTCCCAGTGACAGAAGGGGCAGCAAGGCACGCATGTATCGTTGGCATTAAGGATAACAAGATTGGATCTATTCCTACATGAATAAATCTTGTCTACATCATGTCATCGTTCTTATTGCATTACTCCGTTTTTCCATGAACTTAATACACTAGATGCATGCTGGATAGCGGTCGATGTGTGGAGTAATAGTGGTAGATGCAGGCAGGAGTCAGTCTACTTATCTTGGACGTGATGCCTATATAATGATCATCACCTTGGATATCGTCATGATTATTTGATCTTCTATCAATTTCCCAACAGTAATTTGTTCACCCACCGTGCGCTATACTCATGAGAGAAGCCACTAGTCAATCCTACGCCCCCCGAGTCTACTTTTCCAACATATTGCTTTCCGATCTATCTTTTTGCCTCTTTGTTTTCAGATATACAAAACCAAAAACCCAAAAATATATTGCTGCACTTTTTATTTGCCTTTTCTATTATGTGTTCTTGAGAGATCTATCTCTCCTATCTATCACTACCTAATCTATCATTTTACCGTAGAGAGATTGACAACCTCTCTTCCGCGTCGGGTTGCAAGTATTTGTTGTTTGTGTGCAGGTGCTGCTTATTGGGTGGTGGTGATCCTCCTACCGGTTCGATAACCTTGGTTTCATAACTGAGGGAAATACTTACCGTCGCTGTGCTGCATCATCCCTTCCTTTTTGGGGAAATACCGACGCAGTCTCAAGCCACGTCAAAGGGGAGCCAAAGAATATTTGCGAGTATTAGCAGTTGAGTTGTCAATTCAACCATACCTGGAGATTAAATATCTGCAGCACAGTGATCAGTAGCACAGTAGTATGATAGTTTGGATAGCAGTAGTAGCAGTAACAGTAACGGTAACAGTGATAGCAATAGTTTTGTAGCAAGTGTAACAGTAGCAGTAGCATTAGTAACTTACCAAGAACAATATGTGGAAAACTCATAGGCACTGGATCGGTGAACTCGTTGGATAATATTCATCATATAACAATTGATGTCTACTACGCAACCTTCTTCTTGTAGACTCGTGTTGGGCCTCCAAGCGCAGAGTTTTGTAGGACAGTAGTAAATTTCCCTCAAGTGGATGACCTAAGGTTTATCAATCCGTGGGAGGCGTAGGATGAAGATGGTCTCTCTCAAACAACCCCGCAACCAAATAACAAAGAGTCTCTTGTGTCCCCAACACACCCAATACAATGGTAAATTGTATAGGTGCACTAGTTCGGCGAAGAGATGGTGATACAAGTGTAATATGGATGGTAGATATAGGTTTTTGTAATCTGAAAATATAAAAACAGCAAGGTAACTAATGATAAAAGTGAGCACAAACGGTATTGCAATGCTTAGAACAAGGCCTAGGGTTCATACTTTCACTAGTGCAAGTTCTCTCAACAATACTGACATAGTTGAATCATATGTAAATCCCTCACGTGCGACAAAGAGTTCACTCCAAAGTCACAAATAGCAGAGAACAAACGAAGAAATTATTGTAGGGTATGAAACCACCTCAAAGTTATCTTTTCCGATCAATCTTATGAGCTATCCCTATAAGTATCACGAACAGCCCTAGAGTTCGTACTAAAATAACACCTTAAGATACACATCAACCAAAACCCTAATGTCACCTAGATACTCCAATGTCACCACGAGTACCCATGGGCTTGATTATACGATATGCATCACACAATTTCAGATTCATCATGTTCAATCCAACACAAAGAACTTCAAAGAGTGCCCCAAAGTTTCTACAGGAGAGTCAAGACGAAAACATGTGCCAACCCCTATGCATAGATTCCCAAGGTCACGGAACCCGCAAGTTGATCACCAAAACATACATCAAGTGGATCAATAGAACATCCCATTGTCACCACGGATATCCCGTCGCAAGACATACATCAAGTGTTCTCAAATCCTTAAAGATTCAATCCGATAAGAAAACTTCAAAGGGAAAACTCAATTCATCACAAGAAGATAGAGAGGGGAAAACTCCATATGATTCATCTATATTAATAAAGCTCGCGGTACATCAAGATCGTGTCAGCTCAAGAACACGAGAGAGAGAGAGATCAAACACATAGCTACTGGTACATACCCTCAGCCCTGAGGGTGAACTACTCCCTCCTCGTCATGGAGACCGCCGGGATGATGAAGATGGCCTCCGGTGATGGTTTCCCCCTCCGGCAGGGTGCCGGAACGGGCTCCCGATTGGTTTTTCCTGGCTACAGAGGCTTGTGGCGGCGGAACTCCCGATCTAGGTTTCTTTCTGGAGGTTTCTCGATTTATAGGAGTACTTGGCGTTGGAATCACGTCAGGGGGGTGCTCGAGGGACCCACAAGCCAGGGGGGCACGCCCTAGGGGGGGCGCCCCCTAGGCTTGTGGCCTCCTCGGGACTCCTCTCCGGTATCTTTTTGCTCCAGTATTTTTTATATTTTCCAAAAATATTCTCCGTAAATTTTCAGCCCATTCCGAGAACTTTTATTTCTGCACAAAAACAACACCACGGTAGTTCTGCTGAAAACAGCGTCAGTCTGGGTTAGTTCTAATCAAATCATACCAAAATCATATAAAATTATTGTAAACATGGCATGAATACTTCATAAATTATAGATACGTTGGAGACGTATCAACAATCATAACCTAGGGTGACACAGAACTAGTTCCAGTTCATAAATGTAATGTAGGCATGTATTCCGTAAATAGTCATACGTGCTTATGGAAAAGAACTTGCATGACATCTTTTGTCCTACCCTCCCGTGGCAGCGGGGTCCATAAGGAAACTAAGGGATATTAAGGTCTCCTTTTAATAGAGAACCGGAACAAAGCATTAACACATAGTGAATACATGAACTCCTCAAACTACGGTCATCACCGGAAAGTATCCCGACTATTGTCACTCCGGGGTTTACGGATCATAACACATAGCAGGTGCATATGACTAGCAAGATAGGATCAAGAACATAGATATAATGGTGATAACATAAACGGTTCAGATCTGAAATCATGGCACTCGGGCCCTAGTGACAAGCATTAAGCATGGCAAAGTCATAGCAACATCAATCTCAGAACATAGTGGATACTAGGGATCAAGCCCTAACAAAACTAACTCGATTACATGATGAATCTCATCCAACTCCTCACTGACCAGCAAGCCTACGAAGGGATTACTCACTCCCGGTGGGGAGCATCATGGAATTGGCGATGGAGAAGGGTTGATGATGACGAAGACTGAAGATTCCCCTCTCCGGAGCCCCAAACGGGCTCCAGATCTGGCCTCCCGATGAAGAACAGGAGGTGGCGGCGGCTCCATACCATAAAACGCGATGAAACTTTCTCTCTGATTTTTTCTCTGAAAATAGGATTTTATAGCGCTGGAATTAGGGTCAGTGGGGCCCCGAGGTGGGCACAACCCACCAAGGCGCGCCTAGAGGGGGTGGAGCACCCTGGTGTATCGTGCCCAACCAGGGCACCCCCTCCGGTGGTTCTTGGCTCCAGTAATTTTTATTTATTGTAAAAAAAATCTTCAAAAAGTTTCGTCCAGTTCCGAGAACTTTTATTTCTGCACAAAAACAACACCATGGTAGTTCTGCTGAAAACATCGTCAGTCCGGGTCAGTTTCATTCAAATCATGCAAATTAGAGTCCAAAACAAGAGCAAAAGCGTGAGGAAAAGTATATACGATGGAGACGTATCAACTCCCCCAAGCTTAACCCATTGCTTGTCCTCAAGCAATTCAGCTGACAAACTGAAAGTGATAAAGAAAAACTTTTACGAACTCTTTTGTTCTTGTTTACATATATATGCTTAAGTAGCACCCAGGTTTTCAGCAAAGATTATGACTAACCATGTCAGCAATAACTCTTAAAAATTATATTAACTCATATCAATGACATAAGAAACTAGCAAGCAATAATAAAATATCTCAAGCGCCAACACTTTGTCAAAACAATCGTGATATAATATGACAATAGTGGTATCTCGCTAGCCCTTTCTGAGACTGCAAAACATAAATGCAGAGCACCTCCAAAGTTCAAGCAGCGACTAAACATTGTAATTCATGGTAGAAAAGATCCAGTCATGCTGCACCCAACATTAACTATACACAATGCATGAGGATGACAATAGTGCTCTCAGGTCTCGCACTTATTTGAGAAGGTGATGACTCAACATAAAAGTAAATAGATAGTCCCTTCGCAGAGGGAAGCAGGGATTTGCAGAGGTGCCAGAGCTCAAAGCTTAAACCAAAGATAAATATAATTTTGGGAGGTACACCCTTTCTGTCAACGTTACGACCAAGAGTTATCAATATCTTCCATGCTAAACACATTAGTGGCGGTTCCCAAGCGGTAAAAGTAAAGGTTTACTCCCCCTCCACCAACAATCACACTCCACGGCTAGCCGAATCCACGGGTATCGTCCATACCAACAACATTCCTGGGGGAGTTTTGTTTAATTATTTGTAATTTTTGATTTCGGGACTGGGAATCCCTATTACCGCCCCTCTCGTGCAAGGACGAGTGAATAAACACTCATCATGCGAATAGTCCGGTTAACATGGAAGATACTGACCGCCCCCTGTCGCTCCATGAGCGGTCCAGGTGTCGGTGTCAAATCGGCATATCTCGTAGTAGGGGTCCTAAGCTAGGCGTCTTGGAGCGATGGTAACGTGGACACAGGATTTTACCCAGGTTCGGGCTCTCTTGAAGAGATAATACCCTACGTCCTGCTTTTGATTATATTGATATGAGGGATAGTACAGAGTACATGTATCTACCACGAGATTATGAGATGTAATGTAATGATCTATTGACTAGCCTGGCCTCGGTTTATATATGCACCGTAGGCCTAGGGTTTAGAGGAGTCCTTGTCTTGTGTGCCAAGTCTTGCCGAATCCTCCTTGTATTCGGCATGGGCTGCCCGAAGTGGCCCATTAGTGAATCATCACGGGGGTCCTCGGTCCGACCCACTGGTCGGGAGACGACGTGGTGAGTACCCCCTAGTCCAGGACACCGTCAGTAGCCCCCTGAACCGGTCTTCAAGTTGGGGACGCTCCTTGGTTCTTCCGAACAGTTCTTTGTCTTCGGTCATCGGTCTTGAAAACCGGTTCAACAAATCTTCCCATGTCCGATCTTGAGGATCGCCGAGCTGAATCCGAAGAGTTCACACGTCGGGCATCCGAGGAGCCCCTTTAAGTTATCGGCCTTTACCAATGCCTTATTATTTTTTACGCCACACCTCGGGTTTGAAGGGTTTCCCGTGCGGCGGTGTCCTCTTGCGTCCGAGCTCCAACGCCGAACCGCATCTGAGGTGTCTTTTTACAGCCGAGCTCCAACGCCGGACTATGTCCGAGCTCCAACGCCGGACTGTATCCGAGGTATCTTTTTGCAGCTGAGCCCCAACGCCGGATTGTGTCCGAGCTCTAACGCCGGACTGTGTTCGAGCTCCAACGCCGAACTGTGTTCGAGCTCCAACGCCGAACTGTATCCGAGGTGTCATAGATTACCTCGGTCTTGAAAAAGTTGAAGGACTTCATCCGAGCTTAAATGCCGGAATAGTCTTTTATGGAGCCAGCCATTCACATCCGAGCTTTATGCCGGACTGCTTCTAAGGCGTCTCCGATCTTGAGCTTTATGCCGGACTGCTTCCGAGCTCCAACGTCGGACTGCATCCAAGCTCCAATGATGATCAGCGTCCGAGGTATCATAAACTACCTTGGACCTTAAAAAATTAAAGGAATTCGTCCGAGCTTAATGTCGGAAACGCTCTCTATGAAGCCAGCCACTTGCGCCCGAGCTTTTATGCCGGACTGCTTTCGAGGTGGTGCACCACCCCGACCATAGGCTGATTTTTGTGGATATTTTCGGTTGGTGCAATTTATTCTCTGCCGAGATATATAGCCAGTAGCCCTCAAGGTGTGTGTCGGTCTATAACCCGAGATGCGCCTGAAGGATGACATAAGATCGCTGATCCCAGTAGCCCCTGAGACTCAGGTCGATTCGCAAAATCGGCCTGAGGATCAACTCCTAGCTCGGCAGCATACTTCGGAACACAAAATGCGGTGTGCACAGACCTCGAGACTCAGGTTGGGTGCGGCCGACCAACCCAAGGATCATAATCTCCTCGGAAACTGTATTGCACTTAAATTTTCTGCATTGAATTGTCAATGCAGTAGCCCCCGAGACTTGGGTTAGGCAACATGGCCGACCCTAGGATTGTACCTCCTCGGGAACTAGTTCAACCGTCATGTACGTTTTGACAACGCCGAGGTGGAGTTCGGCAGGAAAGATGCCGAACCGTAGTTCGGAAAAGAGTTTCCTAGCAAGACCATCATGCCGAACACCTCAACCAAGAGAGTGTCCCGCTTCCTGAAAGGAAAACATAAAATAGGTGAAAGATGTTATAAGCTCAAAAGACCAAAAAACTTGCGTAAAAACTTTACGTCTAGATTGAATCAAGTTTTTTGGTGCCAATACGAAATTGGTCTTAAAATTGTGCTTCCGTCGTGCTTTGACATGACACATCCGATCCCTAGACTTCAAGTGGGTCAGCCTTCGGCTTCAACCTCCCTATCCCGAAGGCGGAGTGTTTCTCAGGCCAGTTTAGCGAACTAAACGCGAGCGGATTTAGAGAGAAACCAGGCTACCCGGCTATTGATCATACACTTGAGTCGAGAAAGGAGTGGTAGAAAAAGACTTTGCAACGACTAAGAAGAAAACATCTATTATAAAACGGATCATATTAATTTAAGAGCCCCCAAGTGACTTGGGTAAAAGAATTTTATGTATAATGATTGTATGTACCGAAGTACTTATATAATATCTGTGTTCGCCCGAACTTTGAACGCGTCTTAACCGACCGTCAGCTTCTCCCTCTTCGGCCAAGGGCCGAAAAGTGTTATCTACTCCGCCTACCGAGAATATCGGCGGTGTTTCGGATAACCAGGCAATCAGGCCATGAGGCTGTAACAGACAAAGCGCGCCCAGGGAACTTATGCTATATTACTTATGTAACGTAAGAAGCATCTTCAAAGAAAATAGTGCCCCCAACGGTACCTTTCTTTGGTCGCTCATGATTACTATGAGACTTGTGCAATAGATTTGTGTACGCGTGAGTTCCGTTGTGTGCCGACCATAGTTGAAAACAAGAAGAGCGCTAGCCTTCGGCTTCACCCGTCTGAGGTACGAGTTTGGATGACCCGATCGTAACAATCGCAGAGGTGCTCCCTTTACTCCCTAGCCGAACAATCGGGAACGTAGGGGTAAGCGCAGGAGCCAGGCAACCCAGCTTTGCGGAACACTTAAGTCAACATGATGCATATTTTGGCATAATACACGAGCAAGGAAAGAAGATGTACAATAATAATCACATGCAAAGAGAAAAGGTTTCATAAAGGAAGCCCCCAAGTAAACGGGGTATTTGAACTTGTTTGTAACAAACAAAGTTTTGACAAAGAAAGTTTTTCGCAAACAACTTTTTGTCAAAAAAGTATAGTGCTTGGTCGAACCGAACAAAAAGTAAAATTCTAAAGAGAGCTGAGCACGAAAACGACTTAGCTGGTTAATGTGCTCGGTGCGGTCCGGGGTTGTGGCGGGACAAAGACGTAGTCCTCGGCCTGGCCGAGGTCCCAGCCCCCAAGCCCGAGGTAACCAAGCGAAGAGCTCGGGTCGAGAAGTGGCAACGCAGCACGGTTGCTGTGGCGAGGCAAAGCCCCCGGTCCAGCCGAGGAGACAGAGTAGTTCGGCAGCGTGACGACGAAGCCCCCAGTTATCATGGGAAAAGGAAGTGTTGTTAACAAACAAACTTTTTTATTTAACATAAATATAATGCTCGGTAGAACCGAACAAAAATTTAGAAATTTGAGCATTAAAGCGACTTAGCTGGTTAATGTGCTCGGTGTTGACAACGCAGACTGAGCTTATAGCGGGTCAAGGTCCCAGCCCCCAAGCCGGTCCCGAGGTGACCGAACGAGGAGTTCGGCACTCCGAAGTAGTGTCACGGTCGGCCGATGTGGCGAGGCGAAGCCCCTGGTCTAGCCGACGTGGTGGAGTAGGTCGGCAAGGTGACGCCGGGGTGACCGCATGACGGCAGTCGAAGTCGATTTCCAACACTCATAAAATAGTGCAAGCCAGAAGTAATAACAAGGAAAGATGATAATATATTTTTAAAAAAATTCTTCTACTTAGTTAATTTAAGTGAAGCAAATAAGCAAAGGAATATGGCCTGGGCGCCGAGGTGCCTGAACGAAGAGTTCAGCTTGACGAAGTGGCGACGCTGCACGGTCGATGTGGGGAGATGAAGTCCTCGGTCCAGTTAACATGGCGAAGCTGTGATCGGCGGACGCCGAGGTCTCATGCAGGTCGGCTGGTGACGCCGAAGTCTCATGCCAGCCGAGGTGTTGAAGCAGGTCGGCTGGTGACGCCGAAGTCCCCGGAGCAGGTTGATGAAGGGATGCCAAAGCTGTGATCGGCGGACGCCGAAGTCTCATGCAGGTCGGCTGGTGACGCCGAAGTCTCATGCCAGCCGAGGTGTTGAAGCAGGTCGGCATGGTGGAGGTCAGCTTGAAAAAGTAACGGCGCGGCCATGCCGACGCAGGTCGAAATTTGTGACGATGTCAATGCTGGCTTGATGAAGCAACGGAGCGCCCGACCCGTACAACCCGCGGATGACGAGGTTCGCTTGATGATTATTCGGCCCTCGCGATGCCGAACTCTTGGTCGGATGACCGAGATGATGAGAAAATTTCCTTCAAAAAGGACGTCCGACAACCCGTTCATGAAAAAGATGAACTCGGGTTGGATTCGTTTTCGCGCAGAAAACAGATCGGAAAAATTGATGCACTCATCGGACGTTTCCCGGAGTTTGAACGGTCGGATTGAGCTAAAATTTTGAGGGGTGATCGGTATGGGAATTCCACAGCCGGTGAACGGTGGGATCTTCCAAACGATGTCCGAGATGGAAGCTGGACACCTCGCCCTAAACTCATCCCGATTCCCGTCCAGATTCGACAGGGCTCCGGTATTTTGTAGATCGCCGAAGATTCCTCCATCGGAATACGACGAAATTTTACAGGGTTATTCTAGACTCAGTTCCGCACAATTCCACCAAAGCAATCGTCAAAGCGACACTCGAGGAGGCGGAGACGACGAACATGAATTCGCTGTCTAGAAAAACTGCATGATCGCGCGAGGGCAATGTTGACGTTGAGCCCCCGAGCACCATGGAGGATTCTTCCATGATCTTGGTTGAGATTGGAGTTGATGTTGATGAAGACACCCGTCCGATCTAGATGATCCGACGTGGCGCCTAGTTCTCGGCCTAGCTGAGGTGACCTGTCAAGCCGACGACGAAGATGCCGACGTTGACGATGTAGCTCGGTTCCGACGCGTAGATCGCGATGGAGCCGATCTGAATTCCCATCGCACCACGGTGACTACCCAGCAGGCTCTCAATGAAAGCACCAATGTCGGTGTCAAATCCGGCATATCTCGTAGTAGGGATCCTAAGCTAGGCGTCTTGGAGCGATGGTAACGTGGACACATGATTTTACCCAGGTTCGGGCTCTCTTGAAGAGATAATACCCTACGTCCTGCTTTTGATTATATTGATATGAGGGATAGTACAGAGTACATGTATCTACCACGAGATTATGAGATGTAATGTAATGATCTATTGACTAGCCTGGCCTCGGTTTATATATGCACCGTAGGCCTAGGGTTTAGAGGAGTCCTTGTCTTGTGCGCCAAATCTTGCCGAATCCTCCTTGTATTCGGCATGGGCTGCCCGAAGTGGCCCATTAGTGAATCATCACGGGGGTCC
This sequence comes from Elymus sibiricus, assembly GCA_039707655.1. NCBI lineage: Eukaryota > Viridiplantae > Streptophyta > Magnoliopsida > Poales > Poaceae > Elymus > Elymus sibiricus. The sequence goes on from CM077665.1 coordinate 46,928,920, forward strand.
TCGGCCCGACCCACTGGTCGGGAGACGACGTGGTGAGTACCCCCTAGTCTAGGACACCGTCACCAGGCACACAAAACAGATGTTCATTTGAATTTTTAGAGGTGGCACATGCAAATTTACTTAGGACTGCAGGGTAATACCGCATAGAGGTAGATATAGTGGACTCATGTGGAATAACTTTGGTTTAAGGATTTTGATGCACAAGCAGTATTCCTGCTTAGTACAGGCGAAGGCTAGCAAATAGATTGAGAAGCGGACAGCTAGAGAGCGAAAACGGTCATGAACATTACGAATAATAAACATTGAATACTAGCATGAGTAGGATATGGACACCATGAACATAAATATCATGAAGGCTATGTTGGTTTTGATTCAACTACATGCGTGATCATGTGTCAAGTCAAGCCACTTGAAACATTCAGAGGAGGATACCATATCATCATACCACATCACAATCATTTTAATGCATGTTGACATCCAAGATAAATCATTATCCACTCCTAGCTACTTAAGCATGGCATGAGCAACTATAATCTCTAATTATCATTGCAAACATGTTGGATCATAATATGCTGAACCATGGATACTAGGTTAAACATATTTACAAAAACAAAAACAAGTTGAGTTCATACCCGCTTTTCTCTGCCACAGTCACTTCATCAAATATTGTCATTATTGCCTTTCACTTGCACGACCGAATGATATGAAAATAATAATAGTGCAAGAGTGTCGTGGTCTAAGCTGGAATCTGCAAACATTTTATTCAAGAGGAGAAGACAAAGTAACATGGGCTCTTTGTTAGATTAACAATGATGCATATGAGAGCCACTCAACATTTTCATTTTGGTATTCTCCTTGGTACGACTCAAAATAAAAGGAAAATAATTTCAGAGAAACACACTGAAATATTTTTGGAGTTTTTGGTTTTTCTTGAAGAAAGCAAATTAAAGAGGGAAAAACAATAACGAGAAAAACTATTTACACGGGAAAGCTCCCAACAAGTAAAAGAAGAAACGAGAAATCTTTTTGGGTTTTCTTTTGATACTACAATTAAATTAAACTAGAAAGAAAAACCGAAAAGAAGCAATAAATATTTTTGGATTTTCTCAAAGTTTTTCAAACACGCAAGAGGAAAGCGAGAAAATAAATCTAGCATGGATAATACAACGAAAAAGTATGAACACCGACAACTGGAATGAAAAGTGTGAACATGAATATAACGTCGGTGGATATACGTACTCCCCCAAGCTTAGGCTTTTGGCCTAGCTTGGTAATCACCATCCATAATAACCATCCGGTCCTAAGTCGAAGTGCGGTGGAGACGGCACCTGAACGTCCCACTCCTGGGGCTACTCCTCAGCAGCTGCTAGGTTGTTCCGGTAGGCTGTAATGTCCTCTGGCATGATCCTGTATCCGTTCCTGGCAGTGGAATAAAACAGAGCAGGTGCAGGCAACGGGATACCATCACGGGTTTCGACGCTGAATACTAAGTTGTAGCGAATGTTATGAAAAGAATCAGCTGCATCAATAAATTGGTGATCCTGCAATGCCTTGTGATCTAGATAAACTTGGGACAAGGGATAATCATGCGGGCGAATATGAACATTAAAGTGTCTCGCTAAGCGAGTAGCATAAATACCACCATGTATCTTTCCCTTGGTCATGTTAAGTTGTAAACGATGTGCAATAATAGCCCCCATGCTAAAGGTGTGATCATTGTGCAGTGCACGGCGTAAAATGGCGAAGTCGGGGGCACTGAGTGCACCAACCTTCTCTCTAGCGGTTAAACACTTTGCGATGAACAAAGCAAAGTAATGCACAGAAGGAAACTGCAAACTGGTAGCAGTGGCTTTTGACACGCCTCTATCCTCACCCACTGTTAAAGTGAGGAGAAAATCCTCAAACTCCGCTGGTCTAGGCTCTCTTAATTCCCCATCAGAAGGGATCAAGCATATGTCACAAAAGTCAGTGAGCGGCATCTTGTGAGTTTCATCATATAACTTAAACTGCACCTCAGGAGGATTATTCTTACTCAGAAAATGAAAACTTTGCACAAAGGAATTTGTAAGGATGTGTTATTGGTCACACTTAGCTGTGAGGAAATCGGTCATCCCAGCATTTGCAACGAATTGGGCAAACTCTTGATGGAACCCGGCCTCCTCCATGAAGGCATCATGCGGCCATTCGCACGGCCGCACCTCTGCCGTTCTCGGAGTGTGGAGGTCACTGTATGATGATTCCCCAATGACTCCTTTAGCATTCTTCTTGGATGAAAACTTCCTAAAGAAATACATCTCATTCCTATAATTAAATTTCTGAAATTTTAAGTCTACAATTTTTTTGTCAACAAAACTTTGTAAGATTGATAGCAACAAGTAGCAATCCCCCAAAACAGTTTCGGAAACGGAGCTTCGAGCAAAGAGATCGAAATCCGCGGGTTTGAGAGCAAGAACCCGTGAGTGAGAGCTATGGTTATTTTTTCTGGAGGTAGGAGATGACATGGGCTAAAGAGATAAGTGAGGGGGCCCATGTGGGTGCCACAACCCACTAGGGCGCGCCTGGGTAGCTGGAGCGCCTAGGTAGCTGGCGCGCCCTGGTGTCTTGTGGGCACCAGGTGCACCCCCTCTGATGTTATTTGCACTAGAAATTCAGAAATATTCAGAAAAAATCGTATCCAATTTTCAGAACATTCTAAGAACTTTTATTTTTGGGTCATTTTTTTATTGCACGGAGAAATCAGAAAACAGGATAGGCATGGCATTTTATTTTATTTGACTAAGTGAAATAAAAACAAAAGATGGGAGCAGAAGGTTGTGCCTACTAGATTCATCAACTTCATACCTCTAAAAAATGATCCATTAATAAGGTTGATCAAGTCTTATTAACAACCACTTCCGATTAGCATGAAACCGAAGAACTTTCGTAAAACACTAGGTTACCTTAATGGGGATATGCATATCCCCAACAATAAGTATGTCATATTTCTTTTTGGCAGTAGGCAGAGGTAGTTGAAAACTTCCAATAGTGAGTGTAGGAGATTCTTCAATAACATTTATACCATTCACTTGGAATTGCTTCTTCGGAAAGTGCACCGTACGCTCATTACCATTGATATGAAAAGTGACTTTGCTTTTTTTGCAATCAATAATAGCCCCTGCAGTATTCAAAAAGGGTCTACCAAGGATAATCGATATGTTGTCGTCCTCGGGCATCTCAAGAATAACAAAGTCTGTTAAGATAGTAACTTTGCAACAACAACGGGCACATCCTCACAAATACCGATAGGTATGGCAGTTGATTTGTCAGCCATTTGCAATGATATTTCAGTAGGTGTGGGTTTATTCAAGTCAAGTCTTTTATATAAAGAGAAAGGCATAACACTAACACCAACTCCCAAATCACACAAAGCAGTTTTGACATAATTTCCTTTAAGGGAGCAAGGTATAGTTGGTATTCCCTGATCTCAAAGTTTTTTAGGTACTCCATCCTTAAAAGAATAATTGGCAAGCATGGTGGATATTTCAGCTTCACGTATCTTTCTTTTATTAGTGATGATGTCTTTCATGTATTTTGCATAAGGGGCCATCTTCAAGATATCAGTTAAGCGGGTACGCAAAAAGACTGGCCTAATCATTTCAGCAAAGCGTTCAAATTCTTCATCATCCTTTTTCTTAGATGGTTTAGGTGGAAAAGGCATGGGTTTCTGAACCCATGGCTCTCTTTCTTTACCATGTTTCCTAGCCACAAAGTCTCTTTTATCACATCGTTTATTTTTAGGTTGTGGGTTATCAAGATCAACAGCAGGCTCTATTTCAACATCATTATCTGGTTCTTTATCATTGTTCGGTTGAGTATCCTCATGAACATCATCATTATCATCTTCATTATCACTAGGTGAATGCTCATTACCAGACTGAGTTTCAGCATCGGAAATAGAGACATCATTATCTTTAGGAGGTTTTTGTATCTCAGGTTCACTAGAGGTACGCAAAGTCCTTTCATTTTTCTTTTTCTTTTTCATTTTAGAAGGACTAGGTGCATCAGTGTTAATTCCTTGAGAGTCTTGTTCAATTCTTTTAGGATGACCTTCAGGATAAAGAGGTTCTTGGGTCATTCTACCTCCTCTAGTTACTACTCTAGCAGCAAAATCATTCTTATTATTATTCATTTCATCAAGCAATTCTCTTTGAGATTTAGCAACTTGTTCTAACTGGGTTTGAACCATAGATGCTTGTTTTCCTACACCTATAACATCATTACTAATTCTAAATAACAATTCACTCAAGCGAGCAATCATATCAGAATTATATTTCAATTGTTTCATAACATTTGCATTGAAGTGATCTTGTTTCATAATGTAGTTATCAAACTCATATAAGCATTGACTAGGATGTTTATTGTAAGGGATATCACCTTCATCAAACTTTAATAAAGAATTTACCTCTACCACCTGTGGAGGTGGTGCTGTGTCAAGTCCATGTATTTCTTCAATAGGTGGTAAATTCCTAACATCCTCAGCTTTAATACCTTTTTCCTTCATACATTTCTTTGCCTCTTGAATATCTTCAAGACTGAGAAATAAGATACCCCTCTTCTTCGGAGTGGGTTTAAGTGGTGGTTCAGGGAGAGTCCAATCATCATAATTATTCAATATATTATTCAATAGTTCCTCAGCTTGTCCAACAGTTCGTTCCCTGAAAACACAACCAGCACAACTATCTAGGAAGTCACTAGAAGCATCAGTTAGTCCATTATAGAAGATATCAAGAATTTTATTTTTCTTAAGAGGGCGATCAGGCAAAGCATTAAGCAATTGGAGAAGCCTCCCCTAAGCTTGTGGGAGACTCTCTTCTTCAATTTGCACAAAGTTAAATATTTCTTGTAAGGCAGCTTGTTTCTTATAAGCAGGAAAATATTTTTCAAAGAAGTAGTAGATCATATCCTGGGGACTACGCACACAACCAGGAGCAAGAGTATTGTACCATATTGATACGTCTCCAACGTATCTATAATTTTTGATTGTTCCATGCTATTATATTATCTGTTTTGGATGTTTTATATGCATTAATATGCTATTTTATATTATTTTTGGGACTAACCTATTAACCTAGTGCCCAGTGCCAGTTTCTGTTTTTTCCTTGTTTTTGAGTATTGTAGATAAGGAATATCAAACGGAGTCCAAACGGAATAAAACCTTCGCGATGATTTTTCTTGGACCAGAAGAAACCTACCAGACTTGGAGAGGAGGGCAGGAGACCTGCCGGGAGGCGACAAGCCTGCAGGGCGCGCCCTAGGGGGGGCGCCTCCTGACTTGTGGCCCCCTGCAGGCCTCCTAACCCTAATCTTCCGCCTATAAATTCCCAAATATTCCCCCAATACCAAAGAGAGCCACAATAATACTTTTCCGCCACCGGAAGCCTCTATTCCCGTGAGATCCCATCTTGGAGCCTTTTCCGGTAATCTACCGAAGGGGGATTCGATCACGGAGGGCATCTACATCAACTCCATTGCCCCTCCGATGATGCGTGAGTAGTTCACCTCAGACCTTTGGGTCCATGGCTAGTAGCTAGATGGCTTCTTCTCTCTCTATGTTCTTCAATACCATGTTCTCCATGATCTTCATGGAGATCTATCCGATGTAATACTCTTTTGCGGTGTGTTTGTCGAGATCCGATGAATTGTGGGTTTATGATCAGATTATCTATGAATATTATTTGAATCTTCTCTGAATTCTTTTATGCATGATTTAATATCTTTGCAAGTCTCTTCGAGTTATTGGTTTGGTTTGGCCAACTAGATTGGTAATTCTTGCAATGGGAGAAGTGCTTAGTTTTGGGTTCAATCTTGCGGTGTCCTCACCCAGTGACAAAGTAGGGGTAGCGAGGCATGATACGTCCATTTTGCATCATGCTTTTATATTGATATTTATTGCATTATGGGCTGTTATTACACATTATGGTACAATACTTATGCCTTTTCTCTCTTATTTTACAAGGTTTACATGAAGAGGGAGAATGCCGGCAGCTGGAATTCTAGACTGGAAAAGGAGCAAATATGAGAGACCTATTCTGCACAACTCCAAAAGTCCTGAAAAGTTACGGAGAATTATTTTGGAATATATAAAAAATATTGGGCAAAAGAAATACCAGAGGGGACCCACCAGGAGGTCACAAGCCTGGGGGCGCGCCCTACCCCCCAGGGCGCACCCCTGTGGCTTGTGGGCCCCCTGGCAGCCCTCCGGTGCCCATCTTCTGCTATATGGAGGGTTTTGACCTGAAAAAAATCATAAGAGAGCTTTCGGGACGAAGCGCCACCGTCTCGAGGCGGAACTTGGGTAGAACCAATCTAGGGCTCCGGCGGAGCTGTTCTGCCGGGGAAACTTCCCTCCCGGAGGGGGAAATCGAAGCCATCGTCATCACCATCGATCCTCTCATCGAGAGGGGGTCAATCTCCATCAACATCTTCACTAGCACCATCTCCTCTCCAAACCCTAGTTCATATCTTGTATCCGATCTTTGTCTCAAAACCTCAGAGTGGTACCTGTGGGTTGCTAGTAGTGTTGATTACTCCTTGTAGTTGATGCTAGTTGGTTTACTTGGTGGAAGATCATATGTTCAGATCCTTAATGACACTTCACCATTATTTGGCCCTAGGGGAAGGCATTGGGAATTAATAAGTAGATGATGGGTTGCTAGAGTGACAGAAGCTTAAACCCTAGTTTATGCGTTGCTTCGTAAGGGGCTGATTTGGATCCATATGTTTCATGCTATGGTTAGATTTATCTTAATTCTTCTTTCGTAGTTGCGGATGCTTGCGAGAGAGGTTAATCATAAGTGGGAGGCTTGTCCAAGTAAGGGAAGCACCCAAGCACCGGTCCACCCACATATCAAATTATCAAAGTAACGAACGCGAATCATATGAGCATGATGAAAACTAGCTTGAGAAAAATTCCCATGTGTCCTCAGGAGCGCTTTGCTTTATATAAGAGTTTGTCCAGGCTTGTCCTTTGCTACAAAAAGGATTGGGCCACCTTGCTGCACCTTTGCTACATTTGTTACTTGCTATCCGTTATGAATTATCTTATCACAAAACTATCTGTTACCGATAATTTCAGTGCTTGCAGAGAATACCTTACTGAAAACCACTTGTCATTTCCTTCTGCTCCTCGTTGGGTTCGACACTCTTACTTATCGAAAGGACTACGATAGATCCCCTATACATGTGGGTCATCAAGACTCTTTTCTGGTGCCGTTGCCGGGGAGTGAAGCACCTCTGGTGAGTGGAATTTGGTACGGAAAAATTTATGTAGCGTGCTGAAATTTACTGTCACTTGTTACTATGGAAAATAATACTTTGAGGGGCTTGTTCGGGGTATCTTCACCTCGACCGGAAGCACAAAGAGTAGCTCCTCAACCTACTGAACCTACTAAAAATATTTATTATGAAATTCCTTCGGGTATGATAGAGAAACTGCTAGCTAATCCTTATGCAGGAGATGGAACACTACATCCTAATTTGCATCTAATCTATGTGGATGAAGTTTGTGGATTATTTAAGCTTGCAGGTTTGCCCGAGGATGATGTCAAGAAGAAGGTCTTTCCTTTATCTTTGAAGGAGAAGGCATTGACATGGTATAGGCTATGTGATGATATTGGATCATGGAACTACAACCGATTGAAATTGGAATTTCATCAGAAGTTTTATCCTATGCATCTGGTTCATCGTGATCGGAATTATATTTATAATTTTTGGCCTCGTGAAGGAGAAAGTATCGCTCAAGCTTGGGGGAGGCTTAAGTCAATGTTATATTCATGCCCCAATCATGAGCTCTCAAGAGAAATTATTATTCAGAATTTTTATGCTTGGCTTTCTCGTAATGATCAATCCATGCTCGATACTTCTTGTACTGGTTCCTTTATGAAGAAAGATATTGAATTCAAATGGGACTTATTGGAAAGAATTAAACACAACTCTGAAGATTGGGAACTCGACGAAGGTAAGGAGTCAGGTATAAACCTTAAGTTTGATTGTGTTAAATCCTTTATAGACAACGATGCTCTTAATGAATTTAGCACTAAATATGGACTTGACTCTGAGATAGTAGCTTCTTTCTGTGAATCTTTTGCTGCCCATGTTGATCTCCCTTAGGAGAAGTGGTTTAAATATCATCCTCCCATTGAAGTGAAAGTAGTTGAACCTATTAAAGTTGAAGAAGAAACTATTATTTATAATGTTGATCCTGTTATTCCTGCTGCTTATATTGAGAAACCACCTTTCCCTGTTAGAATAAAGGAACATGCTAAAGCTTCAACTGTGGTTCGTAAGAGTTATACTAGAACACCTACACCCCCTGAACAAATCAAAGTTGAACCAAGTATTGCTATGGTTAAAGATCTCTTGGTTGATAATATTGATGGGCATGTTATTCATTTCTGTGATGAAGCCGCTAGAATTGCTAGACCTGATACTAAAGATAAACATAGACCTATTGTTGGCATGCCTGTTGTTTCTGTTAAAATAGGAGATCATTGTTATCATGGCTTATGTGACGTGGGTGCTAGTGTGAGTGCAATTCCCTTTACCTTATATCAAGAAATTATGAATGATATTGCACCAGCTGAATTAGAAGAAATTGATGTTACCATTAAGCTTGCTAATAGAGATACTATAGCACCAGTTGGGATTGTTAGAGATGTTGAAGTCTTGTGTGGGAAAATAAAATATCCTACTGATTTTCTTGTTCTTGGTTCCCCACAAGATGATTTTTGTCCCATTATATTTGGTAGACCTTTCTTGAATACTGTTAATGCTAAGATAGATTGTGAGAAAGAAACTGTTACTGTAAGCTTTGGGGATGTGTCTCATGAGTTCAATTTCTCTAAATTTCGTAGACAACCCCATGATAAAGAATTGCCTAGTAAAGATGAAATGGTTGGTCTTGCTTCTATTGATGTGCCTCCTACTGATCCCTTAGAACAATATTTGCTAGACCATGAAAACGATATGCATATGAATGAAAGGAATGAAATAGATAAGATTTTCTTTGATCAGCATCCTATTTTGAAACACAACTTGCCTGTTGAAATACTTGGGCATCCTCCTCCACCCAAGGGTGATCCCGTGTTTGAGCTTAAACAATTACCAGATACTCTGAAATATGCTTATCTTGATGAAAAGAAGATATATCCTGTTATTATTAGTGCTAACCTTTCAGAGCATGAAGAAAAGAGACTATTGAAAACTCTGAGGAAGCACCGTGCTGCTATTGGATATACTCTTGATGATCTTAAAGGCATTAGTCCCACTCTATGTCAGCATAAAATTAATATGGAGCCTGATGCCAAACCAGTCGTTGATCACCAACGACGGTTAAATCCTAAAATGAAAGAAGTGGTAAGAAATGAAATATTAAAGCTTCTGGAGGCAGGTATAATTTATCCTATTGCTGATAGTAGATGGGTTAGTCCCGTTCATTGTGTCCCTAAGAAGGGAGGTATTACCGTTGTTCCTAATGATAAAAATGAATTGATCCCGCAAAGAATTGTTACAGGATATAGAATGGTAATTGATTTTAGGAAATTAAATAAAGCCACTAGGAAAGATCATTACCCTCTACCTTTTATTGATCAAATGCTAGAAAGACTATCCAAACACACACACTTTTGCTTTCTAGATGGTTATTCTGGCTTCTCTCAAATACCTGTGTCAAAAGAGGACCAAGAGAAGACCACTTTTACTTGTCCTTTCGGTACCTTTGCTTATAGACGTATGCCTTTTGGTTTATGCAATGCACCTGCTACCTTTCAAAGATGTATGACTGCTATATTCTCTGATTTTTGTGAAAAGATTGTTGAGGTTTTCATGGATGATTTCTCCGTTTATGGAATTTCTTTTGATGATTGCTTGAGCAACCTTGATCGAGTTTTGCAGAGATGCGAAGAAACTAATCTTGTCTTGAATTGGGAAAAGTGCCACTTTATGGTTAATGAAGGTATTGTCTTGGGGCACAAAATCTCCGAAAGAGGTATTGAAGTTGATAAAGCTAAAGTTGATGCTATTGAAAAAATGCCGTGTCCTACGGATATCAGAGGTATAAGAAGTTTCCTTGGTCATGCTGGTTTCTATAGGAGGTTTATTAAAGACTTCTCTAAGATCTCTAGGCCTCTCACTAATCTTTTGCAAAAAGATGTTCCATTCATTTTTGATGATGATTGTGTAGAAGCATTTGAAATTCTTAAGAAAGCCTTGATCACTGCACCTGTTGTTCAACCACCTGATTGGAATCTACCCTTTGAAATTATGTGTGATGCTAGTGATTATGCCGTTGGTGCTATTCTAGGACAAAGAGTTGATAAGAAATTAAATGTTATCCATCATGCTAGTAAAACTTCTGATAAGTTCAGACCTTATATTGTTGATTCCAAAGTAACTGTTCACACTGATTATGATACTATTAAATACCTTATGGAAAAGAAAGATGCTAAACCTAGACTTATTAGATGGGTTCTTCTGCTACAAGAATTTGATTTGCATATTATTGATAGAAAGGGTGCTGAGAACCCCGTAGCAGACAACTTGTCTAGGTTAGAAAATGTTCTTGATGACCCACTACCTATTGATGATAGCTTTCCTAATGAACAATTAGCTGTCATAAATGCTTCACGTAATGCTCCTTGGTATGCTGATTATGCTAATTACATTGTTGCTATATTTATACCACCTAGTTTCACATACCAACAAAAGAAAAAGTTCTTCTATGATTTAAGACATTACTTTTGGGATGATCCGCACCTTTATAAAGAAGGAGTAGATGGTGTTATTAGACGTTGTGTGCCTGAGCATGAACAGGAACAGATCCTACACAAGTGTCACTCCGAGGCCTACGGAGGACACCACGCTGGAGATAGAACTGCACACAAGGTATTACAATCTGGTTTTTATTGGCCTACTCTCTTCAAGGATGCTCATAAGTTTGTCTTGTCTTGTGATGAATGTCAAAGAATTGGTAATATTAGTAGACGTCAGGAAATGCCTATGAATTACTCACTTGTTATTGAACCATTTGATGTTTGGGGTTTTGATTATATGGGACCTTTTCCAAAGTCCAACGGGTATACTCATATTCTAGTTGCTGTTTATTATGTTACTTAGTGGGTAGAAGTTATTCCAACTAGTAGTGCTGATCATAACACTTCTATTAAAATGCTTAAAGAAGTTATTTTCCCTAGATTTGGAGTCCCCAGATATTTAATGACTGATGGTGGTTCACACTTTATTCATGGTGCTTTCCGTAAATTGCTTGCTAAGTACGATGTTAATCATAGAATTGCATCCCCATATCATCCTCAGTCTAGTGGTCAAGTAGAGTTAAGCAATAGAGAAATTAAATTGATCTTGCAAAAGACTGTTAATAGATCTAGAAAGAATTGGTCTAAGAAACTTGATGATGCATTATGGGCTTATAGAACTGCTTACAAAAACCCTATGGGTATGTCTCCGTATAAAATGGTTTATGGTAAAGCATGTCACTTACCTCCAGAATTAGAACATAAAGCTTATTGGGCAATCAAAGAGCTCAACTATGATTTCAAACTTGCTGGTGAGAAGAGGTTATTTGACATTAGCTCACTTGATGAATGGAGAACCCAGGCCTATGAGAATGCCAAGTTGTTTAAAGAAAAAGTTAAGAGATGGCACGATAAAAGGATTCAAAAGCGTGAATTCAATGTAGGTGACCATGTCTTGCTATACAATTCTCGTTTAAGATTTTTTGCAGGAAAACTTCTCTCTAAATGGGAAGGGCCTTACATTATCGAGGAAGTGTATCGTTCCGGTGCCATCAAGATCAACAACGCCGAAGGCACAAATCCGAAGGTGGTAAACGGGCAAAGAATCAAACATTATATCTCAGGTACTCCCATAAATGTTGAAACCAATATTATCAATACCATAACTCCGGAGGAGTACATTAGGGAGACCCACCAGAACGTTTCAGACTCCGAAAGGGAATAGGTACGTGGTACGGTAAGCAAACCGACTCCAAAACTTTTCCAATAGCAATTTTTCTCCGTTTTGGAATATTTAATAAATTAGGAAAATTTAAAGTAGTCTGAAAAGTGCACGAGGAGGCGACAAGCCAGGGGGCGCGCCCCTGTGGCTTGTGGCCACCCCGTGTACCTTCCGGACTCCGTTTTCTTGTGGTATACTCCTTTAGGTCGGTAAAAATTCATTATATAATCTCTCGAAGGTTTGGACCTTCGTATCACGACAATACCTCCTGTTTTCGTTTTGAGTTGTTTCTGCAGCAGATTTAGAGCAATATGTCGTCTCAAGATTCCGATGGGGAGAGCTATGTATCTCATTATCTTGCCAATCCCAAGCTCTATGGGGACTTAGATCCTTATGGATTGTTCTCGGAGGAGGAACAAGAAGGCAAGTATGAGGAAGAGAGCCCGGATGAAGAAGAGATCCCCCTGCCTCAACCAGGAGATATGCACGTGGAGTTCAGGAAATCGAGCCTCCCAAACACAAGGAGAAAACCCAAAGTTCTATTTATCCCTTCTCGTTTTCTGCAGGAGAGCAAGCAAGAATTATGTCAAAGGATATTGAAGCTCGAGCAGGAAGTTGACGATCTGAGGGAACAGAATTTTATGCTTAAGAGGAAACTGAACAAGCTTAAAGATCCTTCTCCATCATCACCACCTCCGAAGAAAGACAACTAAACACATGGGTATGGGCACTCCCCTTGGCTTGTGCCAAACTTGGGGGAGGTGCCCCGATATCGTATCACCATCACATCTTTTACTTTTATCGTTTTTTCTTAGTTCGATCCTTTTGGTTATATCTTGATCTAGTAGAATAAAGTTTTTAGTGTGATCTAGTTTTGAGTTTTGCTTTATGTTCCCCGTATGTAAGCGAGTCCGAGAGTTATATAATAAAAAGTAGTTTTGAGTTGAGGGCTTTGCTTGCTTGCTATGATCTTGAGAAAAAGAAATAGAAAGAAGTATAGAATAAAAGCAAAGAGTATATATGATGATCTTATGGGGAGTGATGACTTCACATATAAAAAGTATGTCGATTGAAATTTGTTGTGAGTTGACAAACATAGCGATTGGTCATTGTTGCAATTAAAAGGAAGTAATAAAGAAAGAGAGGTTCACATATAAATATATTATCTTGGACATCTTTTATGATTGTGAGCACTCATTAAAATATTATATGCTAAGAAGTTGATGTTGGACAAGGAAGACAACATAATGGGTTATGTTTGCTTATTTCCGAATAGAAGTTATATGGTTATAGATCCTTTAACATGTGACGCTTGCTTCCACCCCATATCAGCCAAAACTTCCGCACCAAGTAGAGATACTACTTGTGCATCCAAACACCCTTAACCCAGTTTTGCCATGAGAGTCCACCATACCTACCTATGGATTGAGTAAGATCCTTCAAGTAAGTTGTCATCGGTGCAAGCAATAAAAATTGCTCTCTAAATATGTAGGATCTATTAGTGTGAGGAAAATAAACTTTATACGAACTTGTGATATGGAAGAAATAAAAGCGACAGACTGCATAATAAAGTTCTCTATCACAAGCGGCAATATAAAGTGACGTTCTTTTGCATTAAGAGATTGTGCATCCAACTATAAAAGCGCATGACAGCCTCTGCTTCCCTCTGCGAAGGGCCTATCTATTACTTTTACTTTCTAGTACTTACCTTTATGCAAGAGTCATGGTGATCTTCATCACTTCCTTTATTTCGCCTTTCTCTCTTGGCAAGCATCATGTGTTGGGGAATGATCTAGACATATATATCCACTCGAATGTGGGTGATCAAGAGTTATTTCTGTTGACATTACCCTTGAGGTAAATAGTTGGGAGGCAAAAATATAAGCCCCTATCTTTCTCTGTGTCCAATTAAAGCTTTGACCTCATAAGTACCGCGTGAGTGTTAGCAATTATGAAAGACTAAAAGATGATTGAGTATGTGGATTTGCTTTACAAGCTCTTATATTGACTCTTTCCTATGTTATGATAAATTGCAATTGCTTCAATGACTGAGATCATAGTTTGTTGGTTCTCAATAGAGTTTTTTGATTCACACTTTACCTTGTGAATGAATTGTTACTCTAGTATAAGAAATTATATATCAGTAAGTATTGATGTTCTAAAGATGATCATGATGCTCTCATGTCCGTATTTTATTTTATTGACACCTCTATCTCTAAACATGTGGACATATTTATCGATTTCGGCTTTCGCTTGAGGACAAGCGAGGTCTAAGCTTGGGGGAGTTGATACGTCCATTTTGCATCATCCTTTTATATTGATATTTATTGCATTATGGGCTGTTATTACACATTATGGTACAATACTTATGCCTTTTTCTCTCTTAGTTTACAAGGTTTACATGAAGAGGGAGAATGCCGGCAGTTGGAATTCTGGACTGGAAAAGGAGCAAATATGAGAGACCTATTCTGCACAACTCCAAAAGTCCTGAAATGTTACGGAGAATTATTTTGGAATATATAAAAAATATTGGGCGAAAGAAATACCAGAGGGGACCCACCAGGAGGTCACAAGCCTGGGGGGCGCGCACTACCCCCCAGGGCGCGCCCCTGTGGCTTGTGGGCACCCTGGCGGCCCTCCGGTGCCCATCTTCTGCTATATGGAGGGTTTTGACCTGAAAAAAAAATCATAAGAGAGCTTTCGGGATGAAGCGCCGCCGTCTCGAGGCGGAACTTGGGCAGAACCAATCTAGGGCTCCGGCGGAGCTGTTCTGCCGGGGAAACTTCCCTCCCGGAGGGGGAAATCGAAGCCATCGTCATCACCATCGATCCTCTCATCGAGAGGGGGTCAATCTCCATCAACATCTTCACCAGCACCATCTCCTCTCCAAACCCTAGTTCATCTCTTGTATCCGATCTTTGTCTCAAAACCTCAGAGTGGTACCTGTGGGTTGCTAGTAGTGTTGATTACTCCTTGTAGTTGATGCTAGTTGGTTTACTTGGTGGAAGATCATATGTTCAGATCCTTAATGATAATTATTACTCCTCTGATTATGATCATGAATATGCTTTGTGAGTAGTTACGTTTGTTCCTGAGGACATGGGATAAGTCTTGTTATAAGTAATCATGTGAATTTGGTATTCGTTCGATATTTTGATGAGATGTATGTTGTCTTTCCTCTAGTGGTGTTATGTGAACGTCGACTACATGACACTTCACCATTATTTGGGCCTAGGGGAAGGCATTGGGAAGTAATAAGTAGATGATGGGTTGCTAGAGTGACAGAAGCTTAAACCCTAGTTTATGCGTTGCTTCGTAAGGGGCTGATTTGGATCCATATGTTTCATGCTATGGTTAGATTTATCTTAATTCTTCTTTCGTAGTTGTGGATGCTTGCGAGAGAGGTTAATCATAAGTGGGAGGCTTGTCCAAGTAAGGGCAGCACCCAATCACCGGTCCACCCACATATCAAATTATCAAAGTAACGAACGTGAATCATATGAGCATGATGAAAACTAGCTTGACAGAAATTCCCATGTGTCTTCAGGAGCGCTTTGCTTTATATAAGAGTTTGTCCAGGCTTGTCCTTTGCTACAAAAAGGATTGGGCCACCTTGCTGCACCTTTGCTACATTTGTTACTTGCTATCCGTTACGAATTATCTTATCACAAAACTATCTGTTACCGATAATTTCAGTGCTTGCAGAGAATACCTTACTGAAAACCGCTTGTCATTTCCTTCTGCTCCTCGTTGGGTTCGACACTCTTACTTATTGAAAGGACTACGATAGATCCCCTATACTTGTGGGTCATCAAGGCACGTATTTGTATTGTTGCCATCAAGGGTAAAAAGATGGGGTTTTCATAATATTGCTTGAGTTTATCCCTCTACATCATGTCATCTTACTTAATGCGTTACTCTGTTCTTCATGAACTTAATACTCTAGATGCAGGCAGGAGTCGGTCGATGTGTGGAGTAGTAGTAGTAGATGCAGAATCGTTTCGGTCTACTTGACACGGACGTGATGCCTATATGCATAATCATTGCCTTGGATATCGTCATAACTATGCGCTTTTCTATCAATTGCTCGACAGTAATTTGTTCACCCACCGTATTATTTTCCTTCAAGAGAGAAGCCTCTAGTGAAACCTATGGCCCCCGGGTCTATTTTCCATATTATATTTTCAGATCTATAAACCAAAAATACCAAAAATACTTTGCTGCAATGTTTTTACTTTTATTTTACTTTTCGTTTTAGTAATCTTTTATATCTATCTCTATCAGATCTCATCCTTGCAAGTAACCGTGAAGGGATTGACAACCCCTTTATAGCGTTGGGTGCAAGTGTTTGATTGTTTGTGTAGGTGCAAAGATTGGGGACTTGCTTGTATCTCCTACTGGATTGATACCTTGGTTCTCAACAACTGAGGGAAATACTTATCTACTTTGCTGCATCACCCTTTCCTCTTCAAGGGAAAACCAACGCAAGCTCAAGAAGTAGCAAGAAGGATTTCTGGCGCCGTTCCCGGGGAGATCTACATCAAGCCTACCAAGTACCCATCACAAACTCATCTCTTGCATTTACATTATTTGCCACTTGCCTCTCGTTTTCCTCTCCCCCACTTCTAAAACGATTTTCAGAAAAAACCAAAAATATTTGCCTTTTTATTCGCCCTTCTTCTATTCATCTTTTCGTTTGCTTGTGTGTTAGATCGCTTAAACTCATGGCTAGCCTTACTACTATCGCTAGTACTCCCGAGAGTGAGGTTCTTAATTTTAAGCAAAGAGAGGGAGAAAACTTAAAAGATGCTTGGTATAGAATTTGCAATGCTCAAAATAGTTCTACTCGTAAGCAATCTACTACCGTTCTCCTTCGCAATTTTTATGTGGGTGTTTCTCCTTGGAATAGATATGTTCTGGATACCATTACGGGAGGAAATTTCTTGGGAAACCATACCTTTGATTCTTATAATGCTATGATAAATTTGGTAGGTTCACCCCCACTTATGGTTAATGAAACCATCTTAACTTTGGAACATGTGATGCGAAGGCTTGATATTATTGAAAATAAAGTTGCTATTATAGAGCTCATCGAAAACTTGGATAAAAAGATTCATAATCATATTACTCAATATGGATCTAAGGTAGGAGTTACTTTAAAAAATCTAAGGGAAAAAGAACCCATAGTTAATGAAAAATTGGATCAAGATTCCTCTAGAATTGGCAAGCTAGAGGACATTATTACCAACTTGGGTTCCGCTTTTGCCTCGGTTCAAACCACTCAAAATTTTCCTCCTTCTAAGACTGCCAAGTTTGTTTATGTTCCTAAAAATAAGGGTGGATCCTCTAGTAAAGGGGATGAAGATCTTAAGATGATAAGTGTTTACCCCAGCTTTATCAATATTGTTAGGGAACCTATTGCCACAAGTGAATCTCTTGACTTCTTGCCTAGGAGCATTATTATGTAGGAGATATGCCCTAGAGGCAATAATAAATGTTATTGATTATCTCCCTGTTCATAATTAGGTTTATGTTCCATGCTATAACTGCTATGGTTCTCGAGTCTGCAATAACCACGACGCTTGGAGGAAGACTCATATGCACGTGTGGAATAATAAACGGTAATATGTATTCCTAGTCTGGCCTCTAAGACTAGCTCAAGTGTTGCATGATGGTTCTGTTTTCCTGATCATGGGCATGTCTATGCCGGCAACTTTGAGGGCACAATGTTAGTAGAACACTTGTGTTGAATCGACCCGATTGATGTTATGCTATGAGATTCATTCGTCATAAGTTAATGGTTAATAACACAGAGAAGTTAATGTTTGCATAATTCCTTAGACCATGAGAGTGTCGAGTTTCTTCATGCTTGCTTCATGAACTTTGGGGTTTGTTAAACGTCATCCGTAAATGGGTGGCTATTACGGCGGCTTACGGGTTCATGGAAAAGTATGTTAAGTAACTTGATAGCTCAAGATTGGAATTTGCTCCTCCGACGATGGAGAGATATCTCTGGGCCCTCTCGGTGTTACGGTATCCATCATCGTCTGGCCAGACACAAATGTGATTTGATCACAGGGATACCGGAACACAGAAACGAGAAAAGAGAACAAAAACCGGCAACGAGGTAACTGGCATTGTGGACAAGTGTTGATCCACGAGGATGCCGATGTTTCTCACCTCGGGTATTTGTAACATATCGTGAAGCAACAGGAATAGCACACGGCAACTGGAGGTTCACTCGAATATTCATTCGTGTGGGTATAGGGGTCAATATGGGTGTCCACGGCTCCGATGTTGATAATTGATCGGAAAGAGCTCCGGTCATGTCTATACTTCACCGAACCTATAGGGTCACACGCTTAAGGGTCATCTATCTGCTGAATACTAGACGGGGAGTCTGAGAGAAAATCACCGAAAAAGTTTCGGACGAAACGGAAACGTTCCGGAGAGAACACCGGAATAGTTCCGGTGAAACTGAAAAGTTGTTTCAGGGTATTCCATTAAGTCAAATTGGTTCTGGCACACGCCTGGAAATTCTTGGAGGATGCCAGAAGTGTTCTGGAAACTTCTGGGAATTTTCCGGGACAAAAACCGGAAATGTTCCGGAGCAGCCGGAACCGTTTTGGTTGCTTTTCGCTGAAGAAACATTATTCCGAAATTGTTTCGGAATGCGTTCAAAATTGTTTTGGTGGGTGCTAGAATTATTCTAGGCACATAGAAATAATTTGGGTTTTAACGGACGCAGAAAAATGTCTTCGTGAATAGTGAAAAGCACTTTTTGGGCTGATTTGCAAATGGGGTTTTTCTTCTAGAAGAAAACCACTTTTGGTGTGTGAAAGGGAGGTGGAGCTCCCCAAGGGGGCTGCAAATTTCGTCCATGGCATGGGGGGCCCCTCCTTGAGGTCTCCTTCCACCTCATGGTGGATATCTTCTGCACACCCTTATGTGGCATGTGGTGGAAAGATCCTAGGAAGGTCCTTTTGGTCTTTCCTCTACCCCTTGCTCCTCCTATAAATAGAGGTGGAGAGAGCTCTCCAAAATCAGCTCATGCTTGCTCTCATACACATGCCATTGACTTGTCTGGCTTCTCTCTCCCTCCCAGCGAAATAGTTTCGTAGAGTCGAAAGGCTATCTGGGTTCCGGTGGGAACTAGTTCTGGACGGCGAAGCCCTGCCGGATAGATGACACCGTATGTGTGCAACTCTGTAGAGAGATCATAGTTTCGGTCTTAGTTCGAGAGTGCCTCCCGAAGGGCTGTCCAAGTGATCGTCTTAGTTTCGAGGGTCCTCCCGAAGGGCTGTCCGAGTGACCGTTAGAGTTTCGAAGGTCCTCCCGAAGGGCTGTCCGCGACACCGTCCGAGGGACTGTCCGACCGCCTCCCGGAGGGCTGTCCGAGGGGAAGATGTGGGAGTACATCCTCGCGGTTGGGAGGTTGTAAATCCTAGCTGCGGGGATCTGCACCGCCGATCGTCATCGACTCTACTGTTGGAAATATGCCCTAGAGGCAATAATAAATTGGTTATTATTATATTTCCTTGTTCATGATAATCGTTTATTATCCATGCTATAATTGTATTGATTGGAAACTCAAATACATGTGTGGGTACATAGACAACACTGTGTCCCTAGTAAGCCTCTAGTTGACTAGCTTGTTGATCAAAGATGGTTAAGGTTTCCTAGCCATGGACATGAGATGTCATTTGATAACGGGATCACATCATTAGGAGAATGATGTGATGGACAAGACCCAAACTGTAAACGTAGCATTTGATCGTGTCAGTTTATTGCTATTGTTTTCTGCATGTCAAGTATCTGTTCCTTTGACCATGAGATCATGCAACTCTCTGACACCGGAGGAATACCTTGTGTGTATCAAACGTCGCAACGTAACTGGGTGACTATAAAGGTGCTCTACAGGTATCTCCGAGGGTGTCTGTTGGGTTGGCATGGATCAAGACTGGGATTTGTTACTCCGTATGACGGAGAGGTATCTCAGGGCCCACTCGGTAATACAACATCACAATGAGCCTTGCAAGCAATGTGACTAAAGTGTTAGCCACGAGATCTTGTATTACGGAACGAGTAAAGAGACTTGCCGGCAACAAGATTGAACTAGGTATAAGAGATACCGACGATCGAATCTTGGGCAAGTAACATACCGAAGAACAAAGGGAACAGCATACGGGATTAACTGAATCCTTGACATAGAGGTTCGACCGATAAAGATCTTCGTAGAATATGTAGGAGCCAATATGGGCATCCAGGTCCCGCTATTGGTTATTGGCCGTAGAGGTGTCTCGGTCATGTCTACATAGTTCTCGAACCCGCAGGGTCTACACACTTAACGTTTGGTGACGATTAGTATAATTGAGTTATTATGTTGGTGACCGAAAGTTGTTCGGAGTCCCGGATAAGATCCCGGACATGACGAGGATCTCTGGAATAGTCCGGAGGTAAAGATTGATATATGTGATAATAGTGTTTTGATCTCCGAAAGAGTTCCGGAGTTCACCGGAAGGGGTTCCGGATGTTTACCGAAGTGTTCGGGTGCAGCAACACTTTATATGGGCCAAAGGGATAAAGCCCACGAGGTATTGGAAAGTGCAAAAGTAGTTTTGCTGCCGCGTAAGCGGTACTACCGCTTGGTGAAGCGGTACTACCGCCCGAGCGGTACTACCGCTTGTGTGAAGCGGTACTACCGCCCAAGCGGTACTACCGCTTGTGTGAAGCGGTACTACCGCTTGTGTGCGGCTGTGCACGGTTCGGCAGGGATCCGAGTTGGACTCTTTCCCTGCGGGCCAAACCGACCTTGTGCGGGCAAAACCGACCCGGAGGAGGCTTTTACTCCAAGTTTAGACCCCAAGGCTCAACATATAAATAGAGGGGCAGGGCTAGCACACGGGACACATCAAGATTTCCCCAAGCCGTGTGCGGCAACCCTAACCCTCTAGTTCCTCCGTCATAATCTCCGTAGCGCTTGGCAAAGCCCTGCAGAGATTGTTCCTCACCACCATCACCACGCCGTCGTGCTGCTGGAACTCAACCACTACTTCACCATCGCTCGCTGGATCGAGGAGGTGAAGGCGTCATCAAGCCGTACGTGTGTTGAACGCGGAGGTGCCGTCCGTTCGGCACTAGATCGGAAGGATCGTGATTGGATCGCGGGACGCTCGGCGATTTGGATCGCGAAGACGTTCGACTACATCAACCGCGTTTATTAACGCTTCCGCTTAGCGATCTACAAGGGTATGTAGATTCACTCTCCCTCTCGTAGATGCTCATCTCCATGGATAGATCTTGCGTGTGCGTAGGAAAATTTTTGTTTCCCATGCAACGTTTCCCAACAGTGGCATCATGAGCTAGGTCTATGCGTAGATGAGATCTCGAGTAGAACACAAACGAGTTGTGGGCGTGGATGTATACATATTGCTTGCCGTTACTAGTTGATATTTGATTCGGCGGTACTGTGAGATGAAGCGGCCCGGACCGACATTACGCGTACACTTACGCGAGACAGGTTCCTTCAACTGACATGTAACTTCGTTGCATAAAGATGGCTAGCGGGTGTCTGTCTCTCTCACTTTAGTTGAATCGATTTCAATGAAGAGGGTTCTTTTAGAAGATCAAAAAGCAATCACTACACCACGTTGTGGTTTTGCGTAGGTAAGAACGGTTCTTGCAAACCCATAGCAGCCACGTAAAATTTGCAACAACAATTAGAGGACGTCTAACTTGTTTTTGCAGGGTATGATGTGATATGATATGGCCAATTACATGATGAGATATATGTGATGTATGAGATGATCATGTTTTGTATAGAATATCACGACTTGCATGTCGATGAGTACGGCAACTGGCAGGAGCCATAGAGTTGTCTTTAATTATTGTATGACCTGCGTGTCAATCATTAAGCGCTATGTAATGCTTTACTTTATCGCTAAACGTTAGCAATAGTCGTGGAAGCAACAGTCGGCGCGACAACCTTATGGCGACACGTTGATGGAGATCAAGATGATGGAGATCATGGTGTCATGCCGGTGACGATGGAGATCATGCCGGTGCTTTGGAGATGGAGATCAAAAGCACAAGTTCATGGCCATATCATGTCACTTATGATTTGCATGTGATGTTAATCCTTTTATGCATCTTATTTTGCTTAGGACGACGGTAGCATTATAAGGTGATCCCTCACTTAAATTTCAAGATAAATTGTGTTCTCCCCAAGTGTGCACCGTTGCGAAAGTTCGTCGTTTCGAGACACGCCGTGATGATCGGGTGTGATAGACTCTACGTTCGCATACAACGGGTGCAAGCCATGTTGCACGTGCGGAAACACTCGGGTTAAACTTGACGAGCCTAGCATGTACAGACATGGCCTCGGAACACAAGAGACCGAAAGGTCGAACATGAGTCATATAGTAGATATGATCAACATGAAGATGTTCACCATTGAAACCACCTCAACTCACGTGATGATCGGACTTGAGTTGGTGGATTTGGATCATGTTACACTCGAATGATCGGAGGGATGTCAATTTGAGTGGGAGTTTTTTAAGTAATATGATTAACTAAACTCATTATCTAGAACGATAGTCTAAGTTGTCTTTGCTATATTTATGTTGTAGATCATGGCTCGCGCAGTAGCACCCCTAAATTTTAATGCGTTCCTAGAGAAAGCTAAGTTGAAAGATGATGGAAGTAACTTTGTGGACTGGGCCCGTAATCTAAGGATTATCCTTACGGCTTCCCAGAAGGCTTATGTCCTTGATGCACCGCTTGGTGATCCACCCGCTCCAGTTGAGTCTCTAGACGTTGTGAACGCCTGGCAGGCTCATTCTGATGATTACTCAATAGTTCAATGTGCAATGTTGTATGGCTTAGAACCGGGACTTCAAAGACGTTTTGAACGTCATGGAGCATATGAGATGTTCCAGGAGTTGAAGTTTATCTTTCAGAAGAATGCCCGGATCGAGAGATATGAGATTTCCGATAAGTTCTATGCTTGCAAGATGGAGGAGAACGGGTCTATCAGTGATCACGTGCTCAGAATGTCTGGGTACTCCACCCGTCTGGCTGAGTTAGGGATGCCCCTTCCGCCAGAGGCTATCACTGACAGAGTTCTTCAATCATTGCCACCTAGCTACAAGAGCTTCGTGTTGAACTATAACATGCACGGGATGAACAAGTCAGTCGCCGAGCTGTTTGCGATGCTGAAAGCCGCTGAGTCTGAAATTCAGAAGGAGCATCAAGTGTTGATGGTCAATAAAACCACTAGTTTCAAGAAAAAATGGCAAGGGTAAGAAGGGTAACTCCAAGAAGAGTGGCAAAGCAGTTGCTCCTCTCGTGAAGAAACCCAAGGCTGGACCCAAACCAGAAACTGTGTGTTTTCATTGCAAGGGAACTGGACACTGGAAGCGGAATTGCCCCAAGTATTTGGCTGACAAGAAGGCGGCCAACAACAAACAAGGTATATATGATATACATGTTATTGATGTGTACCTTACCAACTCTCGTTGTAGTGCCTGGGTATTTGATACCGGTGCGGTTGCTCATATTTGCAACTCAAAACAGGAACTGTGGAATAGACGGAGGCTGGCAAAGGACGAAGTGACGATGCGCGTGGGAAATGGTTCCAAGGTTGATGTGATCGCCGTCGGCACGCTCGCTCTTCGATTACCGTCGGGATTAGTGATGAACCTAAATAAGTGTTATTTGGTGCCTGCGTTAAGCATGAACATTATATCTGGATCTTGTTTATTGCGAGACGGTTACTCATTTAAATCAGAGAATAATGGTTGTTCTATTTATATGAGTAATATCTTTTATGGTCATGCACCCGATGTGAGGGGTTTATTCTTATTGAATCTCGATAGTAATGATACACATGTTCATAACATTGATGCCAAAAGATGTAGAATTGATAATGATAATACCACTTTCTTGTGGCACTGCCGTTTAGGTCATATTGGTGTAAAACGCATGAAGAAGCTCCATGCTGATGGACTTTTGGAGTCACTTGATTTTGAATCACTTGACACATGTGAGCCATGCCTCATGGGCAAGATGACTAAAACGCCGTTCTCTGGAACAATGGAACGGGCAAGTGACTTATTGGAAATCATACATACTGATGTGTGCGGTCCGATGAGTATTGAGGCGCGCGGTGGTTATCGTTACTTTCTCACCTTCACTGATGACTTAAGTAGATATGGGTATATTTACTTAATGAAACACAAGTCTGAAACATTTGAAAAGTTCAAACAATTTCAGAGTGAAGTTGAGAATCATCGTAACAAGAAGATTGAATTCCTACGATCTGATCGAGGAGGAGAATATCTGAGTTATGAGTTTGGCAGTCACTTAAGACAGTGTGGAATTGTTTCACAATTGACACCGCCTGGAACACCACAGCGTAATGGTGTGTCCGAACGTCGTAATCGAACCTTATTAGATATGGTGCGATCTATGATGTCTCTTGCCGATTTGCCACTATCGTTTTGGGGTTATGCATTAGAGACAGCTGCATTCACTTTAAATAGGGCACCATCGAAATCCGTTGAGACGACGCCATATGAACTTTGGTTTGGCAAGAAGCCAAAGCTGTCGTTTCTTAAAGTTTGGGGATGTGATGCTTATGTCAAAAAGCTTCAGCCTGAAAAGCTGGAACCCAAAGCGGAGAAATGCGTCTTCATAGGATACCCAAAAGAGACAGTTGGGTATACCTTCTATCTCAGATCCGAAGGCAAAGTGTTTGTCGCTAAAAACGGAACATTTCTTGAGAAAGAGTTTCTCTCGAAAGAATTGAGTGGGAGGAAGATAGAACTTGATGAGGTTGTTGAACCTTTACTTCAACCTGAGAGTAGCGCGGCGCAGAAAGTTGTTTCTGTGGAGCCTACATTAGCTGAAGAGGAAGTTAATGATGATGATCATGAAGCTTTGGATCAAGTTGCTATCGAACCTCGTAGGTCGACAAGGACGCGTACTGCTCCCGAGTGGTACGGCAACCCTGTCTTAGAGGTCATGTTGTTAGACAACAATGAACCTACGAGCTATGGAGAAGCGATGATGGGCCCGGATTCCGAGAAGTGGTTAGAGGCCATGAAATCCGAGATGGGATCCATGTATGAAAACAAAGTATGGACTTTGGAAGTATTACCTGAAGGGCGTAAGGCCATTCAGAACAAATGGATCTTTAAGAGGAAGACGGACGCGGACGGTAATGTCACCGTCTATAAAGCTCGACTTGTGGCAAAGGGTTTTTCACAAGTTCAAGGAGTTGACTACGATGAGACCTTCTCACCCGTAGCGATGCTTAAGTCCGTCAGAATCATGTTAGCAATAGCTGCCTTTTTCGATTATGAAATTTGGCAGATGGATGTCAAAACAGCGTTCCTTAACGGTTACCTTAAGGAAGAGTTGTATATGATACAACCAGAAGGTTTTGTCGATCCAGAGAATGCTGAGAAAGTTTGCAAACTCCAGCGATCCATTTATGGACTGGTGCAAGCATCTCGGAGTTGGAATCTTCGTTTTGATGAAGTGATCAAAGCGTTCGAGTTTATACAAGTTTACGGAGAAGCTTGTATTTACAAGAAAGTGAGTGGGAGCTCTATAGCGTTTCTAATATTATATGTGGATGACATATTGCTGATTGGAAACAATATAGAAATGTTGGAAAGCGTGAAGGAATATTTGAACAAGAGTTTTTCAATGAAGGACCTAGGAGAAGCTGCTTTCATATTAGGCATCAAGATCTATAGAGATAGATCAAGACGCTTAATAGGACTTTCACAAAGCACATACCTTGATAAGATTTTGAAGAAGTTCAAAATGGATCAGTCCAAGAAGGGGTTCTTGCCTGTTTTGCAAGGTGTGAAGTTGAGTAAGACTCAATGCCCAGTGACTGCAGAAGATAGAGAAAAGATGAGTGTCATCCCCTATGCTTCGGCCATAGGCTCTATCATGTATGCAATGCTGTGCACAAGACCCGATGTCAGCCTTGCCATAAGTATGGTCGGAAGGTTTCAAAGTGATCCAGGAATGGAACACTGGACGGCGGTCAAGAATATCCTGAAGTACCTGAAAAGGACTAAGGACAAGTTTCTCGTTTATGGAGGTGATCAAGAGCTCGTCGTAAAGGGTTACGTCGATGCAAGCTTTGACACTGATCTGGATGACTCTAAGTCGCAAACCGGATACGTATTTATTCTTAATGGGGGTGCGGTTAGCTGGTGCAGTTCCAAGCAAAGCGTGGTAGCTGATTCTACATGCGAAGCGGAGTACATCGCTGCCTCGGAGGCGGCGAAGGAAGGTGTCTGGATGAAGGAGTTCATGACAGATCTTGGAGTAGTGCCTAGTGCGCTTAACCCAATGACTCTGTTTTGTGATAACACTGGTGCCATTGCTCTAGCCAAGGAACCAAGATTTCACAAGAGGACCAGACACATAAAGCGACGGTTCAATTCCATCCGCGATTACATCAAGGAGGACGACATAAATATTTGCAAAGTACACACGGATCTAAATGTTGCAGATCCGATGACTAAACCTCTTCCAAGGGCTAAACATGAACAACACCAGAACTGCATGGGTGTTCGATTCATTATAATGTAAATCACATAGTGATGTGAACTAGATTATTGACTCTAGTGCAAGTGGGAGACTGTTGGAAATATGCCCTAGAGGCAATAATAAATTGGTTATTATTATATTTCCTTGTTCATGATAATCGTTTATTATCCATGCTATAATTGTATTGATTGGAAACTCAAATACATGTGTGGGTACATAGACAACACTGTGTCCCTAGTAAGCCTCTAGTTGACTAGCTTGTTGATCAAAGATGGTTAAGGTTTCCTAGCCATGGACATGAGATGTCATTTGATAACGGGATCACATCATTAGGAGAATGATGTGATGGACAAGACCCAAACTGTAAACGTAGCATTTGATCGTGTCAGTTTATTGCTATTGTTTTCTGCATGTCAAGTATCTGTTCCTTTGACCATGAGATCATGCAACTCTCTGACACCGGAGGAATACCTTGTGTGTATCAAACGTCGCAACGTAACTGGGTGACTATAAAGGTGCTCTACAGGTATCTCCGAGGGTGTCTGTTGGGTTGGCATGGATCAAGACTGGGATTTGTTACTCCGTATGACGGAGAGGTATCTCAGGGCCCACTCGGTAATACAACATCACAATGAGCCTTGCAAGCAATGTGACTAAAGTGTTAGCCACGAGATCTTGTATTACGGAACGAGTAAAGAGACTTGCCGGCAACAAGATTGAACTAGGTATAAGAGATACCGACGATCGAATCTTGGGCAAGTAACATACCGAAGAACAAAGGGAACAGCATACGGGATTAACTGAATCCTTGACATAGAGGTTCGACCGATAAAGATCTTCGTAGAATATGTAGGAGCCAATATGGGCATCCAGGTCCCGCTATTGGTTATTGGCCGTAGAGGTGTCTCGGTCATGTCTACATAGTTCTCGAACCCGCAGGGTCTACACACTTAACGTTTGGTGACGATTAGTATAATTGAGTTATTATGTTGGTGACCGAAAGTTGTTCGGAGTCCCGGATAAGATCCCGGACATGACGAGGATCTCTGGAATAGTCCGGAGGTAAAGATTGATATATGTGATAATAGTGTTTTGATCTCCGAAAGAGTTCCGGAGTTCACCGGAAGGGGTTCCGGATGTTTACCGAAGTGTTCGGGTGCAGCAACACTTTATATGGGCCAAAGGGATAAAGCCCACGAGGTATTGGAAAGTGCAAAAGTAGTTTTGCTGCCGCGTAAGCGGTACTACCGCTTGGTGAAGCGGTACTACCGCCCGAGCGGTACTACCGCTTGTGTGAAGCGGTACTACCGCCCAAGCGGTACTACCGCTTGTGTGAAGCGGTACTACCGCTTGTGTGCGGCTGTGCACGGTTCGGCAGGGATCCGAGTTGGACTCTTTCCCTGCGGGCCAAACCGACCTTGTGCGGGCAAAACCGACCCGGAGGAGGCTTTTACTCCAAGTTTAGACCCCAAGGCTCAACATATAAATAGAGGGGCAGGGCTAGCACACGGGACACATCAAGATTTCCCCAAGCCGTGTGCGGCAACCCTAACCCTCTAGTTCCTCCGTCATAATCTCCGTAGCGCTTGGCAAAGCCCTGCAGAGATTGTTCCTCACCACCATCACCACGCCGTCGTGCTGCTGGAACTCAACCACTACTTCACCATCGCTCGCTGGATCGAGGAGGTGAAGGCGTCATCAAGCCGTACGTGTGTTGAACGCGGAGGTGTCGTCCGTTCGGCACTAGATCGGAAGGATCGTGATTGGATCGCGGGACGCTCGGCGATTTGGATCGCGAAGACGTTCGACTACATCAACCGCGTTTATTAACGCTTCCGCTTAGCGATCTACAAGGGTATGTAGATTCACTCTCCCTCTCGTAGATGCTCATCTCCATGGATAGATCTTGCGTGTGCGTAGGAAAATTTTTGTTTCCCATGCAACGTTTCCCAACATCTACTTCCGCTGCGCAACGAGTCGGTAACGAAACAGATCAAACCTTGTATGCAGTCTCCATAGTGATCCTGGGCTGGTGCGTAGGTCGGAAATTTTTGTTTTCTACTGCGTTCCCCCAAATATTATTGATAAGAGCAAAGAACCTCCTAGGGTTTATAAGTGTGCAACTGAGGAGTTGCATACCAAAGATGACAATACCTAGATCTATTGCGTTATGCCTAGCTAAGGGCGTTAAACAATAGCGCTTGTTGGGAGGCAACCCAATTTTATTTTATGTTTTTGTTTCTGTTTTTGAGTGCTTTACACATTATTACCTCTGTAGTAATTGTGTTTTATTGTTTTAATTAGTGTTTGAGCCAAGTAAGACCTTTGGGATGGTCTACGGTGATTGTTGATTTGATTTTGCTGAAAAACAGAAACTTTTGCGCTCAGTCCAGGAATTTTATAAATTCACCGGAGCGTCGATTGAGTCTGAAATTTTTACACAAGATTGATATACAAATTTCCAAGATTTTCCTAATTTTTCAGAATTTTTTGAGTTACAGAAGTGTTCTAAGTTTACAGATTGCTACAGACTGTTCTGTTTTTGACAGATTCTGTTTTCTTTGTGTTGTTTGCTTATTTTGATGTATCTATGGGTTGTATCGGGGGGTATGAACCATGGAGAAGTTGGAATACAGTAGATATTACACCAATATAAATAAATAATGAGTTCACAACAGTACCTAAAGTGGTGATTTATTTTTATTATACTAACGGATCTCACGAGTTTTCTGTTGAGTTTTGTGTTGTGAAGTTTTCAAGTTTTGGGTAAAGATTTGATGGACTATGGAATAAGGAGTGGCAAGAGCCTAAGCTTGGGGATGCCCATGGCACCCCAAACCATATTCAAGGATACCAAAGAGCCTAAGCTTGGGGATGCCCCGGAAGGCATCCCCTCTTTCGTCTTCAATCCATCGGTAAATTTACTTGAGGCTATATTTTTATTCACCACATGATATGTGTTTTGCTTGGAGCGTCTTGTATGATATGAGTCTTTGCTTTTTAGTTTTCCACAATCATCCTTGCTGCACACATCTTTTGAGAGAGACACGCATTAATCGTGAATTTATTAGAATACTCTATGTGCTTCACTTATATCTTTTGAGCTAGGCAATTTTGCTCTAGTGCTTCACTTATATCTTTTTAGAGCACGGTGGTGTTTTTATTTTATAGAAATAATTGAACTCTCGTACCTCACTTATATTATTTTGAGAGTCTTTAAACAGCATGGTAATTGGTTTAGGTTATGAATTTAGTCCTAATATAATGGGCATCCAAGAGGGATATAATAAAAACTTTCATATAAAGTGCATTGAATACTATGAGAAGTTTGATTCCGTGCATATAGTTTTGAGATATGAAGATGGTGATATTAGAGTCATGCTAGTGAGTAATTGTGGATTGGTAGAAATACTTGTGTTAAAGTTTGTGATTCCCGTAGCATGCACGTATGGTGAACCGTTATGTAACGAAGTCGGAGCATGATTTGTTTAATGATTGTCATCCTTTGTGTGAGGGTTGGGAGCGCGCGATGGTTAACTCCTACCAACCTCTCCCCTAGGAGCATGCGTCTAATACTTTGCTTCGATAACTAATATACTTTTGCAATAAGTATGTGAGTTCTTTATGACAAATGTGAGTCCATGGATTATACGCATTCTCACCCTTCCACCTTTGCTAGCCTCTCTAGTACCGCGCAACTTTCGCCGGTGCATTAAACCCACCATATATCCTTCCTCAAAACAGCCACCATACCTACCTATTATGGCATTTCCATAGCCATTCCGAGATATATTGCCATGCAACTTCCACTGTTCCGTTTATTATGACACGCACCATCATTTTCATATTGCTTTGCATGATCGTAAGACAGCTAGCATGATGTTTTCATGGCTTGTCCGTTTTTTGATGTCATTTGCTATGCTAGATCGTTGCACATACCGGTACACCACCGGAAGCATTCATATAGAGTCATATTTTGTTCTAGGTATCGAGTTGTAATTCTTGAGTTGTAAGTAAATAAAAGTGTGATGATCATCATTATTAGAGCATTGTCCCATGAGAGGAAAGGATGATGGAAGCTATGATTCCCTCACAAGTTGGGATGATTCTCCAGACTTTACAAATAATAAAAGAGGCCAGTGAAGCCCAAATAAAAAAAGTGGCCAAAGATGCCCACCAAAATTAAAAAAATGAGAGAAAAGAGAGAAGGGACAATGCTACTATCTTTTTTTCCACACTTGTGCTTCAAAATAGCACCATGATCTTCATGATAGAGAGTCTCCTATTTTGTCACTTTCATATAACTAGTGGGAATTTTTCATTATAATGCACACCCACTTAGTTTCTTTTTGAGCTTTCATACACTTATAGCTCTAGTGCATCCGTTGCATGGCAATCCCTACTCACTCACATTGATATCTATTGATGGGCATCTCCATAGCTCGTTGATACGCCTAGTTGATGTGAGACTATCTTCTCCTTTTCCTCACAACCTCCACCATATTCTATTCCACCTATAGTGTTATATCCATGGCTCACGCTCATGTATTGCGTGGGAGTTGAAAAGGTTTGAGAACATAAAAGGTGTGAAACAATTGCTTGACTTGTCATCGGGGTTGTGCATGATTTAAATACTTTGTGTGGGGAAGATGGAGCATAGTCAGACCATATGATTTTGTAGGGATAACTTTCTTAGGCCATGTTATTTTGAAAGGACACAATTGCCTTATTAGTATGCTTGAAGTATTATTGTTTTTATGTCAATATTAAGCTTTTGTTTTGAATCTTATGGATCTGAACATCCATGCCACAATAAAGAATATTACATGGATAAATATGTTAGGTAGCATTCCACATCAAAAATTCTGTTTTTATCATTTACCTACTCGAGGACGAGTAGGAATTAAGCTTGGGGATGCTTGATACGTCTCCAACGTATCTATAATTTTTGATTGTTCCATGCTATTATATTATCTGTTTTGGATGTTTTATATGCATTAATAGGCTATTTTATATTATTTTTTAGACTAACCTATTAACCTAGTGCCCAGTGCCAGTTTCTGTTTTTTCCTTGTTTTTGAGTATTGCAGATAAGGAATATCAAACGGAGTCCAAACGGAATAAAACCTTCGCGATGATTTTTCTTGGACCAGAAGAAACCTACCAGACTTGGAGAGGAGGGCAGGAGACCTGCCGGGAGGCGACAAGCCTGCAGGGCGTGCCCTAGGGGGGCACCCCCCTGGCTTGTGGCCCCCCTACAGGCCTCCTAACCCTAATCTTCTGTTGGGGAACGTTGCATGGGAAACAAAAATTTTCCTACGCACACATAAGATCTATCCATGGTGATGAGCATCTACGAGAGGGAGAGTGAATCTACATACCCTTGTAGATCGCTAAGCGGAAGCGTTTAAGAAACGCGGTTGATGTAGTCGAACGTCTTCGCGATCCAAATCGCCGAGCGTCCCGCGATCCAATCACGATCCTTCCGATCTAGTGCCGAACGGACGGCACCTCCGCGTTCAACACACGTACGGCTTGATGACGCCTTCACCTCCTCGATCCAGCGAGCGATGGTGAAGTAGTGGTTGAGTTCCAGCAGCACGACGGCGTGGTGATGGTGGTGAGGAACAATCTCTGCAGGGCTTCGCCAAGCGCTACGGAGATTATGACGGAGGAACTAGAGGGCTAGGGTTGCCGGCACACGGCTTGGGAAATCCTGATGTCTCCCGTGTGCTAGCCCTGCCCCTCTATTTATATGTTGAGCCTTGGGGTCTAAACTTGGAGTAAAAGCCTCCTCCGGGTCGGTTTTGCCCGCACAAGGTCGGTTTGGCCCGCAGGGAAAGAGTCCAACTCGGATCCCTGCCGAACCGTGCACAGCCGTGCACAAGCGGTAGTACCGCTTCACACAAGCGGTAGTACCGCTTGGGCGGTAGTACCGCTTCACACAAGCGGTAGTACCGCTCGGGCGGTAGTACCGCTTTACACAAGCGGTAGTACCGCTCCGGCGGTAGTACCGCTTCACCAAGCGGTAGTACCGCTTACGCGGCAGCAAAACTACTTTTGCACTTTCCAATACCTTGTGGGCTTTATCCCTTTGGCTCATATAAAGTGTTGCTGCACCCGAACACTTCGGTAAACATCCGGAACCCCTTCCGGTGAACTTCGGAACTCTTCCGGAGATCAAAACACTATTATCACATATATCAATCTTTACCTCCGGACTATTCCGGAGATCCTCGTCATGTCCGGGATCTTATCCGGGACTCCGAACAACTTTCGGTCACCAACATAATAACTCAATTATACTAATCGTCACCAAACGTTAAGTGTGTAGACCCTGCGGGTTCGAGAACTATGTAGACATGACCGAGACACCTCTACGATCAATAACCAATAGCGGGACCTGGATGCCCATATTGGCTCCTACATATTCTACGAAGATCTTTATCGGTCGAACCTCTATGTCAAGGATTCAGTTAATCCCGTATGCTGTTCCCTTTGTTCTTCGGTATGTTACTTGCCCGAGATTCGATCGTTGGTATCACTATACCTAGTTCAATCTCGTTACCGGCAAGTCTCTTTACTCGTTCCGTAATACAAGATCTCGTGGCTAACACTTTAGTCACATTGCTTGCAAGGCTCATTGTGATGTTGTATTACCGAGTGGGCCCTGAGATACCTCTCCGTCATACGGAGTAACAAATCCCAGTCTTGATCCATGCCAACCCAACAGACACCCTCGGAGATACCTGTAGAGCACCTTTATAGTCACCCAGTTACGTTGCGACGTTTGATACACACAAGGTATTCCTCCGGTGTCAGTGAGTTGCATGATCTCATGGTCAAAGGAACAGATACTTGACATGCAGAAAACAATAGCAATAAACTGACACGATCATATGCTACGTTTACAGTTTGAGTCTTGTCCATCACATCATTCTCCTAATGACGTGATCCCGTTATCAAATGACATCTCATGTCCATGGCTAGGAAACCTTAACCATCTTTGATCAACAAGCTAGTCAACTAGAGGCTTACTAGGGACACAGTGTTGTCTATGTACCCACACATGTATTTGAGTTTCCAATCAATACAATTATAGCATGGATAATAAACGATTATCATGAACAAGGAAATATAATAATAACCAATTTATTATTGCCTCTAGGGCATATTTCCAACAGTCTCCCACTTGCACTAGAGTCAATAATCTAGTTCACATCACTATGTGATTTACATTGTAATGAATCGAACACCCATGCAGTTCTGGTGTTGTTCATGTTTAGCCCTTGGAAGAGGTTTAGTCATCGGATCTGCAAATTTAGATCCGTGTGTACTTTGCAAATATTTATGTCGTCCTCCTTGATGTAATCGCGGATGGAATTGAAACGTCGCTTTATGTGTCTGGTCCTCTTGTGAAATCTTGGTACCTTGGCTAGAGCAATGGCACCAGTATTATCACAAAACAGAGTCATTGGGTTAAGCGCACTAGGCACTACTCCAAGATCTATCATGAACTCCTTCATCCAGACACCTTCCTTCGCCGCCTCCGAGGCAGCGATGTACTCCGCTTCGCATGTAGAATCAGCTACCACGCTTTGCTTGGAACTGCACCAGCTAACCGCACCCCCATTTAGAATAAATACGTATCCGGTTTGCGACTTAGAGTCATCCGGATCAGTGTCAAAGCTTGCATCGACGTAACCCTTTACGACGAGCTCTTGATCACCTCGATAAACGAGAAACATGTCCTTAGTCCTTTTCAGGTACTTCAGGATATTCTTGACCGCCGTCCAGTGTTCCATTCCTGGATCACTTTGAAACCTTCCGACCATACTTATGGCAAGGCTGACATCGGGTCTTGTGCACAGCATTGCATACATGATAGAGCCTATGGCCGAAGCATAGGGGATGACACTCATCTTTTCTCTATCTTCTGCAGTCACTGGGCATTGAGTCTTACTCAACTTCACACCTTGCAAAATAGGCAAGAACCCCTTCTTGGACTGATCCATTTTGAACTTCTTCAAAATCTTATCAAGGTATGTGCTTTGTGAAAGTCCTATTAAGCGTCTCGATCTATCTCTATAGATCTTGATGCCTAATATGAAAGCAGCTTCTCCTAGGTCCTTCATTGAAAAACTCTTGTTCAAATATTCCTTTACGCTTTCCAGCATTTCTATATTGTTTCCAATCAGCAATATGTCATCCACATATAATATTAGAAACGCTATAGAGCTCCCACTCACTTTCTTGTAAATACAAGCTTCTCCGTAAACTTGTATAAACTCGAACGCTTTGATCACCTCATCAAAACGAAGATTCCACCTCCGAGATGCTTGCACCAGTCCATAAATGGATCGCTGGAGTTTGCAAACTTTGTCAGCATTCTCTGGATCGACAAAACCTTCTGGTTGCATCATATACAACTCTTCCTTAAGGTAACCGTTAAGGAACGCTGTTTTGACATCCATCTGCCAAATTTCATAATCGAAAAAGGCAGCTATTGCTAACATGATTCTGACGGACTTAAGCATCGCTACGGGTGAGAAGGTCTCATCGTAGTCAACTCCTTGAACTTGTGAAAAACCCTTTGCCACAAGTCGAGCTTTATAGACGGTGACATTACCGTCCGCGTCCGTCTTCCTCTTAAAGATCCATTTGTTCTGAATGGCCTTACGCCCTTCAGGTAATACTTCCAAAGTCCATACTTTGTTTTCATACATGGATCCCATCTCGGATTTCATGGCCTCTAACCACTTCTCGGAATCCGGGCCCATCATCGCTTCTCCATAGCTCGTAGGTTCATCGTTGTTTAACAACATGACCTCTAAGACAGGGTTGCCGTACCACTCAGGAGCAGTACGTGTCCTTGTCGACCTACGAGGTTCGATAGCAACTTGATCCAAAGCTTCATGATCATCATCATTAACTTCCTCTTCAGCTAATGTAGGCTCCACAGAAACAACTTTCTGCGCTGCGCTACTCTCAGGTTGAAGTAAAGGTTCAACAACCTCATCAAGTTCTATCTTCCTCCCACTCAATTCTTTCGAGAGAAACTCTTTCTCAAGAAATGTTCCGTTTTTAGCGACAAACACTTTGCCTTCGGATCTGAGATAGAAGGTATACCCAACTGTCTCTTTTGGGTATCCTATGAAGACGCATTTCTCCGCTTTGGGTTCCAGCTTTTCAGGCTGAAGCTTTTTGACATAAGCATCACATCCCCAAACTTTAAGAAACGACAGCTTTGGCTTCTTGCCAAACCAAAGTTCATATGGCGTCGTCTCAACGGATTTCGATGGTGCCCTATTTAAAGTGAATGCAGCTGTCTCTAATGCATAACCCCAAAACGATAGTGGCAAATCGGCAAGAGACATCATAGATCGCACCATATCTAATAAGGTTCGATTACGACGTTCGGACACACCATTACGCTGTGGTGTTCCAGGCGGTGTCAATTGTGAAACAATTCCACACTGTCTTAAGTGACTGCCAAACTCATAACTCAGATATTCTCCTCCTCGATCAGATCGTAGGAATTTAATCTTCTTGTTACGATGATTCTCAACTTCACTCTGAAATTGTTTGAACTTTTCAAATGTTTCAGACTTGTGTTTCATTAAGTAAATATACCCATATCTACTTAAGTCATCAGTGAAGGTGAGAAAGTAACGATAACCACCGCGCGCCTCAATACTCATTGGACCGCACACATCAGTATGTATGATTTCCAATAAGTCACTTGCCCGTTCCATTATTCCAGAGAACGGCGTTTTAGTCATCTTGCCCATGAGGCATGGTTCACATGTGTCAAGTGATTCAAAATCAAGTGACTCCAAAAGTCCATCGGCATGGAGCTTCCTCATGCGTTTTACGCCAATATGACCTAAACGGCAGTGCCACAAGAAAGTGGTATTATCATTATCAATTCTACATCTTTTGGCATCAATGTTATGAACATGTGTATCATTACTATCGAGATTAAATAAGAATAAACCCCTCACATCGGGTGCATGACCATAAAAGATATTACTCATATAAATAGAACAACCATTATTCTCTGATTTAAATGAGTAACCGTCTCGCAATAAACAAGATCCAGATATAATGTTCATGCTTAACGCAGGCACCAAATAACACTTATTTAGGTTCATCACTAATCCCGACGGTAATCGAAGAGCGAGCGTGCCGACGGCGATCACATCAACCTTGGAACCATTTCCCACGCGCATCGTCACTTCGTCCTTTGCCAGCCTCCGTCTATTCCGCAGTTCCTGTTTTGAGTTGCAAATATGAGCAACCGCACCGGTATCAAATACCCAGGCACTACAACGAGAGTTGGTAAGGTACACATCAATAACATGTATATCATATATACCTTGTTTGTTGTTGGCCGCCTTCTTGTCAGCCAAATACTTGGGGCAATTCCGCTTCCAGTGTCCAGTTCCCTTGCAATGAAAACACACAGTTTCTGGTTTGGGTCCAGCCTTGGGTTTCTTCACGAGAGGAGCAACTGCTTTGCCACTCTTCTTGGAGTTACCCTTCTTACCCTTGCCATTTTTCTTGAAACTAGTGGTTTTATTGACCATCAACACTTGATGCTCCTTCTGAATTTCAGACTCAGCGGCTTTCAGCATCGCAAACAGCTCGGCGACTGACTTGTTCATCCCGTGCATGTTATAGTTCAACACGAAGCTCTTGTAGCTAGGTGGCAATGATTGAAGAACTCTGTCAGTGATAGCCTCTGGCGGAAGGGGCATCCCTAACTCAGCCAGACGGGTGGAGTACCCAGACATTCTGAGCACGTGATCACTGATAGACCCGTTCTCCTCCATCTTGCAAGCATAGAACTTATCGGAGATCTCATATCTCTCGATCCGGGCATTCTTCTGAAAGATAAACTTCAACTCCTGGAACATCTCATATGCTCCATGACGTTCAAAACGTCTTTGAAGTCCCGGTTCTAAGCCATACAACATTGCACATTGAACTATTGAGTAATCATCAGAACGAGCCTGCCAGGCGTTCACAACGTCTAGAGACTCAACTGGAGCGGGTGGATCACCAAGCGGTGCATCAAGGACATAAGCCTTCTGGGAAGCCGTAAGGATAATCCTTAGATTACGGGCCCAGTCCACAAAGTTACTTCCATCATCTTTCAACTTAGCTTTCTCTAGGAACGCATTAAAATTCAGGGGTGCTACTGCGCGAGCCATGATCTACAACATAAATATAGCAAAGACAACTTAGACTATTGTTCTTAGATAATGAGTTTAGTTAATCATATTACTTAAAAACTCCCACTCAAATTGACATCCCTCCGATCATTCGAGTGTAACATGATCCAAATCCACCAACTCAAGTCCGATCATCACGTGAGTTGAGGTGGTTTCAATGGTGAACATCTTCATGTTGATCATATCTACTATATGACTCATGTTCGACCTTTCGGTCTCTTGTGTTCCGAGGCCATGTCTGTACATGCTAGGCTCGTCAAGTTTAACCCGAGTGTTCCGCACGTGCAACATGGCTTACACCCGTTGTATGCGAACGTAGAGTCTATCACACCCGATCATCACGGCGTGTCTCGAAACGACGAACTTTCGCAACGGTGCACACTTGGGGAGAACACAATTTATCTTGAAATTTAAGTGAGGGATCACCTTATAATGCTACCGTCGTCCTAAGCAAAATAAGATGCATAAAAGGATTAACATCACATGCAAATCATAAGTGACATGATATGGCCATGAACTTGTGCTTTTGATCTCCATCTCCAAAGCACCGGCATGATCTCCATCGTCACCGGCATGACACCATGATCTCCATCATCTTGATCTCCATCAACGTGTCGCCATAAGGTTGTCGCGCCGACTGTTGCTTCCACGACTATAGCTAACGTTTAGCGATAAAGTAAAGCATTACATAGCGCTTAATGATTGACACGCAGGTCATACAATAATTAAAGACAACTCTATGGCTCCTGCCAGTTGCCGTACTCATCGACATGCAAGTCGTGATATTCTATACAAAACATGATCATCTCATACATCACATATATCTCATCATGTAATTGGCCATATCATATCACATCATACCCTGCAAAAACAAGTTAGACGTCCTCTAATTGTTGTTGCAAATTTTACGTGGCTGCTACGGGTTTGCAAGAACCGTTCTTACCTACGCAAAACCACAACGTGGTGTAGTGATTGCTTTTTGATCTTCTAAAAGAACCCTCTTCATTGAACCGATTCAACTAAAGTGAGAGAGACAGACACCCGCCAGTCACCTTTATGCAACAAGTGCACGCAGCGGTAAAACCAGTCTCGCGTAAGCGTACGCGTAATGTCGGTCCGGGCCGCTTCATCTCACAATACCGCTGAATCAAGTATCAACTAGTAACGGCAAGCAATATGTATACATCCACGCCCACAACTCGTTTGTGTTCTACTCGAGATCTCATCTACGCATAGACCTAGCTCTGATACCACTGTTGGGGAACGTTGCATGGGAAACAAAAATTTTCCTACGCACACATAAGATCTATCCATGGTGATGAGCATCTACGAGAGGGAGAGTGAATCTACATACCCTTGTAGATCGCTAAGCGGAAGCGTTTAAGAAACGCGGTTGATGTAGTCGAACGTCTTCGCGATCCAAATCGCCGAGCGTCCCGCGATCCAATCACGATCCTTCCGATCTAGTGCCGAACGGACGGCACCTCCGCGTTCAACACACGTACGGCTTGATGACGCCTTCACCTCCTCGATCCAGCGAGCGATGGTGAAGTAGTGGTTGAGTTCTAGCAGCACGACGGCGTGGTGATGGTGGTGAGGAACAATCTCTGCAGGGCTTCGCCAAGCGCTACGGAGATTATGACGGAGGAACTAGAGGGCTAGGGTTGCCGGCACACGGCTTGGGAAATCCTGATGTCTCCCGTGTGCTAGCCCTGCCCCTCTATTTATATGTTGAGCCTTGGGGTCTAAACTTGGAGTAAAAGCCTCCTCCGGGTCGGTTTTACCCGCACAAGGTCGGTTTGGCCCGCAGGGAAAGAGTCCAACTCGGATCCCTGCCGAACCGTGCACAGCCGCGCACAAGCAGTAGTACCGCTTCACACAAGCGGTAGTACCGCTTGGGCGGTAGTACCGCTTCACACAAGCGGTAGTACCGCTTTACACAAGCGGTAGTACCGCTCCGGCGGTAGTACCGCTTCACCAAGCGGTAGTACCGCTTACGCGGCAGCAAAACTACTTTTGCACTTTCCAATACCTTGTGGGCTTTATCCCTTTGGCTCATATAAAGTGTTGCTGCACCCGAACACTTCGGTAAACATCCGGAACCCCTTCCGGTGAACTTCGGAACTCTTCCGGAGATCAAAACACTATTATCACATATATCAATCTTTACCTCCGGACTATTCCGGAGATCCTCGTCATGTCCGGGATCTTATCCGGGACTCCGAACAACTTTCGGTCACCAACATAATAACTCAATTATACTAATCGTCACCAAACGTTAAGTGTGTAGACCCTGCGGGTTCGAGAACTATGTAGACATGACCGAGACACCTCTACGATCAATAACCAATAGCGGGACCTGGATGCCCATATTGGCTCCTACATATTCTATGAAGATCTTTATCGGTCGAACCTCTATGTCAAGGATTCAGTTAATCCCGTATGTTGTTCCCTTTGTTCTTCGGTATGTTACTTGCCCGAGATTCGATCGTTGGTATCACTATACCTAGTTCAATCTCGTTACCGGCAAGTCTCTTTACTCGTTCCGTAATACAAGATCTCGTGGCTAACACTTTAGTCACATTGCTTGCAAGGCTCATTGTGATGTTGTATTACCGAGTGGGCCCTGAGATACCTCTCCGTCATACGGAGTAACAAATCCCAGTCTTGATCCATGCCAACCCAACAGACACCCTCGGAGATACCTGTAGAGCACCTTTATAGTCACCCAGTTACGTTGCGACGTTTGATACACACAAGGTATTCCTCCGGTGTCAGTGAGTTGCATGATCTCATGGTCAAAGGAACAGATACTTGACATGCAGAAAACAATAGCAATAAACTGACACGATCATATGCTACGTTTACAGTTTGGGTCTTGTCCATCACATCATTCTCCTAATGACGTGATCCCGTTATCAAATGACATCTCATGTCCATGGCTAGGAAACCTTAACCATCTTTGATCAACAAGCTAGTCAACTAGAGGCTTACTAGGGACACAGTGTTGTCTATGTACCCACACATGTATTTGAGTTTCCAATCAATACAATTATAGCATGGATAATAAACGATTATCATGAACAAGGAAATATAATAATAACCAATTTATTATTGCCTCTAGGGCATATTTCCAACATCTTCCGCCTATAAATTCCCAAATATTCCCCCAATACCAAAGAGAGCCACGATAATACTGTTCCGCCGCTAGAAGCCTCTGTTCCCGTGAGATCCCATCTTGGAGCCTTTTCCGGTAATCTGCCGGAGGGGGATTCGATCACGGAGGGCATCTACATCAACTCCATTGCCCCTCCAATGATGCATGAGTAGTTCACCTCAGACCTTTGGGTCCATAGCTAGTAGCTAGATGGCTTCTTCTCTCTCTATGTTCTTCAATACCATGTTCTCCATGATCTTCATGGAGATCTATCCGATGTAATACTCTTTTGCGGTGTGTTTGTCGAGATCCGATGAATTGTGGGTTTATGATCAGATTATCTATGAATATTATTTGAATCTTCTCTGAATTCTTTTATGCATGATTTCATATCTTTGCAAGTCTCTTCGAGTTATTAGTTTGGTTTGGCCAACTAGATTGGTAATTCTTGCAATGGGAGAAGTGCTTAGTTTTGGGTTCAATCTTGCAGTGTCCTCACCCAGTGACAAAGTAGGGGTAGCGAGGCACGTATTTGTATTGTTGCCATCAAGGGTAAAAAGATGGGGTTTTCATCATATTGCTTGAGTTTATCCCTCTACATCATGTCATCTTACTTAATGCGTTACTCTGTTCTTCATGAACTTAATACTCTAGATGCAGGCAGGAGTCGGTCGATGTGTGGAGTAATAGTAGTAGATGCAGAATCGTTTCGGTCTACTTGACACGGACGTGATGCCTATATGCATAATCATTGCCTTGGATATCGTCATAACTATGCGCTTTTCTATCAATTGCTCGACAGTAATTTGTTCACCCACCGTATTATTTTCCTTCAAGAGAGAAGCCTCTAGTGAAACCTATGGCCCCCGGGTCTATTTTCCATATTATATTTTCAGATCTATAAACCAAAAATACCAAAAATACTTTGCTGCAATGTTTTTACTTTTCGTTTTAGTAATCTTTTATATCTATCTCTATCAGATCTCATCCTTGCAAGTAACCGTGAAGGGATTGACAACCCCTTTATAGCGTTGGGTGCAAGTGTTTGATTGTTTGTGTAGGTGCAAAGATTTGGGACTTGCTTGTATCTCCTACTGGATTGATACCTTGGTTCTCAACAACTGAGGGAAATACTTATCCACTTTGCTGCATCACCCTTTCCTCTTCAAGGGAAAACCAACGCAAGCTCAAGAAGTAGCACATATTTTAGCATCACCCTTTAATGAGAACGGAAATAATTTGAGAATATAGTAGTAGCGAATCTTCTCATCATGAGCAAAGAGGGTGGCTATATCATTCAACTTAGTAAGATGTGCCACTATAGTTTCAGTTTCATAGCCATGGAAAGGATCAGATTCAACCAAAGTAATTAACTCTGGGTCGACAGAGAATTCATAATCCTTATCAGTAACAAAGATAGGTGAAGTAGCAAACTTAGGATCACATTTCATTCTAGCATTCAAAGGCTTCTCTTTATACTTGTGTAGTAATTTCTTAAGATCATCTCTATCCTTACAAGAAAGGATTTCTCTAGCTATTTCTCCATCCATAACATAACCTTCAGGTATCTTAGGCATTTCAAATCTCGGAGAGCTAGGTCTAATAGGTGTTTCATAGTTCTCAGTTTCAAATACTTCATCAGTTTCAGCAATCTCATCAGTTTCAATAATTTCATTCTCTTTAGCTCTAGCAATTTGTTCATCAAGAAATTCACCTAGTGGCACATTATCATCAAGCATGGTACTAGCATCATCATAAGCATCATTCATAGCAGAAGTAGCATCATCAATAACTTGCGACATATCAGGATTAATAGCATGTGGTGGTGTTGCAAGTCTACTCACAACCGAAGGTGAATCAAGTGCAGAGTGTGATGGCAATTCCTTACCTCCCCTCGTCTTAGAGGGAAAAATCTTGGTTCTTGGATCCTCCAGATTCTTCATAGTGATCAATTGATATAAATCCCAAGTGACTCAACAAATATAGCTATGCTCCCCAGCAACGGCGCCAGAAAAAGGTCTTGATAACCCACAAGTATAGGGGATCACAACAGTTTTCGAGGGTAGAGTATTCAACCCAAATTTATAGATTCGACACAAGGGGAGCCAAAGAATATTTGCGAGTATTAGCAGTTGAGTTGTCAATTCAAAAACACCTGGAGATTAAATATCTATAGTAGAGTGATCAGTAGCACAGTAGTATGATAATTTGGATAGCAGTAGTAGCAGTAACAGTAACGGTAACAGTGATAGCAGTAGTTTTGTAGCAAGTGTAACAGTAGCAGTAGCAATACTAACTTAGCAAGAACAATATGTGGAAAACTCGTAGGCACTGGATCGGTGAACTCGTTGGATAATATTCATCATATAACAATCATAACCTAGCGCGACACAGAACTAGCTCCAGTTCATAAATCTAATGTAGGCATGTATTCCGTAAATAGTCATACATGTTTATGGAAAAGAATTTGCATGACATCTTTTGTCCTACCCTCCCGTGGCAGCGGGGTCCATAAGGAAACTAAGGGATATTAAGGCCTCCTTTTAATAGAGAACCGAAACAAAGTGTTGACACACGAACACGTCACCGTGTACCCTCGACGCCGGGGGTGATGCACCGCAGCTCACGTCGAAGGAGGTCCGTCCGGCAGCGCGATACGCAAGACAGCCGGCGGACGCTTTTGCAGACCCGAAGCCCCGCACGCCCGGGAGGGACCCCGTCAGGGATTGCGGCGGCTATGGGATGCCCTAGGTCGATTCGCTCGCCCCTAGAGCCTCGATATTCGCAGCTCTCAAACACGAAGAACAGCGAAGAACGAGAGAGAAAAACGATGGAGAGATAAAACGTAGACTGAAAAGTAATATATTGATTTGTTCGATTGTGTGTTGTTCAATCGGCCGTAACCCCCAACATATATAAGAGGCGGCTGGACTTCCCGTACAAGCAAAGGATTCATCTAGGCTTTCCTTACAAGAAAATAACATCAATTCACGTCCTAGAGTCCTAGCTCTAGTCTAACTCGGATTCAACCCGAATCTGGCCCAAATTTCGGTCTTGCTCCTTGCGCGGACTATAGAATCTGCATACGACGTTCGATTGAGACATTTTTTATATCCAAATCAATCGTTTCGATGAGACGAACAATTCTTCTGTTGATCACTTTTCCAAATAAGGCCATCTTTAATACTCCAGAAGGTCATCTTCAACTTCCAGTCCGATTTGGTCCTGTGGCTGACTAGGCTGTCCGAGTTTTGTAGAGATTTTGCGGGCTGTATATTATATCAAAT
The DNA here is from genome assembly GCA_039707655.1 of Elymus sibiricus. Classification (NCBI taxonomy): domain Eukaryota; kingdom Viridiplantae; phylum Streptophyta; class Magnoliopsida; order Poales; family Poaceae; genus Elymus; species Elymus sibiricus. The sequence goes on from CM077665.1 coordinate 46,973,184, forward strand.
GATGATGACTCCAAAAGCAAAGTGGACCGTTTCGACGATACGCACAACTTTCATGTAGAACACTTTTCCATACGAGGCCATCTAGATAATCGTTTGAGCCCGTCTTTAGCTTCTGGTCGGATTGCCCAAAATTGACATTTTCCACTCGGCCGGCAAGCTTTCACCCGGCAAGCTTTTCACCCGGCAAGCTCTTTGCCCGGCAAGCTTTTCACCCGGTAAGCTTTTCACCCGGCAAGCTCTTTGCCCGGCAAGCTTTTCACCCGGCAAGCTTTTTCCGCGGCCGGCAACCACTTTGCCGGCAAGCCTTTTTATTCGGATTTTCCGACTCAAACTTCAGCCTGATCTTATTTTGTCTCTCCAGGTTGCATACGACCTCGGATTTGGACGATTTATATATCAAAATCGACCGATTCGACAAGACGAAGCTTTTCCGTGTTGAAGATTTTTCAATTCAAGGCCGTCTTGAGGGCCTAATTGCTCGCGCGACCCATCAGACACCATCCAGGTGGGTGTCTGGTCCCTCGCGTCATACCTTTGCTCAGGGTCGGTCCGCAGTGTTTTGCTTCTAACTTTTGCATACGAACTCGGATTGAGATGATTTATATATCAAAATCAACTAGCTCGACGAGACGAAGACAATCCATGTAGAGCACTCCTTCATCCGAGGTTGTCTTGGAGGCGTAATCGACCAAAAAGCACTCAGAACATCTAAACATGACGATCCAAGTGTAATTTTGGCCCTTGATATGATGCCGAATGGTGATGGCCTAAACATCAAAGTTGTTTCACTCGGCAATATGAACTTTCTCGTATAGAAAACCTTTTCGTTTGAGTTCATCTTTACTGCATTTTGCATCGTGCCAAAATCAGGTGTCAACACATGCCCCCCTGTTTTTCGGCAAAGCTTGCATGCCGAAAAATAATTTGCACCATGTTTGTTCTAAGGACGATGTCAACACTCCATCGGCCATCTATATTTCTCAGGGCAATAATTATGTATCGTCCATGTTTATGCTAAGCGCGATAATCATATATCAGCCATTGCCTAATTAGGCTTCTTGCCACACACTCGGGTGGTACTTCTTCAGATATCTGCCATTGAGAGCTCGAGGTAATAATACTCCTTGTATGGATTCCACCAAATATGAATTTCCAGGAACTATTCTTGCAATCCTAAAAGGACCTTCCCAGTTTGGAGACCACTTCCCGAATTTTCTATCTCTAGAATCAATCGGCAGAATCACTTTCCACACAAGATCGCCAACTTGAAAATTCTTCAACTTGACCTTTTTATTGTAAGCTCTTGCTACCCTCAACTTGTCCCTCTCTATGGCCTTTAATGCAGCCAAACGTTTATCGGCAACCTCATCAATATTGTCCATCATCAAATCATAAAAGTCCACTGCCGATAAATTATTTTGTTTGGCTATTCTCAAAGCACTCAAATTTACTTCCACTGGTAAAACAGCCTCTTGACCGTATACTAGCTCATACGGAGTTACCTTTGTAGCACCATGCCTTGAGATTCTATGTGCCCATAAAGCCTCAGACAACAACTCATGCCATTTTCTTGGATTATCCTCAATCTTCTTCTTGATGAGCTTAATCAATATTTTGTTGCTAGACTCAGCTTGTCCATTAGCTTGGGCATAATACGGAGATGAATTGAGCAACTTTATGTTATATGATTCGGCAAATTCTCTAACTTGATGTGACATGAAAGATGAACCTTGATCTGTAGTCAACGTCTGAGGAATGCCGAATCTATGAATAATGTGTTCGGTTATGAATTGAATTAACTCCGTATGTGTCATGTTCTTGAGAGGTACTGCTTCAGACCATTTAGTGAAATAATCGGTTGCCACCAACACGAATCGATGCCCCTTTGAAGAAGATGGATGAATTTGTCCAATGAAGTCTAAACCCCATCCTCTAAAAGGCCACGGCTTGATAATAGGATGTAACATAGCAGCAGGAGCCAACTGAATATCACCAAATTTTTGACAAGCTTCACACCCTTTATAATACCTGAAGCAATCATTGATCATAGTCGGCCAATAAAATCCAGTACGTCGTAAGAGCCATTTCATCTTGGGTGCCGACTGATGAGTACCACAAATGCCTTCATGTACCTCTCCCATAGCAACTCTTGCCTGGTCCTCGTCCAAACACTTCAAAAGAACATCTTCAACCGTTCGGCGATAAAGACCATCACCTCTCATTGTATATTTGAAAGCCATACGCCGAACAGCCCTGTCCACCCTTTCACTCGGATTGCACAAGTAATCAATAATGGGCTTCCTCCAGTCATGATTTTCACCTGCACTAGATTTATTGTTAGTGGCCGAATCAGTGGGCTCTGGTTCGGCCTCTCCCATATTAGCAAGACAAGACATCGGCTTCTGAGAAATGTGAAACATGCCATGATCAACATGATAGCCGGATGCTTGTTGTGCCAACTCATTTGCTCTCCAATTGTCATGTCTAGATATATGAGCAATGCTAAAATAATCCAAAGTAGAAATCGTATCTAGACACTTATCAAGATAAACATTAAGTGATTCGTCTAAACATTGAAAGACTTTGGACACTTGCTGCACTACTAATAACGAATCACCAAAAGCCTCAACATGTGTAGCACCTATAGCGAGCAACATCTCTAAACCGAATAACAATGCTTCATATTCGGCTTGATTATTTGTGCAAAAATATTCCAGTCGGCATGAGGCTTCAAAAACAGCACCATGAGGAGATATATAAACAATACCAACACCTTGGCCATTGCTACAAACTGAACCATCAAAATATAACCTCCATGGCACTAATGAGACAAGGTTTATATCAACATCATGCTTGTCATTAATCCGATGCTCAACAATAAAATTAGCAACAATTTGGCCTTTCATGGATTTTAGAGATTCATAAGCCAAATCATACTCAATTAAAGCATAAGCCCACTTGCCAATTCTACCACTAAGAATTGGCCTATGCAACATGTACTTAATGACATCGGTTTGACAAGCTACTATGCAGGCACTCGGCATTAGGTAATGTCTCAGTTTTATGCAAGCATAATATAAACAGAGGCATAATTTTTCAATAAATGTATACCTTGTCTCGACGTCCAATAAGCGTCGGCTCAGATATGTAATAGTATGCTCTCTTCCTTCGGTTTCTTGAGTCAATACAGCACCAATAACACCTTCCTCCGCCGCAATTGTAAAGCCTAAAGGGCTCTTTATGTTTGGGTGCTTTCATCACCGGAGGAGTGCTCAAATAAGTCTTGATCATGTCGAATGCCTCTTGCTGTTTTGCCCCCCAAGTAAAATCAGCATCATTCTTTAACCGAAGGATAGGAGTGAATGCATCAACCTTCCCTGACAAATTAGCTATGAACCTTCTCAAATAATTCACCTTGCCAAGGAATTTTTGCATATCTCTCTTGCATGTTGGAGCCTCCACTTTTTGTATAGCTTCTATCTTTTTGGGATCAATTTCTACTCCATTCTCATGAATAATGAAACCCAAAAACTTTCCAGCCGACACGCCGAATGCACACTTCAAAGGATTCATCTTCAGTCCATATTTTTTCATTCTTTCAAAAGCTAAACGCAAATCGGCCAAATGAGACTTAAAAGCATCCGATTTGACAACAATATCATCAATATAGACTTCAAGTATAATACCGAGTAAATCATGGAAAATTAAATTCATAGCCCTTTGATATGTGGCACCAGCATTTTTTAATCCGAATGTCATCACTGTCCACTCGAATAAACCAAGGAAACCAGGGCAACGAAAGGCTGTCTTGGACATGTCCTCTTCGGCCATAAAAATTTGATTGTAACCCGCGTTACCATCAAGAAAGCTAATAACCTTATGTCCAGAAGCATCATTAATAAGCATGTCAGCTATTGGCATGGGATACTCATCTTTGGGTGTAGCTCTATTCAAATCTCTGAAATCAATGCACACCCTTAACTTGCCGGATCCTTTCTTCTCCACCGGCACAATGTTAGAGATCCACTCGGCATACCTGCAAGGCCGAATGAAATTAGCTTTGAGCAACCGACCGATCTCCTCCTTGATCCGGTCATATGTTTTTGGATTAAATTTTCTGGCCAATTGTTTGTAAGGTCTAAAACCAGCCTTTATAGGTAACCGATGCTCCACTAGCTCTCGGCTTAAACCTGGCATCTCATGATATTCCCATGCAAAGCAACAAACATATTCTTTCAATAGCCCGATCAACTCAGCTTTATGATCTGCTTTCAAATTCTTGTTTACAAAAGTCGGCTGAGTGACTGAACCATCTCCTATATCTACCTCTTCTAATGGATCGGCCGACGTAAAACCTTCTCCTAATTTATCCATGTCATCCAACTCCTCTATAGATTCATACATATCGTTCTCGCTAGACCGATATTTTGCAAGACGTTTCTGCATCCACTCGGAATTAGAATCCATTTAAACATATCATACCTTGGAGCCGATTGCCACCAATCGGCTTTAAAGAGACGGGCACAAAGCCATTCTTCGTTGCGCTGAGGAAATCAAACTCTGACAAGTTGCGTCCCGTCAAGCAAGTAGCATTGGGATGTTGCCAATCCACCGATGCATCGGCCAAAGCAACACAAGCCGAGTTATCCGCATGAATGACTTCCACCTCATCATCAACCCACTGGATCAAAAACTGGTGCATAGTAGATGGCACGCATTGGTTTGCATGAACCCAATCACGGCCTAGTATGACATTGTAGTTACCTTGCACCTCAGCGACAAAGAATGCAGTAGCCAAAGTTTTGCTCCCGACTGTAAGCTCCACATACATCACACCTTTGGCTTCAGTTTTATCTTTGCCTTCAAACCCATTAAGCACCATATTGGTCTTGATTAATTCATCATCGGGCAAACCCAATTTCTTGAAGACCGAATAGGGAATGAGATTCACCACAGCACCACCATCAACAAGCATCCGAGTGAGTGGTGATCCATTGATATGACCTCTGAGGTACAATGGTTTCAAGTGCGTCACTGGTTCTTTTGGCTTCTCGAATATTGCATTTTTGGGGCCAAAATCCAGTTGAGCCACTTCCCCTCCTTCATTTACAGCACGGAATTCAGTGGGTAAGTAATACACCATATTGATATCCATACCTTCATGAACCGGTGTAGACTCATAGTCCAACAGATCGTCTTCCTCCTCGTGCGCGTCCACCAAATCTGAATTCTGTCCGAGTGAAGGAGAAGTAATAGGTGGCGTGGACGATGTGAGAACGGTTGCATCATCCTCTTTTGGCGGTGTACGTGCCACTTTGATAGATGTAGAAGCCACTATATCTTGTATTGGTTTAGGCTTCCACACTTGCTTTGCTGGTACCATGGGCCGAGTGACATTGAACAACTTGTCCCTTTGCTTCTCGGCCTCTTGTTCTGCCATCTCTTGATTTCTCAACCTCTGTAGTTTCCTCTTTTGTGTCTTTGTTAGCCCTGGAGGACACCACCTTGGCTGAGTGTATTTAGGATCAATTGGCTTCACTTGGCTGGTACTTGCTTCATGATCATTAGCCGAGTGCTTTGGCACGATAACAAGTATCGGCTCAGTTGGGTTGCTATGCACAGTCGGCTGTTGCGTGGTGAATGTTCCAGTGCCCAAGATGAGTGAGTCGGCATTGATATTTTCCTTACCTTTTCCTGACTCCACTGCTGCAAAACTTGGCAACTTGACACGCCACTCTTGTTGACTTTTCTGGCCTACAAAGTTTTCACTCGGGCGCACCTTTTTACTCGGATGAAATCCAATCGGACGTTCAACTGAGTAGAATCCATTCGGCCGTATTCTTTCATTCAGATAACTTCCACCCGGGTGCATTCTTACACTCGGATAGTTTCCACTCGGCGGTATATTTTGACCAACCGAGTGATGGACACCAATGTTCAATCGGTTTTCATACGAGCATCCAAGTCGATCCCAAACAGGTTGTCGTTGTTCTTGTGGAAACGACACCCTTGATCCAGTCGATTTTGCATACCGACTGAACATATCAGCTGATGGTGACCTTGGTCGCTTTAGGTATGATGACCGATTAGAGCTAGAACCGGCCGACTGATTTGCATATTTGGACAGCAGCATATCAAAAGTTGGCTTGATTCGCTTACGCTGTACCTTAGCTTCATTCCTCTTCAACTTGCCAACTTCTGGACTCTTGGGCTTAACAAATTTAACACGAATGTCTTGTTGCACCTATGGTTGCCCCCCGAGTGCTGGATTCTTGATGGTGATCTTGACTACTTCCTTGCCATCGGGTTGCTTGTCAAGCAACCTGCCTCCCCAAGACCTTGCTGTCCTCCTTGCTTTTTCTGGGCTCACCAACAATAACATTAGTTTTATTAGCAGATTCGGCTACCTCCGGCCGAATGAGCAACTTTTTCCCCTCCAAATCCAAAGTGTTCATTGGGAAGGGCTGCTTATCAACTTGCATCTCAGAAAAGTTCAATCGTCCGTCATTAATGGCCGATTGTATCTGCCGTCGGAAAACATTGCAATCATTAGTAGCATGAGAAAAAGAATTATGATATTTGCAATAAGCACGCCGTTTTAGCTCTTCAAACAACGGTAAAGTATGAGATATCCTAATGATCTTAGCTTGCAGCAAAGCATCAAATATTTTGTCACACTTAGCAATGTTAAAAGTAAACTTCATCTCTTCATCACGATTCTTATGAATCGGTTTCAGATCATTGCAAGTAAATGGGTTGGCCTTTGAGGGCCAAACAAATTCAGTAGCATAAATATCACCCTCATCGTCCGAGTGGTCACTATCATACTCAACCATATTCATCTTTGGACGATCAGTTTTATATCTATGTACTTCTTTGAGATCCTTGCTTCGGCTTTCATGAGCCAAAGCCCTTTGTAAGACTTGGTTGATACTTAGAAATTCATAGCCTTCTAGCTTTTCTCTAATGTGAGTTCTCAAACCATTAAGCACAAGATCTGCCAAGTCTCTTTCGGTTATCACCAAACTATAACACCGGTTTTTTGTATCTCTAAATCTCTTGACGTAATCGGAGACCGATTCATCATGCTTCTGCTTAACCGATGTAAGATGTGACAACTTAAGTTCATTGTCGCCGCTATAAAAGTGATCATGAAATTTCTGTTCTAGCTGCGACCACACACGAATAGAACCATGTGGTAAAGAAGAAAACCATGAGAATGCAGTACCAGTTAAGGATAAAGGAAACAAACGCACTTTTAATTCATTCAACGAGCCTGCCTCACCCAATTGTGCTAAGTATTGACTAACATGCTCCCATGTGGTTTTTGTGCCCTCTCCATGGAACTTAACAAAATCTGGAATTTTATATCCTGGAGGGCACTGGACAGCGTCAAAGTACTCGGGGTACGGTTTTTGGTAAATCCGATTCCGAGGTAACTCAACTCCAAAATTCTCTCGAAGCATCTTAGCCATCTCCTCTCTAAAATTAGCTAAAGCATCGTCCGTAGTAGATGATGAAGCTTGCTGCTGTGGTAGGGGAGGAGTAGAATTACTAGCAGTAGGCAGGAACTGTGGCACATATGCCGAACCATAGTTCGGATGTGGCCGAGTGTTTGCACCTATAGGTAAAGCTTGGTTCGGTATTGGCACCGAACTTGGCATGCTCATGATGAGATTAGCGGGTGCAGCCACGATCTGATTGGTGTGGGTAGGATAATAATTCATCGGCATGGGAGGTGCCGATGAAAGAGGTAAAGACAGATTAGGGTTTTCTACACTAGCAGCCACACCAATATTACCACTAGACGATTGAGGCATATTTTTCTAAGCATTGGTATTTTCTATGAAAGTTTGATAGACCAAATTATTACCATCAGCAATACGACTCTCAATCTCAGCCCACTGCTCGGGAGAAAAGGTAGTACTTACAGAGGGTTTAACCTGCTCATCGTGAAGAGGAGGGAACTTGATTTCTCCAATCGGAGTAATGTTGCCTTGGCGATCCTTCTTGAATTTCGCCAGGAATTCCTGCAGCTCCTTCTCCTCACGTGCCTTCTTGTATTCCTCATAAGCTTGGCGATGATCGTCCGATAACTCATCAAGACTGGGCTTAATGATGTTATCGGCGTCTACTTCACTCGGCTTGGGAAGATCAGACATGATGGATGGTGATGATGATGGATCTTCGAGTCCCCAGCGGAGTCGCCAAAAAGTGTGTTGACACACAAACACGTCACCGTGTACCCTCGACGCCGGGGGTGATGCACCGCAGCTCACGTCGAAGGAGGTCCGTCCGGCAGCGCGATACGCAAGATAGCCGGCGGACGCTTTTGCAGACCCGAAGCCCCGCACGCCCGGGAGGGACCCCGTCAGGGATTGCCGCAGCTATGGGCTGCCCTAGGTCGATTCGCTCGCCCCTAGAGCCTCGATATTCGCAGCTCTCAAACACGAAGAACAGCGAAGAACGAGAGAGAAAAACGATGGAGAGATAAAACGTAGACTAAAAAGTAGTATATTGATTTGTTCGATTGTGTGTTGTTCAATCGGCCGTCACCCCCAACATATATAAGAGGCGGCTGGACTTCCCGTACAAGCAAAGGATTCATCTAGGCTTTCCTTACAAGAAAATTACATCAATTCACGTCCTAGAGTCCTAGCTCTAGTCTAACTCGGATTCAACCCGAATCTGGCCCAAATTTCGGTCTTGCTCCTTGCGCGGACTATAGAATCTGCATACGACGTTCGATTGAGACGTTTTTTATATCCAAATCAATCATTTCGATGAGACGAAGAATTCTTCTGTTGATCACTTTTCCAAATAAGGCCATCTTCAATACTCCAGAAGGTCATCTTCAACTTCCAGTCGGATTTGGTCCTGTGGCTGACTAGGCTGTCCGAGTTTTGTAGAGATTTTGCAGGCCGTATATTATATCAAATGATGATGACTCCAAAAGCAAAGTGGACCGTTTAGACGATACGCACAACTTTCATGTAGAACACTTTTCCATACGAGGCCATCTAGATAATCGTTTGAGCCCGTCTTTAGCTTCTGGTCGGATTGCCCAAAATTGACATTTTCCACTCGGCCGGCAAGCTTTCACCCGGCAAGCTTTTCACCCGACAAGCTCTTTGCCCGGCAAGCTTTTCACCCGGCAAGCTTTTCACCCGGCAAGCTCTTTGCCCGGCAAGCTTTTCACCCGGCAAGCTCTTTGCCCGGCAAGCTTTTCACCCGGCAAGCTTTTTCCGCGGCCGGCAACCACTTTGCCGGCAAGCATTTTTATTCGGATTTTCCGACTCAAACTTCAGCCTGATCTTATTTTGTCTCTCCAGGTTGCATACGACCTCGGATTTGGACGATTTATATATCAAAATCGACCGATTCGACAAGACGAAGCTTTTCCGTGTTGAAGATTTTTCAATTCAAGGCCGTCTTGAGGGCCTAATTGCTCGCGCGACCCATCAGACACCATCCAAGTGGGTGTCTGGTCCCTCGCGCCATACCTTTGCTCAGGGTCGGTCCGCAGTGTTTTGCTTCTAACTTTTGCATACGGACTCGGATTGAGATGATTTATATATCAAAATCAATTAGCTCGACGAGACGAAGACAATCCATGTAGAGCATCCTTCATCCGAGGTTGTCTTGGAGGCGTAATCGACCAAAAAGCGCTCAGAACATCTAAACATGACGATCCAAGTGTAATTTTGGCCCTTGATATGATGCCGAATGGTGATGGCCTAAACATCAAAGTTGTTTCACTCGGCAATATGAAATTTCTTGTATAGAAAACCTTTTCGTTTGAGTCCATCTTTACTGCATTTTGCATCGTGCCAAAATCAGGTGTCAACACAAAGCATTAACACATAGTGAATACATGAACTCCTCAAACTACGGTCATCACCAGAAAGTATCCCGACTATTGTCACTCTGGGGTTTACGGATCATAACACATAGCAGGTGCATATGACTAGCAAGATCAGATCAAGAACATAGATATAATGGTGATAACATAAACGGTTCAGATCTGAAATCATAGCACTCGGGCCCTAGTGACAAGCATTAAGCATGGCAAAGTCATACCAACATCAATCTCAGAACATAGTGGATACTAGGGATCAAGCCCTAACAAAACTATCTCGATTACATGAGGAATCTCATCCAACTCCTCACCGACCAGCAAGCCTACGAAGGGATTACTCACTCCCGGTGGGGAGCATCATGGAATTGGGGATGGAGAAGGGTTGATGATGACGAAGACCGAAGATTCCCCTCTCCGGAGCCCCAAACGGGCTCCAGATCTGGCCTCCCGATGAAGAACAGGAGGTGGCGGCAGCTCCGTAACATAAAATGCGATGAAACTTTATCTCTGATTTTTTTTCTCCGAAAATAGGATTTTATAGCGCCGGAATTAGGGTCAGTGGGGCCCCGAGGTGGGCACAACCCACCAGGGCGCGCCTGGAGGGGGTGGCGTGCCCTGGTGTATCGTGCCCAACCAGGGCACCCCCTCCGGTGGTTCTTGGCTCCAGTAATTTTTATTTATTGTAAAATAAATCTCCAAAAAGTTTCGTCCAGTTCGGAGAACTTTTATTTCTGCACAAAAACAACACCATGGTAGTTCTGCTGAAAACAACGTCAGTCCGGGTTAGTTTCATTCAAATCATGCAAATTAGAGTCCAAAACAAGAACAAAAGTGTGAGGAAAAGTAGATACGACGGAGACGTATCATGGAGCAGTTGATATTTTTTTTACATCTACATAATATGTTGGAGGTGCGTTTTTAGGCCTTGGAGATGTAAAAGTTAGTTATTTTTGCATCTACATCTTCAATTGAAGATGCTCTAACTCCGTTTCACCCCCCTCAATCGTTAGCAGGGCAAACCCCAATTGGGCCATATGCCCAATTACGGTTATATTTTAATTTTAAATGCCATGGACATAAAAATAGAATTGAAAAAATGCCATGCACCTAAAAGAAAATGTCATCTCGTAGAAATAAGAAATTCCATATTTTAATTAAAAATACCATATATTTAAAATAAAAATACCATCTTTCAATACAAAAAATGTGATCTCTTTAAAATGTAAAAATGGCATCCCTTAGTACAAAAATGGCCATCTCTTTCAAATAGAAAATGCCATCTCTTAATAATTTAAATCTTAATGAAGAAATACCATCTTTTAATACAAAACTGCCATCTTTTTAACATATAAAAATGACATCTCTTAATAAAGGCCACCACTTAATAATTTAAAATGCAATCTCTTAATTAGAAAATGCCATATGTTAATACAAAAAATTGCCATCTCTCTAAAAAATAAAAAAATGCCATATCTTAATACAAAAACTACCATCTCTTTCAAATCTAAAAATGCCATCTCTAAAAATAAAAAATGCCATCTCTTAATACAAAAACTACCACTCCTTTAAAATATAAAAATGCCATCTCTGAAAATAAAAAATGCCATCTCTTAATACAAAACTTTCATCCCTTTAAATAAATTAAAAATACCATCTCTTAAATATAAAGCTGCCATTTGACATACTTTTAAAAACATTAAAACTGCCATGTTAAATATAAAAAATCCCATCTCTTAATACAAGTGGTAGGCGGGACCCGCTAGGTGCAGGACGTCTCTGGTTCGAGTCCCCTTGCTCGCATTGTTTTTTGGGGAAAATACTTCGGACCATTCCCAACTCTGCAGAAAGTGGGTTCCGTGTCTTACAAATTTCAGCTTCCTGAATCCAGCAAGATTCATTCCTTTGTCCATGTCTCATTATTTACTGAAAAAGCGGTTTCTCCAGCATCAGAGGTATGTTCGGATTTACTATGCTTGTGCTAACTCAGACCAAGTGATGCAACCGGAAGCTGTCCTGGACCGCCGTGTCATTCACCATTCCGAGGGTACTATTGCTCGAGTACTGGTCAAATGAAAAGGGTTATCTCTAAGATATACAGGATCAACGATGTTTGTCAGTCCCCTGTAAATATAAAATGAACAACTTATTAATTTTCTATACTCAATACCATACATATATAGGCATTACTAAGTTAATAGCAAATGAGAAATAATATACATACAAATGAAATGTAAAAACAAAGCATAGTCCATGCATTACTATTTAAGTTGCACCACCTAGCATTGTCTTGTTTTTTTAGGGTCATTGTCTTACTTTCTAATCATAAAAATATATTACAACTCTATTTATGTTTCTAAATATGGCTACAACATGGATACTAACATACTAATTATCAAAATACCCTAACATACCTCCTATGCTACTCGCATACCATACTATTATATTAAAAACTTATCGATTAATGGAAACAAGCTCACCACTATGGCCACTGCCTCGACCGAAGATATTTAACTACGATCGTGCACACTGGTGTTGATGACCCAACAGTACAAGACCACTGTGTACACTGGCGTCGACCGTGCACAGGGGGGTGACCTTGCGAGATCGTGAAGTTCTCTCGGTATCGTGGCCATGCCAAGTCGTCGATAGTTGAATCGTATGGCACCCATATGCCAAGTCGTCGATAGTTCAATCATATGGCACCCATATGCCAAGTCGGCCGACGATCAGATCGATGTGTTAATAATTGTGGAAACTAGTTTCGTGCCATCGGATGATAGAGAGTCAACGTGGCCAAACATGCTACTTTTTTAAAAAGGAGCGTTTTATTACTTAAAAGGTTTAAGCACTATACCCGGTCTATGCATAACTAAGATGCACACATCAAGGTCCTGCCAAACATGCTACTGAGCACACATTTTTTTTTAGAGAAAACAAACAAATGATATTTTTAGTGGGAACATTTTTTTTTGTGAGATCAGGCGGGGGAGGGGGGCTTTGTGGACAGAAGAGAAAATGGCTTCGTGGGCTTCATGGGCTTCATGGGCCTCTCGCCGTTGACGCCTCCGCTCTCAAAAATGGGAAAATGCGAGGACAGAAGAGAAAAAACCTCAAGCCGCCCCAGCGCTCCCACTCCGAGCGCCGCCGTCCTGTCGCCACCACCGCCGCTGACCAGAAGCTGCTCCACCTCACGCCGCTCCACCGCTCGCAATCCCAGCGACGCCGTCCTGTCGCCAGCACCGCTGCGGCCGGCGGCGCGAAGCCAGCTTGCTCATCCCCGCGGTTCGAATCGCCGTCTTCGCTTTCCAGTTAGGACCAACCAGATCCCCGTCGCCGTCGGAGGCTGGCCACAGTTCGAAGCCAGCTTGCTCCTCCCCCGGCCGACGGTTAGTGCTCTCTTTTTTTTGCCCTTTGCTTACCGGGGAAGAAGTTGGAGCGTGACTCGGAATTCTTGCAGGAACAAGCTCAGCACAAGTCCGAATCTTTGTCGAGTGTCAGTCCGTGTTGTAGCACAAGAAAGAAGCGCCCTGGGAATCTGATTCAGTCGATATCCGTATTGTTCCTGGGCTCGGATTTGCTTCCCCTACTGGATTTTGAAGCGGTTGGTGGTATATCTATATAAGTGTAGCCAGCAGCCTGCTTTTCTCTGCAGAAATTTGCGTCCAACTTATACCGGAGAAATTTGTCAGTTTGGCCGAAGCTGAAGATATCCAATGGAGTCCTGTAGCGTTGCCAGGATAATGAGCTTAGGGAAGCTTGCTATACACCAGACGTATTTGTGCTCCCTAATCTTCAGAGTTTTGCCAAAGCTGCTAGGCTTCACTCCCAGTTCACTCAAGAGATTTTGCAAAACAGGACATGTTGAGTTGCAACTGACCAAGAAGACTACACTGGGCACATCGCCGGAGCTGCCTCCGGACATCTTGATGGGTATCTTTGCCACCCTTGAGATCCCCGACCTCGTGCGTGCCGGCTCTGTCTGCTCCTCCTGGCGCTCCGCATACACAAGCCTACGGAGCCTTGGGCAGTACAAACTCCAGCAGACCCCATGCCTCCTCTACACTTCCGAATCCACCGGTGAGAGTGTTGCGTGCCTCTACAGCCTTGCAGAGAAGAGGTCATACAAGTTAACCCTACCAGAGCCGCCTATCCGCACTAGGTGTTTGATCGGGTCATCACATGGCTGGCTGGTAACTGTTGATGACAGATCCGAGATGCACCTCGTTAATCCCATCACATGTGAACAGATTGCTCTCCCATCAGTGATCACCATCGAGCAGGTGAAACCCATGTTTGATGAGCACGGTGATGTCCGCAATTATGAATTCTCATGGCACACTGGAACCCGTGGTGTTTATAGCTCGCCATCAATCTTCGCTCTTGACAAGCTGCGGCATGAACTCCACTATAAAGCGTTTGTTTTCCCTGATACATCCACTGGAAGCTACATTGTCGTGCTCATCCATAATCCAACGCGTCAGCTCTCTTTTGCAAGGGTTGGGGATGATAAGTGGACCTGGTTGCCACCTTATGATGACTATAAGGACTGCACTTACAAGGATGGCTTGTTGTATGCTGCATGTACTTACAAGGGAGAACTTCACACCTTTGATCTTAGTGGCCCTGTGGTCACAAGGAAGACGATTATAAGCATACCCAGGGAGTATGAATGTGAGTACATGTACGTTGTTCAAGCTCCATGGGGCGGTCTGCTACTTATATGGAGAATCTTTGAGGATCATAATGTAGATCCTGAACCTGGGGCATCTGTGTTTTGGAACACTACGGAATATAGAATCTATGAATTTGACGCTGCAGGAAGTGAACTTAAGGAAATCAATTGCTTGCGTGACCATGTGTTGTTTCTTGGGCATAATCAATCACTTTGTCTTGGTGCTGAAGAATATCCGTCTCTCAGGGCAAACCATGTCTATTTCACCGATGATAATTCTTTATGGACATGTGGATTGAAGAATACTCACCGTGATATGGGAGTTCTCAACTTGGATGATAACAGCAGGGAGGACCTTGTGTCTCCGCAGCTTTGGTCAAACTTTCCGGCTCCAATGTGGATTACACCTGATCTTCGAAAGATGAACTTGGCTTCAGCAGGGATTGCCAAGAACTGATCGACGGGTTCAATGAGCCAACAAAGGGGCGGCTTTCTTGCTTACTGGGGTTACTAGAGGATGTCATCAACAAAATACTCAAGGGGCCACCTGGACTCTGTGTGAGGGCGTAATCATCGGTTAACCGTGGTCCTTAAAGGCTAAGATTGTACCTAGTTGGCTCTGAATAAATTGTTTTGAGTTTTATCTGCTTGCATATGTTATAATCATGTAATTCTCCAAAGTTTAATGTGTCAAGGGAAAAGTTGAGTGATACGTAATTGCTTTATGTTCTTGTTCTTACCATTTTTCTGTCGTATTTCTCCTGGGATGCTCATGTCGTCTTATTGTGGTCTGTTGGTATATATATTGATTCTTCATTATTTCCGAATGACCAGATGAGTTTGTAATCAGTATACTCTACCGTAATGTCCGGGATACCATGTTACTCTAGTGGCTTGGTTTGGAATAACCGCAGGGAATTGGAATGGTTTATCCTTCCCAGTTGTTGTGTGTTTGAAATATGAGAAAGTTCTGTTGCTTCTTACATGTGTTCTTTCGTTTCTGTGGTCTGTTGTAAAGGCTGCATACTTGTTTATTTCAGACTGCATATAATTGCTCTTTTAGTGCACCTGTGAGGATCTCTATTGGTATCTATAGTAAGACTATGTCACTTGAAGAACTCACAAATATTTCTGTCGGGTTATGCGATTTACTTAGCTGAATTCCTTCTGACAATAAAAAGCTAACAAACAATCTATTGTTTTGAAACTGAGATGTTTTCTTTCGCTCACCATCGAGCGGGGCTTTGGCGATGACACTTGCATTCCAATACTGAGACTTAATTCCCCTCAGTTTTGGGTTTTGTCTGTTTGCACATGTTATAATCATGACACTTGCATTCTTACCATTTTTCTGCCCTATTTCTTCTGCGAAGCTCACATCGATATCTTGTGGTTATTGGGCATATGTATTGATTCTTTGTCATTCCCGAATAACCAGCTGTATTTGTAATCGGTATACTGTAATGTCTGGGCTGACAATGTTACTCTAGCGTAACGCTGCTCGGTTTGGAATAACACCAGAGAATTGTCAGATTATTTGATTTGCTAGCCGCAAAAAGTAGCATGTCTTCTGGCAATAAAAAGCTAACAGATGCATCTATTGTTTTGAAATTAAGAAGATGTTTTGCAAGATCCAGTCATGATCAAACACTTGATTCTTCAACCCGGTTTACTTCAAGCCTGAATGTGTAGCACTCTATTTTACAAGGCACATCATGCCTAAAAGTTTCCTCATTCTCAGCAATGAATCATCAAATTCTTTAGCGATCAACAGCGCGAACAATAGCATACACATTCTCACTATACAAAATTGCTGAGATGCCGGATGCTCTATCATTGTATTTCCATCATCTGCACTCCAGGATGCCTCTGAACTCCCGACGTCTCTTCCATCAGTTGTGCCAAAAGGGCAGACAACCTGGCAGATACATGTACGCAATGAATCAGCTCAAGGATTCTACAAAACGAAAAGTATGTGTAACTATCACAAGGAAATCTCAGGGTTAAGACTACAGTAACCAACTGATGCATGAACATCACATGCATTATCACTGTTGGCTACATAAAAAAGGATGAATGACACCTCCAAGACCAGTCAAACAAAAGCTAACCTTTCTTGTGTACATCAAATGTACTTATGCCACCACCCTGGAGGAAAATCGTGCACAAAACGGCGGTGCAGTGCCAAATCACGTCCTGGACGTACTCGAACATGGCAGCCAGGCACGGGGCAACGGACACTCGCTCCCTCTTCGCTGTGCAAATCCTGACAGTGCCCAGGCATCTACAAAAAAAATTAAAACCGTAAACAATGTTGGGAACACAAACAAAACCAGTGATGGTGTTGAAGCAAGAGCCAAGAGGTGTATGAGTTACTCACCTTCCAAGTAGCAACAATGAAGTTTTGTGACCTCTGCATTTCAAATATGCAGAAGCGGCACACTGTTGAATTTGCCGTACAGGTTCGCATGCAATAGTCGACATAGAGATCGACTATGTGCCTGGGCACATCCACCCCATCAACAACCTAAAAATGAGTAAGAAATCAACTAGTTTGAGACAAGAAATCATCTAATCAAACTGTAAGGATAGCGATCCCAACAATTGCTACCATCCACTATCTGAATCCTTCGATAAATTGCAGTAAGGGAGAACATTCCACAAATTTAACTGTATTTCTCTGAACCCAGAGACAAGAACCTTGCTACGATGCTGGTGGAAATTGTGAATCAAACGATTATCTAATCTAATGTACGTGAAGTAGTCCTCTAAAAAGGCCGA
The DNA here is from genome assembly GCA_039707655.1 of Elymus sibiricus. Lineage (NCBI taxonomy): Eukaryota > Viridiplantae > Streptophyta > Magnoliopsida > Poales > Poaceae > Elymus > Elymus sibiricus. Next base: position 46,990,496 of record CM077665.1, read on the forward strand.
TTTTATTGAATTAACAACCCCAAAAGTTTATAGAGAGAAGCTTCCCTTGAGTTAATGGCTTCAAACAGTCACAAAAGTTTACAGAGACAAATTGCAGAAAAGGTTTAACTTTCTTATGCACCTTTCCTATCATGATCAACGTATCTGAATATTTCTACGATGCTAGCAATCATCTAATCTAATGTACGTAGTCAATCTCAGGATACTTGCAGAGGTAGTCAATCTATCACGCAAAATCGAACTGAAGAGCCGAAGGACTTACCACCGGAGGAGGAGCAGTCGGCTGCGGCTGCGGCAGCGGCAGCGGGGACGGCGAGGGAGGACGGAGGCGACGACGATCATCGGCAGCACGGCGGTCGTAGAAGATGGCGCTTCCCTGCGCTCTCGGCTTCGGCGGCGTCCTCGGCTCGCCGCCGCCGGCTCCGTACACCGTCGCCTGCCGTCCGACGCGGGCGAGGAAGAGGCGCCGGCCGAGGGCGAGCGCGCGCCGAGGGATGAGGCTCTGCAGATGGCGGCCTCCGAGCGCCAGGAGGAGACGAAGCGGGCGGAGTAGAGCGCGGACTGCGGGGCCGCCGAGCACCACCGCGCGCCGAAGCGGGCGGAGGAGAGCGCGGACGGACCGGAGGCGCTCGCGCAGGGGGCGCCCCTCCTCTGCGAGCTGCGCCGCTGCGGGCTGCAGGGCGTGGCCTCCGACCGCCAGGCCGCGCCACAGGAGAGGGCGGAGGAGATGGCTGACGGCACGTCCTCCGCGCGCCACCGCGCGCCAGAAGAGCCGAAGCGGGAGGAGCAGAGCGCGGAGCGCGGGGCCGCCGTGTGCCATCCCGCGCCGAACGAGGAGCCGGAGACCCTCGCGCAGGGGGCGCCCTCGCTGGTGCTCCTCCGCGTCGACACGGCGCCCGGCGACGACCCGCGCCGCTGCGGGCTGCGCCTGGACGCGGCGGCGGGGCTTTCTTGCCATCCCGCTGGGTTCTTGGCTGGGGCCAAGAAAGGGCTTCGCCGGTTGCCTGGCCTGTCTCCGGCCAAGAAAATTTCTTCGTGGGCTTCACGACCCGTTCTTGGCCGGCGGCCGGCGGCGGGAGTGGTACGGCCGGCGTGAAGGAGCCGGTGCGGCGGTCAGGCGTCAGCAGAGGAGGTGAGCCGGGGTAAATTTTCGGGGATGAGAAAGAGGGAAGACGGGACGGGACGGCGCATATGAAGCGACCCGACGGTGTTCTCTGTTCGTTCGGTTGCGTTCCGGCCCACGAGGTTTTTCCAGGTGGTCCATTTGGCCCACTCTCTCTGTCCCTCTCTACCAAAACAACATCCTCTCTCTTTATATATATATACCAAAAAAATCATTCATGAATGTTGGAACTTCAATTTTGAAGCTCATAATCTCGTCAAATTTGATTGTATGTTAGATGTAGGTCGCCATGTCTGGTTGGGTAATCCACATGATCCAAATCTTGTACCTATGAACTTGTTGTGAATCAATAAAGTTGGCGAGCTCTTCCAACGAAACAGAAATAATATGATTACCTAAAAACGGCAGTGTGGGCACAGGTGCAGTGAAGCTTTATATGGACAAAGCATACGACAAGGTTGAATGATTTTTTTTTTTTTTGAGATGGTGATGTTACAACTTGGGTTTTCTTCTGATTGAGTGAAGCTTATTATGGAGTGTGTTCGTTCAGTACAATACTAGCAAAACGGCACCTGCGTTGCAACGGTAGAAACAAAATTCATAATTTTTAAGGACAATGATCACATTTTACTGCATCATCTAGATACACTATCACTCTCATTTTCATGAAATCGTGAACCATTTTTGAAAATCATAAAAAAAATTAAACTCGTGAACATATTTGAAATGGTGAACATTTTTCAAATTCGCTAACAGGTTCTAAAATCATGAAAGTTTTTTAATTCTGGAATATTTTATACAATTTTCAATCATTTTTTAATGTGAACATTTAAAAAAAAAGTTCTTCAATCGTTGAACATTTTAAGAATCGACGAATAAGTTTTTAGAAAAAGGTGGAACAATTTTCAAAATTGATGAACATTTTTTGAAATGCATGATCGTTTTTGAATCAGTGAATGTTTTATGAATCAATAAACTATTTTTTAATTTATGAACAGTTTTTGAATTTTTTGATATTTTCCAGTTCATGAATATGTTTTGTATTGGCGAAAGTTTGTTCAATTTCATTAACATATTTTGATAAACTACCTTTTAAAAACATTATGAACGTTTCTTTATAACCCGAACATTTTTTATAAAATTATGAACATTTTTTGAATATGCGAACATTTTTTAAAAATCACAAACGTTTTTTGAATCCACAAACATTTATGAATTGCAAAACATTTTATTTCATTCTCATTTTTTAATTTTCAATTTTTTAAATTCTCAAATTAATTTAAGTAGAAAAAAGAAATTACCTAAAATAAAAACCAAAATTTAAAAAAACAAGTCGCCCATATATGGGCCGGCCCAAACAGACGCGTTGTGTCGTCTTCTAACACACACAGCGCAATATATGAGGTTCCTACTTCATGGGCCGGCCCAGACTGAGATTCCTGTGTGTGAAATACTCCCTCTGTCAACTAATATAAAAGCGTTTAGGTCACTAAAGTAGTGAGTATTTTTTATCACTTATAGGTGACATTGATGGGTAATATTTTGCAATTTAGGGGCAATATCGACGATGGACGGGCAGAAACACTCCTTCCTTTATTAGTAGATAAAGATAGAGTTCGTCTGAATAACCCTTTGTCTAATATTATCACTCCGTCAAGAGGACACCGACAAGGAGACCCAATTTCTCCTTACCTTTTTCTGCTTTGTGCGGTAGGACTGACTAGTCTGATTGCATATAAGGAGAGCACAAGTAACCTTGAAGGGATAAGAGTGTGTCGGAATGTCCATTCTGTTTCTCATCTTCTGTTTCCGATGACTTTCTCATTCTTATGAAGGCGAATGTTGAGAATGCAACTAGACTAAAAAGAGCACTAAATGAATATTGCTGGGCATAACAATTGGTTAGTGAAGCCTAGTCCAGCATCTTCTTTAGCCATGTTGTTCTGTCAAGGCAAGGACACAAGCCCACCATCACCCAATCTCTTTCCTCCTCCACAAGAAAAGCTCTTCTCCTCCCGTCGGCGCCGCCGCCGGTCCGCCCCATCTCCGATGGCCTCTAGGCCATGGAGGTGCGGAGGATCTCGGCCCCCCGCCGGCGGGAGGGACCCCGTTCTCGTTCTTGTTAGATTCAGCGTGTTGGTTGGGGCTGTGTGGCGGCGGCGATATCCCATAGTAGGAATAATGTCTCCCACGTTCTATCCCCGTCCCGATGGTGTGTCTAGCATCATCGGAGTGCGTGTGGAGGTTTGTCTTCGTCGGATCTCGCGGGATTCGGTCGGTGCTGGTCTTCGGTGGATCTGTTTGGATCCGGTCTTCGTTCGCCTTTGTTTGGGTGTTTACAGGTTTGATTCTTCTGATCTACGACTTTCTTCATCGACGATGGTTGCTACTCTGGTGCGCTGGTCCTATGGGGCCTTAGCACGACGACTTCCCGACTGTCTACTACAACAAGGTTTGCCCGGCTCCGGTGAGGGAGGGGCGATGACGGCGGCGCGCCTTCGGCTCGCTCCAGTGTTTGTAGTCGTCGCTAGGTGGTCCACGGACATGGTTGTAATTTTTATTACCTCTGTTGTTCTTTGTACTGCCATGATTGAAGATGAATAGATTGGAAGTTTCTCGCAAAAAAAAGGCAAGGACACAAGTATGTACTGTTTTGAACATTATGATCGAAGCTATTACTGGAAAACACTTGGGGCTACCACCCATTTTTGGGGTGGACAGGACGGAATGCTTACAATTTCTTTCATTAAAAGGAGAGAGAGAGGGAAGGTTCATCTAGTCGAAGCGGTGTGTGTTGGAAATATGCCCTAGAGGCAATAATAAAATGTTTATTATTATATTTCCTTGTTCATGATAAATGTTTATTATCCATGCTATAATTGTATTGATTGAAAACGCAAATACATGTGTGGGTACATAGACAACAATGTGTCCCTAGTAAGCCTCTAATGGACTAGCTCGTTGATCAAAGATGGCTATGGTTTCCTAGTCATGGACAAGAGTTGTCATTTGATAACGGGATCACATCATTAGGAGAATGATGTGATGGACAAGACCCAAACTATGAATGTAGCATATGATCGTGTCAAGTTTATTGCTATTGTTTTCTGCATGTCAAGTATCTGTTCCTATGACCATGAGATCATGTAACTCACTGACATCGGAGGAGTGCCTTGTGTGTATCAAACGTCACAACGTAACTGGGTGACTATAAAGATGCTCTACAGGTATCTCCGAAGGTGTCTGTTGAGTTGGCATGGATCAAGACTGGGATTTGTTACTCCGTGTGATGGAGAGGTATCTCAGGGCCCACTCGGTAATACAACATCACAATGAGCCTGTTGGAAATATGCCCTAGAGGCAATAATAAATTGGTTATTATTATATTTCCTTGTTCATGATAATTGTTTATTATCCATGCTATAATTGTATTAATTGGAAACACTAGTACATGTGTGGATACATAGACAACACTGTGTCCCTAGTATGCCTCTAGTTAACTAGCTCGTTGATCAAAAGATGGTGAAGGTTTCCTAGCCATGGACATGAGATGTCATTTGATAACGGGATCACATCATTAGGAGAATGATGTGATGGACAAGACCCAAACTATAAACGTAGCATTTGATCGTGTCAGTTTATTGCTATTGTTTTCTGCATGTCAAGTATCTGTTCCTATGACCACACTACAACAGGACAGAGCTTTGGTAACACAGTGTTATGTTACTACAGGTCCAAAACAGTGTTACTAAGTCACATAGTAACACATTTTGAAATGTGTTCCATTAGACCGTGTTACTAAGTCATGTTCGCTGTCACATATAGTAAATGTTACAGTATATGAAAAATTGTGTTACAACTATGTTATAGTAACATGCATATTATGTGTTACCAAACACGCGGGTAACACATTTTTGAAAGTATAGTAACACAAATAGTAACACATTTTGTATTCATAAAACACAGTGGTAACATGCTTTCTTAACTGTAGTAACACAACTTGTAACATTATATCTAACTATCGTAACACTATAATTTATAGTTGTCAACCAACTTAGTAACACATTTTGTAACTATAGTAACACCGTCAGTAACACCACTATATTTGTATATGGCAACATAATTAATGTATTTTTTAATTATTAACCACAAAATGAGGTACCCATTTGATGGAATATACATTTATTTAGTAAAATTACTGCAATTGGTCAAATAGTTAACTCCGGTATTTTATTATGATGCTTGGCACCATTAAAATGGTAGAGAAATTGAAGCACGACACATACACAGATTGAAAATATCAAGATATTTATTATGAATATACAAGAGTGTAGGATACATATGCATTACAATAAACAAATACCAATACTATTGGTGCAGTAGCATATCATTCATAGAAACTTGACTATAGAGAACGCATCTATCTAGAATATTACACCATAGCATTTGCATCAATTCGACCAAAGAAAAAGATGAATGATATTATATTTTTTTAATCTATCAATGTAAAGTACGCTTATTGCCAAGCAAAATCTTCTAATTTCATTTGCTTCTTGAACCAACCAGAGAATTCAGCTACAACTCAATTATCCTTCTTTTGAATCTGTAAAAGAAAATGGGACCTTGCAGTTATGTGATGAAATGTACACAAATATAATTTTTGAATATGGAAGAAAAGACTTTAACTTACAAAAGGTCAAGGTCGGACAATTAAGTATCCTGAAGAAATAGCATGAACAATTGTTTGCAGTCAGAAACTTCCCTTACTAACTCATTATCTAGAATAGGTTCATCTATGCACACATGTGCAAATTCAACACCTAACTCAATATCACCAGCCTTAGTTTCTAGATTAGTACTTCGATAGTAGCATATGCAACATTCCTGTAAGAGTAGAATGATAAATAACTTGAGATAGAAATAGAAGTACAGCCTACAAACTATAAGCACACTGTCAAACCACATATTCAACAGATTTGGGATTTCCTGTAAAAGCTATTTTGCACATGATGTAACCAGGATGGGTAGGTAAAAGGTGATGGTATCTTACATTTACCTAAACAAAAAAGTAACCAGGATGGGTACTTGGTAAAAGGTGATGCTAGCAACCATTGGATTATAGCAAACTAGCAGCTGAGATTGAGATATGATAAATATACAGAATTAAAGTGGAAATGAACAGACAAAGATTCTGTTGTATTGTCACAGTGATAATTGGGATATACTACACAAATGATCATACAACTACTGATGTATGGCTTGTAGAAAACTTACCATGAAAAGCACTAGGTATTACATTCCATGTCAGTAAAGTAGATTTTCATAGTCATCTCCGAATATTTGCCATCTCGGAATATTTTCTATTTCATAATGGAGATCTTGGCTATCATCAAACCATCCTCCCTCCGCTATCCTTATTACTCTTCACAATCTCTACTACCCAATCTGGGACACCATCTTCTCCAACACTGCTTCTGCATTAATTCATGGAATTACATTACCACTTAGTATATCAAGTAGAAGAGTAAACAAATCAAAGGAACTCAAAGTAATGATACAAAATTTCTGCAAGATACTTCAGTTCCTGTATGCACTACGCTAGCTTGAATATGTGGTACTTACATTCCTGAAAGATGTGTGCTAGGCTACGCTGAATCTGTGATACTTACTTTCCTGAAAGATGTGTGCTAGGCTAGACCGAATATGTACCATATTATTATCATCAGATGAACTAGAAAGACACATACATCAATGATTTGCGCTAAATCAATTGCGTGCCCAATTAATTTAATTCTGAAATGGCTAATTGACTGGGAACAACAAGCAACCAAGCATCAATCATTCATGTGTATTGGGTAGAAAGCAGTAGCAGCGAAAGCATCCAATCAACGAGAGCCGAGCGCAAGATGGGGTAGCAAGCACCAGCGGCCAGCAATTCAATGGATGAAAACTAAATCACAGAGATGAAGACATGAGAGACTGCTGGGTTTGGGGTTACCTGCCATCTTGAGGACAAGATGTTGGGGACAGCGGTCACCGGTCGAGCAGGCAGCGGAGGTGGTGTCAAGTCCAGCGGCAGTGGCGGCATTGAGTCCAGGCGGCGGCGATCTAGGAGGAGGCGGCGTGTTTGCTGCTGCCTAGAAGAAAAGTTTTAAATAGTGTGCTAAGTCTCTTAGCCCCATTTAGCGTTTCAGGATAAATCAATAAAAATGAAAAAAATAAACATACAGTGAGGCATCAATTTGATATATACTCCCTCCGTCCCAAAAATTGCGACACTTATTTTGGGACGGAGGGAGTACTTGACAATTGGCATATATCAACTAGCATCCACCCAAATCAATAGAAGAAAGGCACTGTGTAGTTCATAACAATACACTATAGCAGCAACCAGTAAATTATAATGCAAAGAACAACCACATATAACAAGTTTTCAGCAAACAATACTCACCTGGATCAAAGCTTTTTTTTTCTTCTCTGCTGTACAGCAATGTCCATTCCAAAGGAATCTTCCTCCTCCTGGCAATGTCCATAATTCAACCCCCTCATGATCTGGAAATTGAAACACCATGAAACACAATGAAAGACGCTAGCATTTAGAAGCTTCTCTGGCTTCTTTCATTGCTTTCATTTACTTAAGCATACACGTTTAAAGCATGTGTGTTTTCAAACTACAACATACCTACACCTCATTATGAACATGATGTAAAAGGATTAAAGACTACAAGAGCACTGAAACAATCAGTGAAACATACGGCCAACACTAACCACAGCGACATTCAAACAATCAGCGACAGGAACGAGCAATAGAATGTAAAAAAATGAAAGTTCTATCAAGACAATCAGCACGATGTAGTGGATTTAGATTTCAAAAGTTGTAACATCCAGTACCAACAATGATTTGTAGGACATGGCACAATTTCCTGGGAAATGAACTCATTGAATTGTGCATTGCAGTTTTGTAAGAAAATCATACTGATCCCCACTTATGCTCTCTGCAGCCAGATAAATGTCCAATGCGATGGTTGAATCCGGACATCAACCCATACAGCTCATGGTCGGAGTGGAGGCCAAGCTCGTTGCCGGGAGTAGCAGGTGGGAGCTGATGGAGCAGGGCCATGGGGCAAGGAGGCCGGTGACCTGAGATGAGGACGGCGGCGACCTGGGGTAGGGAGGCCGGGAGAAGGGGAGGCCGCGAGCTGAGGTGATGACGGCGGCGACATGAGGAAGGCCCGGTGACCTGGGTAAGGGGACGCCGGCGACTAGGTAAAGGGGGAGGCGGGGGACCTGGGGAAGGGGAGGCCAGGAGCTGCTCAGCCCGCCGTCACCGTCCGCAACCGGTGGCCGCCGCCAGCAGTCGATTGAGAAGAGGGAACGGGAGTAGGGTTTGATCGACAGGAGGAGGAGCGGGCGTATTGGTTGATTTTGGGCTCTGGCCCGCTCGCCGGTTACGATTTGGACCGAATTTGGGTCATGTGGCGGCTGAAATTTAGCGTTAAACAACTTATCGTAGCGCTATCCCTCAAAAAAAAAACTTATCGTAGCGCTATTTATGGGTAGTTCGGTTCTTTCTATTTTTGTTCGGTTTGGATAGTTCAGTTTATGAGTAATTTGGATACTAAGAAATTGGAACCAAAATTATGTCTGACGAGAAAAGAACTGAACGCAAATTACCTGAAAATTTCGGTTCAGGTAATTCGGATACCCAGAAAAACAAAATATCCAGGTAAGAAGTGACTGAATTACTAGCTAGTTCACACATTAAATTCAGCTAAGAACAACAAATGCTTAAGTACACTGTATACCTGGACCAATTTACAACAGGGTGTGGGGGAGCAAAGCAAATGACCAGCGAGGCAACGATCATGTGCGAGTTTTGTGATTTGTCTGTGTGAGTTGGGTTTTTGTTGGGCGCCTCGGCCTGGTTTCGACTTTGGACATTATTTTTTTCTCAAAAAATGTATGTATCAGTCATTTATGGTATTTCGGGTTTTATGAACCGAAACCGAAGACATAATATACTGGAGATGAAATGCGAACGAAGACCAAGAAACGAATTAACCGACAACTCGGGTAATTCAGTCTGGTTCGGGTTCAGGTATCCATATGCCCAGGATGAATTGGAAGCACCTCCTTCGTTTGTGGGGAGGATGTGTGCAACCCCTGATAGGTTTTCTATGGGCCAAGACCATTTATGGGTCGAGCTGTATCCCTACAGTATCTCCAGCGTTGTGCCCATGACCAGGAGGGTCGGTATGGATGCCAGCCTAAGAACATTGACGACGATCACGACGCCGTCGTGGCGCCGCAACACATGATCGTTGTGCGGATCCTAGCAGGGCCCGATGGCACGAAGCTACGGTTTCGTGTGCGCGCCAACATCAACAAGGTTGTCCTCCCTGACGGCACGAGGAGACAAGGTGAAGGAGGTTGCGAAATGGGGATATGCCAATAGGATTAGGGATTTGACTTTATTTCCATTTTTTTTATATTGCTAAAAAGTATATTTAGTTAGAAGTTATGCTTTTGGAAATGACTCAAGATTATCTTAAATAAAAATGTCACCAAGATCAAGATTGTTTGTATCGTACAGGAATCTTTTGTATCATTTCAATCAAACTTAATATGCAAATTATACAAAAAAATTACAAAAGTAGCGGTATATATATAAATATTTTAATTAATTGTAAATTATAACCACTAAGAACGTGTATGTACTCATGAATAGTGTACAACATTTCGCAAAAAAAATAAAATGAATAGTGTACAACATGTAAGTGTGAGCACTCTTCCCCATCGTGTGATTTAATCAAGCTAGTCATGGCCAATAATTAGTTACCTTATTATCTTCTACTAATGGCTTACATGTCTATGAGTAAGGGTACCAATCAACTCGAGGATGATGCCCTATATGGATGTATTCGCACCAAGTCGTCTGAAAGAGTCTCCAAGAGATCTCAACTTATGTGCCTGAGTAGGAACTCAGATTTATCAATTATGAAATACATAGGTTTTCCATAATTGCGGGATCATCTGGTCGTATTATATCCCCCATAAATAGTTGTGGTGTCGTCATAGCTTTCACCAGCGATGGTCTTCTCGTTGTGGTGTCGTCATAGCTCTCACCAGCAATGGTCTTTTCGTTGTGGTGTCATCATAGCTCTGATGGCGATGGACAACATCAGACAGTTCCCATGAAACCACACCAATTTGTTGTTCATGAAGTACGACGCAGCAACATAGGGTCGAACATGAACATCCAAAGAAACATTCAAATCCATTGGAACGACAAGTACGAGAGGTTGGCACATCGATCCAGCCTCTTCCTTCCTTGCACCTGCATGGCGACAGAAAGTAAGGGTGGAGGAGACCAACTACACCCATAGTTTAAAAAACCGACCATGCTGGCAGTCAAATCAGAAAATAGAATGACGCGATCAACATCTCTCTATGATGAGACTTTCAATAGGGTCTTATCACGAGGCGTGTGATGTGCAGTGATAGACTAGAGAACCTATCCAATTTCATGAAGACAGATCTTTTATTTTTTGAACACAGTATAGACGCAAACGTTCATATAAGCGTGCATACATTCACCTCTATGAACGCACGCATACACACCATATCCTTATGAGCACCTTCGAGAAACTGAGCTGGCATTTCATCTAGAGATTTAAGAAGTCATCGTAGGCACCCCGTCGTCGATGGGAGCGTCTTTTTACTGAGCACGCATCACCGAAAATCCTGAAATGAATCAAAGAATAATACGAGCATCAAGACTTAAATCCCGATGGGCTAAGAATACCACTGTCCCTCTAACCCCAACCACAGGTTGTTCGTTATCAAGACTTAAAAGTCTATCTGCCTACAATAACACACTTTTCTACGGCCCAGAGGTAATCTATTGACCTTGCACCGATTGACCGACCATAGTGTTGGCCTTGATTAAATGCTAGTACTAAATCAGAAAAACTAATTCACCGGGCTGTTTTATCTAAAACCGGCCGACGAACAAAGCTGTTTGCACTAAACGGACCGGTTCACTTCCAATACCATGAGTACAATATATATACGCTAAAAATAAAAATGTATACAGTAAAAAATAGGGTAGGGTTCGTGGCCGAATTGGGAGCCGCCGCCCCCCTTTTTCCCAGGAAGCAGCCCCCTCGGGCGCCGCCAACCCTTTCGCCGCCAGCCACGCCCCTCCCTCGCCGGCTTGCCGCCCGAGCAGCCGCACAACCACACCACCCCGCGTCGCCACTCCCGCCTCCAACCATCCTGCGCCACCTGCTGACACCTGGCGAGAGGGGACGCCGCTGTCTGGTTCAACTCCGACCTCTCTCCGTTGCCTCCCTTCGCTCCAATACATCGCCGACCAGAATTCCCTCCGATTGACGATTCCAGGCGCAGCCAAGCAGGACGACCAGGACGTCCGACAGTCACCTCCGAATATCCCTCTGCTCCAGACCAGGACGCTGACGCTCGACAGACGCTGGTAAGATCTCTCTCTGCTCTTTTGTGCCCCCCCCCCCCCCCCCCCCCCCAATTCTTCTATCAATCTATCCTAGCATGAAGCATCTATATTTGAATTACTGAACCGAAATGTCTTGTTTTTGCTGTCCTGATGAGAGTTGTTGATACTACGATGGCTCTTCCGTTTATTATGCACTGATTTTTTTTCTAATTGGAGATGATGCCTCCTCGTATGCCTACATTCTGAAGTCTGTCAGGCTGGGTGTTCCAGTTCCGGTATTGTAGAAGTACCTGCTCAGCTTGTACAACTGTGCACTGTTGTACGTGGTAGATAGCTAGTATCAAGGAGATCAATCCAGCAGGCAGTTCCTTATGTACTTGTGCGTCTCCGTGAAACCATACGGGTCTAGTGCACAAAAGCTAGGTCAACGCCTCCAGGCTGCTGGATTTATGTTTATGCACACACTAGGTGCTGACACACATATATGATAGCTCATGTACTGATGTACTATAGTCAGAAAAAGTTTCAGTACTAATGGACTGCTGACACACATTTTAGCCATATGAGTGAAAAAATAAGCCCCCTTCGCATTTATATGCTTGCGTCGCAAATTTATCTGAGATTGTGATGACATATTGACATACTGTAGGCCGCGCTGGAAGAACAGCAGAGAAAACAAGAGGCAACTGATCGAGCCATCAAGGAGAGGTTTGTGGCAAAGTTTAACAATGTTGACTCGTGTCCAGCTTAGTCCCTTTTGCCGAGTTTTGCACTCGGCAATATTATTATGGTCTTTGCCGAGTTTCCTGGGAACTTGGCAAATGTGCCGATTCCAGTTGTGATGATTTAGGTAGGAGTCAAACACATGAAGAGTTCTAGTGTTTTGTAGGTCTGAACCAAGTGGGCTAGGAAGAATCATTGTAGCTTGTAAGACACCGTGTTATTTGTAGCCAACCTAGTATTAAAGCAAGCGCAATAACTATATATTTTGCGTTACAGAGTGAATCAATGGATTTGAAATTTATAAAAGAGTTGCTATCTTTTCCGTCGACCAAGTGGCGAGTACTTGGCTGGCATAGAAGGTTTTCTTGACTTTGCATACATAGAAAAAATTATGATGCTAAGATATGTCCCCATGTAGTAAATGTGTCAATGCATTGTCATTGAAGCGCCAAGACGTGTCTGATCACTTAGTTTGTCATGGCTTTTCAGACGTGTATGATCCTACAATAGAACTGCTTCAAATATGTGCCAAATGGTGAACTATGCATAAAGTGGGTTGTGAAAGTAATTTCCTTTCAGTACATGTAGGATCCAATGGTAGGTATGCCGTAGGCAGTATTGTACAAATGTTAGTGGCATGCACCATTGGCTCTTTATGATGTTTGTCCAGGTAGAGGTCCATGTATGATAGATTTTCGTAGGAAATATATAGACTATTTGTTAAAAGAAGTATTATGTCGGATTTACTATCTTGTAAATTGAACTTACTCCTTTTTGCAATGGATGTTCTGATTTATGTGGGATGGTTCTTTGGTGTGAGATGTTTTGTTTGGTGTCAAAACCTGGACGTATGATTCAACTTTTTCTTCTTTGTTCCTGGTAACCAGCCTGTACGTGTGTGACTTATGTGCCTTGTGACTTGTAGCTGGGCGTTGGTCGTTGTTGCGTGTGTGACTAATGTGCCTTACACTTGCAGCTGGGCGCTCGCCGTCTTGCCGCCCGGTCAGCTAGGTGTTGTACACTGGGCACGTGCTGCTTGTTTGCTTTATACCGCTCTGGTTGTAATGTTGCTTTTGTTCGAGTAACTTCATTTACTGCTATGGACGATACTTGTGGTGTACTCGCGTTTATTGTACTACTGTAAAATTCAACAATTATGCTCTTGTTTGCTGTCGGGCTTTCGCTTCTTCATGAGTACAAGTATTGACGTCAATTTCTTAATTTTATACGATCAATTCCCCGTACGCATATCAGTAAAAGTTTATACTATATGATTCATATTTCACATGGTCACATATTTATCCCATACTTCTTTTTGGAACAGGGGTCATTCAATCATACAATGGAATTAACAAGAAATCTGGTTGGACCTTTAGAATTTCCTGTAAGCATATTAAGTAAATGTTTATACTATAGGTTCATATTTTGACATGGTGACATAATCTATTTCATTCTTTTTACTGAAACAGGGGTCATCGAACCCGAATGCTTGTTTTTCAAAATATAGCTCCATCATCGGCGATATCCATGTCATTTGGTGATTATTCTGCGTTCTATAGTCCACCAATTATTCCAGGAGAATTTACAAGTCTATTGCTTCAAGTTGATAAAATAACCTAACACTGTTTATTGTTCGGTAATTGGATTTCAATAAAGGAACAAGTATAAGCAGGTTTTAGTGTCATGTGTTCTAGTCATCACATAAACCACAAGAACAGGAGGCAACTGCATTAGCAACGAGCTCATGTGTCCTTTAAAAAAAAGGATTTTTATTTACAGACGTGTAAACAAATATATTTATTTTACTGTTTGTTCTATGGACCATCATGCCAACAAAACACATCGAGATGAACATATATATGTTTCTCATGCTTCCAAAACCATTCTATGCATTTTACTTCCAGCAATGAGCTCACGTGTGGATTTTACCTAATAGAGATGTAAACAAATATTCTACTGATTTTTAGTGCTTGGTACATGGACCATCATGCCAGATAAACACATCCACACTTGGATGAAAGCATAGGTTCAACCAGTCACACCGAAGAGGAGTATGTTCAACCAGAATCTTTGCTGTGAGGCAGTGAAGAAAATATTCATGGTAGTTCAGCATTTTTTTTCATCATGGCAGTAAATATATTTCATACCCAAAAACAACATGAAGTGTGGATGTGTACAATATGATTTCATGAGAAGCAGTACACAAACAAGAATCCAATAAGCAAATAAACAGTGGAATCCAACAAGCAACAGTTGCATGCAACAGGGACATGAACACATTGATGAGCGACATGGAGCAGCTTGATGCGTTTGGGTGCTGCTATCAACAAGGAGTTGGTACACATTGATGAGCGACATGGAGTAGCTTGATGCGTTTGGGCACTGCTATCAACAAGGAGTTGGTACGAGCACTAAGGCCAACAAAACATACGACATCTTGCGTGCGGCCGTCATGGACAAGCAGTCTGTCTTGCCGCGACGACGTCGACGAGCTCTGGCGTGAGCGAGTACAGTGGCCACGAGCAGTACGGCTGTCGTCTTGGTGCGCGGCCGCCGTCGACGGAGAGTTTGGTCCGGCAGTCCGCCACGACGCCTTGGCGCATGGCCGGCGTCGTCAAGGCCCTTCGGCATGGCCGTCGGCCACAGACGCGATGTAAAATAAGACCTAACCCCACGTACCGGTTAGTATCGGGAATGAACTATTGGAATTGAGGATTGACGACAAGTGAGATTGGGATGCTTTGAGATTGTCGAGGCCAAGTGACGCTCATCCTACTGGGTCTCACATCCTCGCCTATGATAGATCAACAGATGCACTAATGCATGTTGCATAGTAGACGATTCTCATGCATAGATCAACAGATGTTAGTGGATCAAGCTAGTAATCTAACGGCTATAACAATTTTGATGATGTGAAAGCTTGCATGTTGAGATAACTAGAACTAGCGGGGATAACTCTCTAGGTATGTAGGATATGGCATTTACTGAAACTGTGTCAAAATAGTTCGGTACTTAGCGAAAACAAACAGTATGTTATTTCGTATCGTATTAGCCAAAAAGTCTTTTTTATCATTTTTATTAACGAGTTTCATGTTGACAGCATGGGCCTTGTATGTTAACGTAATAGTGATATACTCAAGCAATTGATTTTAGTTTTTCTATTCCCCTATAACAGAGTTTGTAACACTTGATCAACACATGATTATGTGTTACTTTCACTAAACATGTAACACATACCACCAACACATATTTATATGTTACTATGTTAATTACTTTGTAACACATTGTCTCCAACACATAATTATATGTTACTTGCATAATATCATTGTAACACATTTTCAGGCCTTTTATAGTATGTGTTACGGTCGACGATTGCAACACAAATCATGTGTTACTTCCGTTATTAATTGTAACAAATTTTATTATGTGTTACATGTTTGTGTTACCAAATCTCTGTCTTGTTGTAGTGCCATGAGATCATGCAACTCACTGACACCGGAGGAATACCTTGTGTGTATCAAACGTCGCAACGTAATTGGGTGACTATAAAGATGCTCTACAGGTATCTCCGAGGGTGTCTGCTGGGTAGAGGTATCTCAGGGCCCACTCGGTAATACAACATCACAATGAGCCTTGCAAGCAATGTGACTAAAGTGTTAGCCACGAGATCTTGTATTACGGAACGAGTAAAGAGACTTGCCAGTAACGAGATTGAACTAGGTATAGAGATACCGACGATCGAATCTCGGGCAAGTAACATACCGAAGAACAAAGGGAACAGCATACGGGATTAATTGAATCCTTGACATAGAGGTTCGACCGATATAGATCTTCGTAGAATATGTAGGAACCAATATGGGCATCCAAGTCCCGCTATTGGTTATTGGCCGTAGAGGTGTCTCGGTCATGTCTACATAGTTCTCGAACCCGCAGGGTCTGCACACTTAAGGTTCAGTGACGTTTCGGTAGATTTGAGTTATGCATGTTGGTGACCGAAGGTTGTTCGGAGTCCCGGATGAGATCACGGACATCACGAGGAGCTCCGGAATGGTCTGGAGGTAAAGATTGATATATAGGAAGTCCCGTTTTGGCCACCGGAAAAGTTTCGGGTATTTCCGGTAGTGTACCGGGAGTGCCGGAGGGCCATCGGGAGGGGCCACCCACGCCGGGAGGCCACATGGGCCTAAAGGGGGTTGCACCAGCCCTTAGTGGGCTGGGCAAGGCAGCCCTATAAGGCCCATGCGGCTGGAATAAGTGGAAAAGGCATACAACCCAAGAAAAGGGAAGGGGAACCAAATATGGAAGGTGTCCTATTTGGACTAGGAAGAAGTGGAGGAGTCCACCTCCTCCTCCTTGGTTCGGCCGCACCTAGGGGGGAAACCCTAGGGCGCCAGCCCCCTCCCCCTCCCTCCTATATATACTAGAGGGGAGAGAGGGCCAAACACCCTAAGCCACGGTGCAGCCCTCTCTCCCCCCGTCTATACGGTTTTCCTCAAATCTGTTTTTGTCGGTGCTTAGGCGAAGCCCTGTCGGAACAGCTCCACCACCAACCCCACTACGCCGTTGTGCTAGCGGAGAACTCGTCTATCTCTTCGCTCTCTCTTGCTGGATCAAGGAGGCGGAGATCGTCATCAAGCTGTACGTGTGCTGAACGCGGAGGTGCCGTCCGTTCGGTACTTGATCGGGACGGATCGTGATTGGATCGCGGGACGCTCGGTGATTTGGATCACGAAGACGTTCAACTACATCAACCGCGTTTCTTAACGCTTCCCGCTTAGCGATCTACAAGGGTATGTAGATTCACTCTCCATCTCGTAGATGCTCATCACCATGGATAGATCTTGTGTGTGCGTAGGAAAATTTTTGTTTCCCATGCAACGTTCCCCAACAGAGCCTTGCAAGCAAAGTGACTAAAGAGTTATCCACGGGATCTTGTATTACGGAATGATTAAAGAGACTTGCCGGTAACGAGATTGAACTAGGTATGGAGATACCGACGATCGAATCTTGGCAAGTAACATACCGATGAACAAAGGGAACAGCGTACGGGATTAACTGAATCCTTGGCATAGAGGTTCAACCGATAAAGATCTTCGTAGAACATGTAGGAACCAATATAGGCATCCAGGTCCCGCTATTGGTTATTGACCGTAGAGGTGTCTCGGTCATGTCTACATAGTTCTCGAACCCACAGGGTCTGCACACTTAACGTTCGGTGACATTTCGGTATTATTGAGTTATGTATGTTGGTGACCGAAGGTTGTTAGGAGTCCCGGATGAGATCCCAGACGTCACGAGGAGCTCTGGAATGGTCCGTAGGTAAAGATTGATATATAGGAAGTCATGTTTTGGTCACCGGAAAAAGTTCGGGCGTCACCGGGTACCGAGGGTGCCGAAAGGGTTCCGGGGGTCCACCGAGAGGGGCGCACCCACCCTAGGGGCCATATGGGCCTAGGAGGTAGCGCACCGGCCCCTGGTGGGCTGGGAAACCAGCCCGTAAGGGCCCATGCGCAGGAGGTGGGAGGAGGCCAAGTGGGGAGGGAGTCCTCCCAAGACTCCACCTTCCTTGTGGGGGGAGGAGTCCTTGTGGGGGGAGGACTCTCCCCCCTTGGGCCGATTGGCCAGCCCTAGGGTTTCCCCTAGGGCTGCCACCCCCTCCCCTTCCTCCTATATATAGTGGAGGGTTTTGAGGGCAGCCACCACCTGAAAAGCCACGTGCTGCCCTCTCCCCTCTAGATCGTCTTTCTCCTCTAGATTAGTTCGGTAGAACTCGATGAAGCCCTGCCGGATTAGTTCACCACCACCGCCACCATGCCGTTGTGCTACCGGAGAACTCATCTACCTCTCTGCCCTCGCTTGCTGGATCAAGGAGGCGGAGATCGTCATCGAGCTGTACGTGTGCTGAACGCGGAGGTGCCGTCCGTTCGGCACTAGATCGTGATTGGATCGCAGGACGGCTTGCGATTTGGATCGCGAAGACGTTCGACTACATCAAACGCGTTTATTAACGCTTCCCTCTTAGCGATCTACAAGGGTATGTGGATCCGATCTCTCCTCTCGTAGATGCTCATCTCCATGGATAGATCTTGTGTGTGCGTAGGAAATTTTTTGTTTCCCATGCAACGTTCCCCATCAGTGGCATCACGAGCTAGGTCTATGTGTAGATGGCATCACGAGTAGAACACAAAGGAGTTTGTGGGCGTTGATATTGAGATTGCTTCCCTCCTTATGTTTTTCTTGATTCGACGGTATTGTGGGATGAAGTGGCTCGGACCAACCTTACTCGTCCACGTACGAGAGACCGGTTCCATCGACTGACATGTAACTTTGTTGCATAAAGATGGCTGGCGGGTGTCTATCTCTCCCACTTTAGTTGAATCGGATTCGATAAAGGCAGTCCTTGTAGAAGGTGAAATAGCAACTTGTATATCACCGTTGTGGTCTTGCGTAGGTAAGAATCGTTCTTGCTAGATACCCATAGCAGCCACATAAAACATGCAACAACAAATTAGAGGATGTCTAACTTGTTTTTGCAGGGTATGTTGTGATATGATATGGCCAAAGACATGATGATATATATTTGATGTATGAGATGATCATGTTTTGTAATATTGAATATCGACTTGCATGTCGAAGGATACGGCAACCGGCAGGAGCCATAGGGTTGACTTTAATTATTGTATGACCTGCATGTCAATCATTAAGCGCTATGTAATGCTTTACTTTATCGCTAAGCGGTAGCAATAGTAGTAGAAGCATGGTTGGCGTGACAACCCCGATGGCAACACGATGATGGAAATCATGATGATGGATATCATGGTTTGATGCCGGTGACGATGGAGATCATGCCGGTGCTTTAGAGATGGAGATCAAAAGCACAAGTTCATGGCCATATCATGTCACTTATGATTTGCATGTGATGTTAATCCTTTTATGCATCTTATTTTGCTTAGGACGACGGTAGCATTATAAGGTGATTCCTCACTAAAATTTCAAGATAAATTTGTGTTCTTCCTGAGTGTGCACCGTTGCGAAAGTTCGTCGTTTCGAAGCACCACGTGATGATCGGGTGTGATAGACTCTACGTTCGCATACAACGGGTGCAAGCCAGTTTTGCACATGCGGAACACTCGGGTTAAACTTGACGAGCCTAGCATGTACAGACATGGCCTCGAAACACAAGAGACCGAAAGGTCGAACATGAGTCATATAGTAGATATGATCAACATGGAGATGTTCACCATTGAAACCAGCTCATCTCACGTGATGATCGGACTTGGGTTGGTGAATTTGGATCATGTAGCACTTGGATGACTAGAGGGATGTCAATTTGAGTGGGAGTTTTTAAGTAATATGATTAACTAAACTCATTATCTTGAACAATAGTCTAAGTTGTCTTTGCAAATTTATGTTGTAGATCAATGGCTCGTGCAGTAGTTCCCCTGAATTTCAATGCGTTCCTAGAGAAAGCCAAGCTGAAAGATGATGGAAGTAACTTTGTAGACTGGGCCCGTAATCTGAGGATTATCCTCACGGCTTCCCAAAAGGCTTATGTCCTTAATGCACCGCTCGGTGAGCCACCCGCTCCAGTGTCGTCTGTAGACGTTGTGAACGCCTGACAGTCGCGTTCGGATGATTACTCAATAGTTCAGTGTGTTTTGTTGTATGTCTTAGAACCGGGACTTCAAAGGCGTTTTGAACGTCATGGAGCATATGAGATGTTCCAGGAGTTGAAGTTTATCTTTGAGAAGAATGCCCGGATCGAGAGGTATGAGACCTCTGATAAGTTCTCTGCTTGCAAGATGGAGGAGAACGGGTCTGTCAGTGAACACATACTCAGAATGTCTGGGTATTCCAACCGTCTGGCTAAGTTGGGGATGCCCCTCCCGCCAGAGGCGATCACTGACAGAGTTCTTCAATCACTGCCACCTATCTACAAGAGCTTCGTGTTGAACTATAACATGTAAGGGATGAACAAGTCAGTCGCCGAGCTGTTTGCGATGCTGAAAGTCGCTGAGTCTGAAATCCAGAAGGAGCATCAAGTGTTGATGGTCAATAAAACCACTAGTTTCAAGAAGAATGGCAAGGGCAAGAAGGGTAACTCCAAGAAGAGTGACAAAGCAGTTGCCCCTCCCGTGAAGAAACCCAAGGCTGGACCCAAGCCAGAAACTGAGTGCTTTCATTGCAAGGGTACTGGCCACTGGAAGCAGAACTGCCCCAAGTATCTGGCCGACAAGAAGGCGGCCAACACCAAACAAGGTATATATGATATACATGTTATTGATGTGTACCTTACCAACTCTCGTTGTAGTGCCTGGGTATTTGATACCGGTTCGGTTACTCACATTTGCAACTCAAAGCAGGAACTACGGAATAGACGGAGGCTGGCAAAGGACGAAGTGACGATGCGCGTGGGAAATGGTTCCAAGGTTGGTGTGATCGCCGTCGGCACGCTCGCTCTTCGACTACCATCAGGATTAGTGATGAACCTGAGTAATTGTTATTTAGTGCCTGCTTTAAGCATGAACATTATATTTGGATCTTGTTTATTGCGAGACGATTACTCATTTAAATTAGAGAATAATGGTTGTTCTATTTATATGAGTAATATCTTTTTATGGTCATGCACCCAATGTGAGGGTTTATTCTTATTGAATCTCGATAGTGATGATACACATGTTCATAACATTGATGCCAAAAGTTGTAGAGTTGATAATGAAAGTACCACTTCCTTGTGGCACTGCCGCTTAGGTCATATTGGTGTAAAACACATGAAGAAGCTCCATGCTGATGGACTTTTGGAGTCACTTGATTTTGAATCACTTGACACATGTGAACCATGCCTCATGGGCAAGATGACTAAGACCCCGTTCTCTGGAACAATGGAACGGGCAAGTGACTTGTTGGAAATCATACATACTAATGTGTGCGGTCCGATGAGCATTGAGGCGCGCGGTGCATATCGTTACTTTCTCACCTTCACCGATGACTTAAGTAGATATGGATATATTTACTTAATGAAGCATAATTCTGAAACGTTTGAAAAGTTGAAGCAAATTTCAGAGTGAGGTTGAGAATCATCGTAACAAGAAGATTAAATTCCTACGATCTGACCGAGGAGGAGAATATCTGAGTTATGAGTTTGGCAATTACTTAAGACAATGTGGAATTGTTTCACAGTTGACGCCACCTGGAACACCACAGCGTAATGGTGTGTCCGAACGTCGTAATCGAACCTTATTGGATATGGTGCGGTCTATGATGTCTCTTGCCGATGTACCACTATCGTTTTGGGGTTTTGCGTTAGAGACAGCTGCATTCACTTTAAATAGGGCACCATCTAAATCCGTTGAGACGACGCCATATGAACTGTGGTTTGGCAAGAAACCAAAGTTGTCATTTCTTAAAGTTTGGGGATGCGATGCTTATGTCAAAAAGCTTCAGCCTGAAAAGCCGGAACCCAAAGCGGAGAAATGCGTCTTCATTGGATACCCAAAGGAGACGGTTGGATATATCTTCTATCTCAGATCCGAAGGCAATGTGTTTGTCGCTAAGAACAGCTCATTTCTTGAGAAAGAGTTTCTCTCAAAAGAATTGAGTGGGAGGAAGATAGAACTTGATGAGGTTGTTGAACCTGTGTTTCAACCGGAAAGTAGCGCAACACAGAAAGATGTTTCTATGGAGTCTACACCAGTTGAAGAGGAAGCTAATGATGATGATCATGAAGCTTCAAATCAAGTTACTATCAAATCTCGTAGGTCGACAAGGGCACGTACTCCTCCTGAGTGGTACGGTAACCCTGTCTTAGAGGTCATGTTGTTGGACAACGATGAACCTACGAGCTATGAAGAAGTGATGGTGGACCCGGAATTCGACAAATGGTTAGAGGCCATGAAATCCGAGATAGGATCCATGTATGAAAACAAAGTATGGACTTTGGAAGCATTACCTGAAGGGCGAAAGGCCATTCAGAATAAATGGATCTTTAAGAGGAAGACGGACGCGGATGGTAATGTCACCGTCTATAAAGCTCGACTTGTGGCAAAGGGTTTTTCACAAGTTCAAGGAATTGACTACGACGAGACTTTCTCTCCCGTAGTGATGCTTAAGTCCGTCAGAATCGTGTTAGCAATAGCTGCATTTTTCGATTATGAAATTTGGCAGATGGATGTCAAAACAGCGTTCCTCAACGGTTTCCTTGAGGAAGAGTTGTATATGATACAACCAGAAGGTTTTGTCGATCCAGAGAATGCTGACAAAGTTTGCAAGCTCCAGTGATCCATTTATGGACTGATGCAGGCATCTCGGAGTTGGAATAAGCGCTTTGATGAGGTGATCAAAGCGTTTGGGTTTATACAAGTTTATGGAGAAGCTTGTATTTACAAGAAAGTGAGTGGAAGCTCTATAGTGTTTCTAGTATTATATGTGGATGACATATTGCTGATTGGAAACAATATAGAATTTTTGGAAAGGGTGAAGGAATATTTGAACAAGAGTTTTTCAATGAAGGACCTAGGAGAAGCTGCTTTCATATTAGGCATCAAGATCTATAGAGATAGATCGAGACGCTGAATAGGACTTTCACAAAGCACATACCTTGATAAAGTTTTGAAGAAGTTCAAAATGGATCAGTCCAAGAAAGGGTTCTTGCCTGTGTTACAAGGTGTGAATTTGAGTAAGACTCAATGCCCAGTGACTGCAGAGGATAGAGAAAAGATGAGTGTCATCCCCTATGCTTCTGCCATAGGCTCTATCATGTATGCAATGTTGTGCACAAGACCAGACGTCAGCCTTGCCATAAGTATGGCTGGAGGGTTTCAAAGTAATCCAGGAGTGGATCACTGGACAGCGGTCAAGAATATCCTTAAGTACCTGAAAAGGACTAAGGAAATGTTTCTCATTCATGGAGGTGATCAAGAGCTCGTCGTAAAGGGTTACGTCGATGCAAGCTTTGACACTGATCCGGATGACTCTAAGTCTCAAATCGGATACGTATATATTCTCAATGGGGGAGCGGTAAGCTGGTGCAGTTCCAAGCAAAGCGTGGTAACTGATTCTACATGCGAAGCGGAGTACATAGCTGCCTCGGAGGCGGCAAAGGAAGGTGTCTGGATGAAGCGGTTCATGACGGATCTTGGAGTTGTGCCCAGTGCACTGGACCCAATGACTCTGTTCTGTGACAACACTGGTGCCATTGCTCTAGCCAAGGAACCAAGGTTTCACAAGAGGACCAGACACATAAAGCGACGCTTCAATTCCATCCGCGATTACAACCCACCAGGGCGCGCCTGGGGGACCTGGCGTGCCCTGGTGTATTGTGCTCACCAGGCGGCCCCCTCCGGTAGTTATTTGCTCCAGTATTTTTTATATATTCCAAAAATATTCTCCGTGAAGTTTCAGCTTTTTTGGAGATGTGCAGAATAGGTATCTCTGATATGCTTTTTCAGGTCCAGAATTCCAGCTGCCGGTATTCTCCCTCTTTGTGTAAACCTTGCAAATATGAGAGAAAAGGCATTAGAATTACTCCATAAAGCATTATTATGCATAAAAACATTATAAATAACAGTAGGAAATCATGATGCAAAATGGACATCTTATTACCGTACGATGAGTTTTGGGGTTGCTCAAACGTCATATGTAACTAGGTGATCATAACGACAACTTACAGGATAATCGAGAAGTTTGACAAGGGACTAGATAGATTGAGAGTGGGATTTGCTCCTACGATGATGGAGAGATATTCTTAGGGCCCTCTCGGTGTGACGGCATTCGTCATCGTCTGGCCAGACATAGGTGACTTTGTCATGGGGATGACGGAACACATCAACGAGAAAGAAGAACAAAACCGGTAACGAGAATAACGATATAACGAGTATATGGATGAATCGAGAGGATACCGATGATTGTCGGGTCTTGTAAACTATCGCGAAGCAAATGGAATGTCACATGGTAACCGAAGGTTCACTCGAATATCATTCGTGTACTCATATAGATCGATATGGACGTCCACGGTTGTCGTGGGAACGATTCCGACAGTACGAAGGGGGTAGGATAAAGGAGCATGATCTACCGAGGTGCATATGGGTGACACGGTATTTTAGCGAGTTCGGGCCTCTCACGGTGGAGATAACAACCCTACGTCTCGTGCTCCGGAGAGGCTTTGTTTTATCTGAGTA
This sequence comes from Elymus sibiricus, assembly GCA_039707655.1. Classification (NCBI taxonomy): domain Eukaryota; kingdom Viridiplantae; phylum Streptophyta; class Magnoliopsida; order Poales; family Poaceae; genus Elymus; species Elymus sibiricus. The sequence goes on from CM077665.1 coordinate 47,014,992, forward strand.
TATATCCGGAGATTACAATGTGTGTGGGAGAGAGCGGAGAACGGATCCCCTGCCTGAGCTAAGTCCGGAAACTAGTAGAGAGAGAGATGAGAGAGATGAGAGCGAGGAGAAGAAATGAGAGAAGAATCAGCCCCCCTTTAGTCTAGTGGTGGGGGGTGGCTTATATAGAGTGCGCCACCCCTTCACCTCCTATGTTACAAAGTGGGGCATTGATGCCATAACGCCAGATGGTGCTTCGACTGCCTTGTCGACTGTCGGTCTTCGCATATCCGAGTGAGCCACACGACCGAGTGGTTGACTGTCTTCCGAGTGAGCCATACGACCGAGTGATTGATTATCTTCCGAGTGAACGGTACGATGATATGTCCGAGTGGATAATACGTCTGTATGAAATTTATCTGGACCCACATGATGTGTGGACCCCATGCTTTACGATACTTCGACCCTTCGTGGGCCTACCTGTTATGTGTATCCGCAACAACGGTTCCGCTACCGGTCATTGAACGAAGGACTTTTGTTCATGTCAATGAGTTACCGAACCTACATGGTCACGAGCTTAAGGTAATTGAGTGTTAGTAGGTCAAGAGTATCGAGAATTTATTTGTGAAATTGTTTCATTAATATTTGAAATAGTTTCAAAAGGATCTAGAAGAGTTTGAATCGACCAATTCCAGATTCAGGAACCGACTTGAAACAATTATCACAGACCGACCTAAAAATGGCTCGTGAGTGATATCAACCTAGTTGGGCCCCAAGAGCATCATCACTAACAGTTGCCCGGTGACCGGTCAGTATAAATGCACATCTCTGACGCGTCGCTAGTGGCCGATCGGTGATGAGGGATCAGTAGTGTTTGGATCTATGGTAGCGTCAAATTTCAATGATATTTTTTTACAAAAAATATATCAGCTTTTTCTTAGTACTTGGTTTATGACATTGTCTTATTATTCAACTAGTCTACTTTAAACCCTAAAAAGTAATACAGAAACAGTCATTCTATGTGTATTAGTATTTGTCATTGAATGTGTGTAACAAATATCTTGATACATGTTTGAAGAGTCTATGTCGGTTTATATTATGTGGACATAAAGCGAAGTTATATAGTATTATATCCTTTTTTTGGTCTGCATAATTCGAGACACACATACTAAGGAAGAGAGAGAATGGGTTGTATGCATTTTACATTCTTAAGAAATTGGTCTCAATTCTTTCACATGCAAAGTGTCCACCTCAACGTCCCACTAAACAATGCATTTAAGTCTTCTCCAACTAAGCCATACAAAATCTGCCACATAAGTGAGTCATGTAGTTAACTTATAAATTACAATTCTTTGCATTAGTCTATGCATGTAACGCTGCCACATCATATATTCATGTTAGTCATCCTTCACATTTTTGTTCGAAATAGCATTAATAACTGTAATTCAAAAGTTTTCATTCCATTTTTTGACATTTTTAATTGATTTTTAAGCTTATACTTTTTTCATTAGATTTAGCAACTACTTATGTATTTTGTTTAACAAAATTACTGCAGCAACGCGCGGGAAGATAGTCATCCTCACTATTCATATTCAATTTTTCCTCAATGAAGAAGACACCCGCGTGAACAACTCCAAGGAGTTTTAAACTCACATTATCCTACTTATGTTCCAAAACTACTTTGCAACAACAAACTAATCGGTATAATAAATCTCATATATTTGGATTTTCATGCTTATATTGTTAATTGTAATATCACGTTTCACATAAGAAGTACCATCTAAACATATTGCCAACAATTCGCACAGCAACGGACGGGGAATTATCTATTTAACCTCATGTTGTGGGTCTATATCTCGTTCTGCAATTAGAGTTTGCTTGTGATGTATGCATTGGTGAAAATGGGTAATGCGAACACTAAATCGGAAACAGTACAAACAAAAGATATGCAAATTAAATAGAGGGGTTATTTGAAATAGTGATTTTTTTTGCAACCATTGACAATTTTTTTGATTGCTTGCAAAGTTCCATTGTGGAATGAAATTCATGGAAGACATAGCAATAAAAAAAATCGATACACCAAAATGCTTTCGAAAATAACATTTTGGAGCATTAATTTTTGTTTGCCATGTCTTCGATGAATGTCATTCAGTGATGAAACTTTGCAAGCAATCAAAATCAATGCTTGGTACAAAAAAGTTCATAATTTTTTGAAATTATTTTCAATACTTTTAGATTATATTGTTCACTCGAGCTCATGTCTGGTCAAGCTCGAGTTAACCAAAGATGTCTTCACATGTCACATGTCGTTTCTATTACATATTTATGGTTCCTTCATGCCAAAGTGGTTTCAAGTTGCGACAAGAAATAGCGGTGTCACAGAGCCAATCAGGCAGGACCAACGAATGGTTCCTACCCATGTATCCTACTTGTTGTGTAGTGAACAGACAAACACAAACCTCGATAACTTTCTCGGGAAGAGACAGTTTCGTCGAACGAGCGGTTCCCATCTCTCAAGGTGATAAGGGTGGCGACCTAGTTTCTACTTGCTCCGACGGCGAGGCTGCGACTCTCTCCCCCACCGCCCGCCGCTCCGGCAAGGGGTGGGAGGGGCCCCGGTTCTCCGCTCCGTCATAAAGTTAGGTTTGGGTTATGGGTTTCCCTCATCAGCGTTTGGATGATGGCGATATTGGCGATTGTAATAAATTTCTCCGGTCCAACCTCCATCTCAACGGCGCCATGGTGGCGAGGTCGAGGGATCCGTGGGAGTTCGCTTTCTGTCGTTTCGATGGTGCGGCGTATCTGGTGCCCCTTGGTGGACTTATGGTGTGCGCCCTGGGCATGGCTGCCAGTTTGCAAGGGAAGATGCTCGTCCATGATCTGGTATGGTGTGGTTCTGGTGCTATGCCTCGACCACGTCGACGACACGCGACAGTTCAAGGAAGCGAGGAGTATGGGGACGTTTTCTGGTCAACGCGCCACAGAGAATTCGGCTCCTCCGGCGGCCGACCTCTCCATCTACTGACAAAGCCCTTTCGTGCAATGGTGCTCTATCAACTCCGGCAATTGATTCCGGCAGGTATTGCTGTTGTATTCATCCTGGTCATGTATCCTTGCCCTTTCTTGGTGATTCCTTGTGTGTGCGTTGTATTCTCTTGCATATTTGTTTCCTTTTTCAATGTAGGTTCCCACTCAAACAGGCAAAGGACACATGTGCAAGCAACCTCCAGATTTTGTCTCCCCATACAAAATGGTAAGTATTTTATTTTCCGTTTGATAATTGAAATTATTCATATCTTTTGAACAAAAAATTGTTTTTATAGTTTTCATATATTTAATTCCTAGTGTAAGACCTTTAGAACAAAAAAGAAGACCACCTGGATACATTTTTTAACTAGTTTAACTTTTTCATGTCTCAATCGTATTCTTACTAGCTGAAAAATATGTTATTTTCTGAAATTAAGTGAAATAAGTGTTAATTGTTTCCAAATTGAGTGACATTAACAAAATACATGCTAAATATTTTCTAAAATTGAGTGAAATAATTTAAATATGTGTAATTTGTTTTCTGAAATGGAGTGAAATATGTGTGATTTTTTATGAATTATAGTTGTAAACAATTTCAAAATAATTGTATGCCTTGATCCGTTTCAAGAGATTTTTAAATAGTTAAAACAGTCCAAATAAAAATTATGACAGTTAAATTTAACTGTTTCAGTCAACTTAAATATGCGTTAATTTGTTTCTGAAGTTGAGTGAAATAACTGCAATAAGCTTTAATTTTGTGAGTGACATTAGTCAAAATAAAACTATAATATGTTGTAGATAGTTTTGAATCGAGTGAAATGCATATGAAATAAATGAGTCAAGACGAGTACGAAAAAAAGAGCGACCATCCACTTTCTTCTCGTGCATCCACCAGTTCACCGAGGTGTGTTTGGTAGCATTCCTAACCTAGCATGATTCTTATCCTCTAATACATGCCGAGTACATGCATTTGTTATTGTTTCTTAGTGGTATATATGCTGAGACATGCTAAGTTGAGACTCTGTTTAGTAGCTTGCATTTGTTTAGACATGTCGATCGTACTATAGCAACCGGTATTTTCAAATAAGTGTACAAAATATTTCAAAAATGTGATTTTTTTGAAACATGGAAAATATAACATTTTTTGAAAATTTAAATATATTTTGAATTTTTGAAATTTTGTTTGAAAATTTAAACAAAATTCGAAAGTTTGATATTTTTAAAAATTTAAACAAAATTTAAAAATCTGTTTAAAAAATTCCAAACATATTTTGAAAATGTATTTTTTTTTGAATTTTTTATGAATTTTGAAAATCAGGACAGTTTTTGCCAATTTTATTTTTTTTGAAAATCTGGACTTTTTTGAAATTTTCAACATTTTTGGAAAATCGGAATAATTTTTGGTATTCTAAACATTTTCTGAAAATTAAATTATTTTTTAGAAATTCCGAACAACTTTTGAAATACTAAGTGTCACCATCCTTTTGGTTCTTAATCAACTTATGCTAAAAGTGTGGCATGATTACACACATTTTATATAGCCCAGGTCACTGCAGCTAAACCCACGGTGTTAAACTTCTTGCCATTCGACAAGAAGGAATAACACGAGGAATAAAGTCGCCAACAACCCGCATGAGACTACGATCAAAACAGATCTAACCACCCCGCCCCGCCCCCGCGAGGCAATGGGGAGGGACCTTCGATCTCCTTCACCGGTCGCCTCCTCCTGCCTCACCCTCCCTCGTCGCCGCCCAAGGGCCCGGACGGGCGAAGCCCGACCGGAGCCGCCGGCGGCGGGGTGTCTTCTTCCCCTCGCGCGATGGGGCGGCGCCGGCCAGCCTCCTCGGGACTGGGTGCGGCACAAGGCGACGCGTCGCAGCATGGGGTGCCTGTGTGGGTGATGTGGCGACGTGGAGGACTTCATGGTGGTGGCGATCCGGGACGGCGGCCCTGGAAGGTGGTGGCAGGTGAAGCCCAGGCCTCTCCCAGCGGCATGGCGTGGTGCTGTCCCTGTCCAAGGCGAATCTACGCCGGTGATCTTGTGACTTTGGCTCTGAATTAGATCGGATCAGCGACGGTGACGAGCGCGCGGGATTCCTGTCGACGCCTCTCGTGGTTTGGCAAGGTGGGGTGGTAGCCCTCTTCCTAGGCTCCAGTGGTGGCACACGCATGCAGTGACCGATGTGCCAGGGCTCCCACGGTGGCAGCGCGGTTGTGGATGGTCGCCGGATCTGGGGCTTTGAAGGCGGTCTGGACGGTACACATGTTGTTGGTTGGATGCTCATGGGATAGATCTGGGTGAAAACCTTGTCTCCGGCCGGTGGCCGGATCCGGTGATGGTGACGCCCTCGGCGTCGTTTCCTTCTTGAAGGCATCATCGAGGTGAAGCTCCCAACCCTTTCCGCTACCTTCGGGGAAACCCAAGAACAGTCGATCGGATGACGGCGGCGCACTTGTGTCGTTCCCTCCTTGGGGTGTCATTCTTGGATGCGTGCATTGGCTTGAGGGACCAGTGGATGGTTCTGGAGAGGCATTCCATGTCTCGCATCGACGGTGTGGAGTCTTGGCGGCGTGGCGCGACAAGGACTCGGCGACGGATGTGTGATGATGGACGTGCGCGGGGAGGAGGCGTTGTCTGGCGCCGTGGGGGCGTCGACGGCAGGCTTGGCAAGGTTGGTGCATCAGTACCTGCTCCGAAGATGGATCAATGGAAGATGGCGGTAACGACCTATGAGAGCTCGTCGGGCCGGTTTGCATCCCAAACCCAGTATGTGGCTTGGTTGGGGTATCTGGCTTTAGATGTTAGGCCTTTGTGTGATTGTCTGTTTGGTATTAGGTCCGGACTATCGGCACCCCTTCATCAAGTAGATAGGAGTAGCGACAAATGTTGCTAAGATGGTGGCTTCAGACTTCCTGATGTACTACTTTGTAAGGTCTTTGTAAATAATTAATAAAATGTCTGCATGCATCTTTCAGATGCAGAGGCCGGGGGTCATCCTCCTTTTCGAAAATAAATTTTATTGGGACAAAGAGATGTCCCCAGGAAATACTCATGGCGGTTTGCATGAAACTCGTTTGGTTCAAGTGAAATTTCTTCATTTGGTTCAATTTATGTTTGAAATGTGCGCGGACATTTGGGGTATAGAGTTGAGTGGACGGCTCCCGTATCGGTATCCATATAAGTTCGAAATGTACGCGGACCTTTAAGTTTGATCTTTTTGGCGAAAAGAACAGAGAGTATGGATTTATCCAATAAAATAAACACCTCAAAAAATATATTATAACTAAAAAACATATTATAGGTAGCGAAGTCCATATATTGGAAATGGAATGGATAAATTCATGCGTTCATATCCATCCGCATATTTAGAAATTAAACCCAATTTTATACAATTAAACAACCGAAATGGAAGTAGTTAAACAAATTAATTAAAAATTGGGGGAAAACTAATCTAAATATTGAAATTCTTATTGTAATTGGGAATCCATTTTCTAGTAGTGAAATCAATGAATTGAAATACATAAAAGAAACCTAAATTGATATGGAAACTAAGATTGATTTGAATCAACTAACTGGAATTGAAAACCAAACCTGAAATTGTTAAATCCATGTATGGAAACAAAGATGTACTGGGCAGTTTTATTAAAATGAGTAAAATAGATAAATTAAATATTTGTAAACACTACTAAAATTGAGTTAATCCACGTACATATGTGATCAGTTATTAATAACAATACGTACTATTTTACATATGACAACACATCATATGCACAATTAACATGTAATTGCTAGAGCTCTTAACATAATTAAACACTGTGAACAACACCTAAAAAGGCCCCGTCTCTTCAGTTGGTCAACCTCTTCCCAGATTAGAACTCGTCTCTTTCCTCCTCCACAAGAAAAGCTCTTCTCCTCCCGTCGGCGTCGCCGCCGGTCCGCCCCATCTCCGATGGCCTCTAGGCCTGGGAGGTGCGGAGGATCTCGGCCCCCCGCCGGCGGAAGGGAACCCGTTCTCGTTCTTGTTAGATTCAGCGTCTTGGTTGGGGCTGTGTGGCGGCGGCGATATCCCTTAGTAAGAATAATGTCTCCCACGTTCTATCCCCGTCCCGATGGTGTGTCTAGCATCGTCGGAGGGCGTGTGGAGGTTTGTCTCCGTCGGATCTCGCGGGATTCGGTCGGTGCTGGTCTTCGGTGGATCTGTTTGGATCCGGTCTTCGTTCGTCTTTGTTTGGGTGTTTACAGGTTTGATCCTTCTGATCTACGACTTTCTTCATCGGCGATGGTTGCTACTTTGGTGCGCTGGTCCTATGGGGCCTTAGCACGACGACTTCCCGACTGTCTACTACAACAAGGTTTGCCCGGCTCCGGTGAGGGAGGGGCGATGACGGCGGCGCGCCTTCGGCTCGCTCCAGTGCTTGTAGTCGTCGCTAGGTGGTCCACGGACATGGTTGTAATTTTTATTACCTCTGTTGTTCTTTGTACTGCCATGATTGAAGATGAATAGATTGGAAGTTTCTCGAAAAAAAAAAAAACACTGTGAACAACACGGTTTGAACACAACAGTAATTTCTAGACAAAAATGCATTTTATCTGGACAACAGAGCCGAAGACATCACGAGGTGCTCTTATTTTTAAAGAAAACGATCACGGTAATGTTCGGGTTGCCAAAGCCGAACCCCTGGTGTCGTGCGAGCCCAAGCCCCAAGTTGGAGGCCTAACAGTTGTACCCAAATTGACATTCGTTTCCATAAAAAAACATTGACAATCAAAAAATGGTACTCCCGTACGAGTATGTCACCCAAACCATCATATTATAATTCATCACTAGCAAATGTGCATGTGCGTTGCAACGGGAGAAAAACAATCAGATTGTGCAGATTACGTCAGGATGAGATAAAAACTTTTAAAATGCCATTTCATAAACTACGTCTGAATCATGTCATGATGAGATAAGGGACTTTTAGAAAGTCATTTCAAAAACTAAAAATGTGATGGTCTCATCACGACTTGATTTGCTAAGGCGCCACAACGAAATATTTTTTGGCTGAGCAAACTACATTGATGGACCCTGCCTAAGGTAAACTGATGAATGATGTGTCTCACGTTGATCTAGTGTCACGGTGTTTTCCATAACCAGTAAAACTATAGTATCAAATAAACATAGATATGTATGGAGGCAAATTAGATATATAGTCATTTTTATATTACTTACGAAAACTAACCCATAGGAAGCTGGGTCAATTTTTTGGGGGCTCAACGTTCTATAGAACACAAAAACCTTTCTTTTACCCGACCCACGATGGACCAAATAAAATCATAGAACAAATCTCCTAAGAAAACCTTTAGTGTAAACAATGGTTGTTTTGTCCATTATTTACGGATATGTTTCAATGGATTTGTTTGAATTTTTGTGAAAATTCTCTAAAATTTCATGGAGATTTTTTTCAAATTACGATTATGTTCTCAATACCCGATCAATTTTCAAAAATCATGAACATTTTTTATTTAGCGACTTTTTCTCAAAATCATGAATCTTTTATAATATGTGAGCAATTTTTTAAAATCACGAACATTTTTTTACGCCCCGACCATTTAATTAAAAGTCACAATTTTTGAAATTTTGGAGTTCTCAAATTAATTTAAAGAAGGAAAAATAAAAACAGAAGTGAAAAAATAAAAAGAAAAAAGAAAATTACAAACAGAGGGCGTAACCCGCACATGGGCCAGCCCATAACACATGCGTGGAGCAGGAGGGGCGCTTGCTATTAAGAGAGAAAAGGAGAGACAAAAGGGTAGTACCTGGGATCAAACCCGGGTCACCAGTGTAGAAGACCGAGGCCTTTGCCATCACTGGTATTGTATGTTTGAGATGTATCAGGGTACCATTGTATAAGAACAACAATCGACGGCGACTTCAAAAAAAATATCAAATCATTTTCGTCACTTATGGTGGCATAGTGGGGTAACTTATGATAACTTGGGACGGTAATTTTAGTGAAGAACAGAAAGAAGCACTAATAACTTTATTATTCGATATAAATTATCGGCACTTACACATACAGTCATTGCGGTGGAATCCAAAGGGGACGAGCGGCGGCGGCGGCAGGCTGGTGAGAGGCCTGGCTGCGGGGGCGGAATCCAGCGAGAACGAGCGGCAGGGGGACAACATGGGATTTGTGTGCAGGTTGCCCGCGACTAGGGTTTGATGAAACGCGGAGGGGTGGGGTTTAAATAGTGCCTAGTTTGCCGAGTACTACGGGCTCCCGAAAAACGTTCATGGAGCCGTAAATTTCAAATGCAGTGACACATGGCACCTCTTTGCCGGGTGCCATATATCCGCGGCTTTCGGCATACTTCTCATATGCCGAGTTTTCTTTATCTGCCGAGTACTTTTTGCAAGGCGTTCGGTAACGACTGACCAGTGCCATGCTGATTATGGAGAGTCGTACTCGGCTTACATAGCATTTGCCGTGAGTCCCGTGTTACCATACTGGGCAAACATGATAAAACTCGGTAGCTATTTGTGAACTAAAATTCATCATTCTCGACATTTTCAGGTACAAAGGTGTATATATAAGAAATTCGCGTGTAAACTACCCACTTACATTATTATTGGGTACAAACAACACATGACTTGAAATGCGGTAACAGTAGCAAAACTAACACGCACGACTGCAAAACGATCAAGCAGCTTTCCCTCGGAACGATACATGGACAACCACTGTTCCCTCTCGACGACCGATCAAAAGGCCACTTCGGCGTTGGCAAACTCCTCTCTCTTCTGGGTCACGTCCGTCACCATCTCGCCGAACCTGCACGGCGGGCTGACCACCGGCACCGTGCCGCGCGCGAACTGTCCACCATGCCCGCGGCGAAGTCCACTGGCATGCACGTCCTTGGACTTCTGTGCGATGATGACGGAGTTCACCACGTCGTCGTCGGGGTGGCACACGGCCAGCACCTCGAACCCGCCTCCGGCGATGTCCTGGGGGTCGACGATCGGGTAGAGGAACCCGCGTGCCCCGTGCGCACTGCGTACGACGAGGGCCGCCCCGTCTGCCATGTGTGCACCGAGGTGCGCGATCACCTTGGCCTTGTCCTCCGCGGCCATGCCCACGAGCGCGGCCAGGAAGACGACATCATATGTAGCGAGCTCCCCGGCGAGGTCCGCGACGTCGGCCGTGTGGAATGACATGCGGGCACCCACGTCGTTGTCGGCGCGGAACAGCTTGCGGGCGCGGTCATTGGCCGCGCCACACAGGTCGTAGTTGTCAAACATGGTATCGGGCAAGTGGCGCGCAGCAAGGACAAAAGAGCTGAACGGCAGTGGCCCGGAGCCGATGAAGGCGACGCGGGCTGGGGCGATGCCGCCGGGCACGTAGCGCGCCAGGAGCTCGTACTCGAGCTTGCTGAGGTTGATATAGTTGTTGTAGTAGGGGAACATACCGAGGTGGTCGAGCGGGTTGTCGAAGGCGGCGAGCATGTCGGAGTAGTGAGCCTCCAGCTTCCCCTCGGCCTCGGAGCAGAGGCGGATGAGGCCCTCGCGCATCTCCTGCGCCTCCGGGCCGAGCTTGGTCACATCCACGGGGCTCGGGGGAACGCACGCGGTGACCAGCTCGGTGAAAAGCGCGTCGACTTCCGGGGACGGGCTGAGGGACGGCAGCTTGGCGATGGCGGCGTGGAGTCCGGTGATCTTCATGACCAGGGCATCCACCTCCTTGTTCTGGGCAGCCATTTTACTAGCGTTCTTGGTACCTCAGGCACAGGAGTGGAGTGGATTGTGGAGAGTGGTTGATGGAGCTGCTTGGTTGATGAGCTATGGATCGGGCAGTAGAGGGGTATATGTATGTATGTCGCTGAGCTTGTTGAAAGCTGCAAAACGGCGCATGCATGCACGCTTCACGCGTCCCTGCCCAATGAGGCTGGTTTCATGCCTCTGTTGTGACCTGTTCGGTGTTCACCTTCTGTTGTTGAAGTGGACAGCGTTTTCTATGTCTATGTTTAGATAGCTTTGAATAAAAAGCTTAGGCCAAAACAAGGAAACAATGATTATCGTCTATGCCAAATTAAATTAAATTAAATAATTAATTAGTACGAGACATTTAGCATAATTAAGAGTGGATGTAAAAAAGGCACAACTAAGAGCATGTAAGCATATCAACCGCAAAAAAAAAAAGCATGTAAGCATATGCAGTGATCAACTGATGGTAGGACATATGTCCCCAATCATTGTGCGGTTAATCATGAAATTTGTTTAAAGTTATAGGATGAACGCTTCATTTGTATTCCACGAACACTTAATTAATTTGTACCCCAATTATTACAATCCTTTTATTAGATGAATGAACACTTAACTTGTGTTGCACTTATTACAATCCTTTATTCGATGAACAGCTAATTGGTGTTCGACTTATTACAATATTTTCTTACACAAATGCTAAATTTATGTTCCACATATAAACATATTTAGTATACTGCTTCTGTGTTCCACTAGTTACAATATTTTGTTCAGCTGACGCTAACGTGTGCACTATTGTCTTAGTATATGTACTCACGAATTGTACCATTGATTACTAATTATTTGTTCCACTTACTATAATGCTTCGTTCCATCACTAGTTGTATTTTGTTATGATGTTCCACACTTAATTTAGGGGAATTGTCGCTCATCTTGTGTTACACCAACCCAAGAAACGTAACAGGTCGGTCGGCTCCACAGCAGGCTTAGTGGTTTTTATATTCTTTTGTTCTCAATATATTAATTTTTTCTTTTTCCCTTTCGAGCCCCCCCCCCCCCCCCCCCCCAGTGCAGTATGGGGGTGGTAGAGTTGCGTGCGCTACGTTTGGTTGTGGCAGCGTGGTGCTTGTGGTGTGAGAGAGCCATGCAAGTGTCAGGGAATATTTTTTTGCCTCGTGTTGCACGTGTGCCTGCATGACGAGAAACGGTCGATTTGGGCGTTCCTCTGGAGCCAGGTTTTGAGGTGCTTTAACCATCGTGCTGACCAAAACGTGAAGCCGCATTTACTACCAAACAGCCGAAAAAGTGAAAGATTTTTTCTACCTACTTCTACCAACTTCCATGCTAGCCCACCTACTTTTTACCAGGCAACCAAACACGCCCTGACTGATTTTCACTGGCACCAACCATGGCCTTTCTTCAAAATAAAATCAATTTATAAATCTTAGAAATGGAACTATACATTCTTACAAAGCTTTGGAGCTTATTTGTATGCGGTGAGCGAGAAAATTGAAATTAGCAGCCATCCGCAAGAAATAAAGGATGAGAAGCTAATGATTCTTACAAACTCACTTAGCCCAATTAAATTTTTAACTAGTTATTGTGGATGATAGAACATGACATCATCATTGATCTCGTAGCCTACGGTGCCATCAAGATGGCGAGGGACGTGATGTTGAACATGAAGATTCCTACATGACGTTCACATCGACCGTAGTCGGTGGTTGTGAGCCATGTGTTTGGTAGGGTGATGTGATGCATCATCACGCCATTGGTCGTTTGAATCTTCTAGAACAACTCCTAAGAATTTGGTATGCCGAGCTCTGAGCACCATACCCATTGACAAGGGCCTTAGTGTGCCACAATATCGCAAACACACGAAACGGACTCACTGGCCAAACACTAAGTCATCTTCTTCATAGCTTACATCTACATCGACATACATAGAGACTTTGCAGGTACAAATGTGACAAGGTTCTTACTACTACCGATGGCCATGGCCATCCCCTTCTATGGTGGCCCCAAATTCCTCATCTACATGTGCGTTGGAAGGTTGGTACTTTTCGATTGGGAAAGGGTGAACATGGCCAACATAACAGAATTTGGGCCTGCCACTTCGTCTCGGATTTTGTGTGGCGACGCGTTATGGTTGGTTCCACACTCTTTTCTCACCCTTTCAGAGGTCACACCACCAATCAACATGAGGTTCTTTTCACGTTCCAACAACGTCAACATGGGAGTATTCCTCAACCACCACTCTCCTTAGGATTTGTGACATGAACCCTTTACTTTAGTTAATTGTTCAAGGCCGTTGACAAGGTCGACACTCGCATATTTTGAAGGCCTACTGTGGACTAGATATGGTGGCCCGAACAACTATAATAGAGTAAGAAAAGTATTTTCACATGTATATACTGCATACTATAAAAGTCAATATAAAATTCTTAAACGTCAAAACTGTATTGCACTTATATGTGATATATGATACATCTACTCACCGGCGGAGCTAGGTAAGATCACAAAGTATCAACGTTTGGGTGGGGGTGGGGTAGGGGATGGCCCGTGCAACACTCAACGTAGCTCTGCCACTGCATGTACTTCAACCTAAAGAAATTGTTGAAAATATATGATGTGATGTTGTGAAGCGAAGAGGGGCCACAACACCCGCCCTAGCGTAAGGTGGGGAAGTCCCCTCAATCGTAAGTTAACAAGTCGTTCATGGTTGACATGGTCATATATCTATTAGAAAGCATGGATGGCTGAGACCGGAAAACGCCTAATTTGCCGCATGACAAATCCTCATCAAGTTCAGTGTGTTACCTCGAAGAAATTCAACTACAGCCCTAAGTGTCACCATATCACCATCCTTGTAGAGACCTGCCCAGTAAATAAGTGAAGTGCAGATAGAAAATAATATCTCATAGGGGAACTTAATCAACTTATGCACAAATGTGGCATGATTACACGCATTCCATATAGCCTAGGTCACTCTAGCTAGACCGACAGTGTAAAACTTCTCACCATTCGACCAGAAGGAAGAGCACTAGGAATAAAGTCGCCAACAATTGTTGGGACAAAGATATGTTCCCAGGAAAATACACTCGGCATGCCATACAACCCTGGCCACAGGACACTGATAAAAGGTGTTACAAAGATTCGACATTCTTACAAAACGAACACACGGGATTCCCATGTCATTTGTTTTGTCTCGTCACTTGTCTAGTTAAGACTGCATCTTGAAATAATTGCAAAAGGAATATTGGAATTTTCAAAGGTAATTTAGCTCCTCAAATCTATTTGAAGTGACACCCAGCAAGAGGACGCTCTAACCATTTGTACATGCACTTTGTGAATACTAACCATTCATATTGATACCCCGACAACAATATCAACGTTAGAGCTAAGATGTAACTCATCAACATAGACACCAACTTCATGTCATTGGTCAAGGAGATCAGAGCTAAACCATCTTCTGAAGAAAGTTGTTGCTTTAATCTTATTGAACAGAGGCAATGTACAACCAGGATCATTGCGAAGATTAAATAGCTGAGGGAATTAATCGCATAAAGATGTATGACCATTAAGGGAGTCTTTCCCCTACCTAGCAACATCACCAACCCCAATTGTATTTTTTTCATACTAGCCGTACAGAGGTCCTTCACTTTTAAGATGGATTTCCAAGTAAGCGAACTAGAGAATTTAGGTTTAATAATGGCAATAGTCTTATTCCTCATATATTTTGCTTTAACAATATCTTTGCCAAATTCCAGTTTGGTGTCTCCAGTTTCCACCACCACTTAACAATAAGAGCAATATTTTTGTTTTCTTAAGTCTTTCACACCTAGACCTCCTCTACTTTTTGGATCTACAAATCCTGCTCCATTTAACCAGATGATATATATTTTTAATACTACAACCCTGCCAAAAAACTTCTTCCATGTTTATCCAGTTTTTCAATGATAGTCTTATTTGTCAACCACATAGACATATTGTAAAAGGACATTTGAGATAGTACTACATTGAGTAAAGTATTACTGCCTCCATAGAAGCAACATTACCCACCCATGCATCTAATCACTTGATGTATTTACCCTCAAGGAATACCAAATCAGAGGTTTTAAGTGAGGAGAAGCTTACATCATACCGAAATAGTTAATAGGAAACTATCCAATATCACCGCCAAACAAATCAACATAATCCTTAATTATGTTAGCATCACCCCCCTATAGTGAAGATTTCATTTTTCTCGAAATTTACTTTAATTCCAGATATAAGCTCAATCCTACACAAAAAACATCTTAAGTTTCACAACCTTATCGAAATCATGTTCCAGGCAAATCATAGTGTCAGCGACAGACCGGAGTACATCTACCCCTTTACTAATGAAATCTGGAGCCTACTTGTTGGTCCTCTTTTGAGCACTCTTAATCGCTTTTGTAAGACACTCAACCGCCAGGTTAAAAAAGAAGGGATACAATGAGTCACCTTGTCTTACTTCTTTCGCGCTTTGGAAATAAGGGCCAGTGCTGTTATTCAATTTAATACTATTGATGGGAGGAAGGCTTCTTATGCAAAAAAAAAAGGCATCGGGATGGCTATTGCATATCGATCCAGAGAACAAGGCCACACAAGATAAAACCGTCGCTCCTATTATTTTATTTAGAAGAAGACATCTTCATTGCTGCTCCCAACATCTTAGCTTAGCAACACAATTGCCAACTGGCCAAGAGCAACTCTTGCTATCATGCCAAAATTACACCTCTGATCATCATACCTTACTTGTTTCTTTTCAGCAGATGGAAGGCAAAGTCAAGGAACCTTCCATGAGCGTCTTTGGTTGGGTGAGATTCACACCTCTGTAATGGTAAAGAGGCCAAAAAAATCAGATGACTGGAGGTACAAGACGAGTGATGCTCGGAGCAAGAGGGTGTTATAAAGGTAGCATTTTTTACTATTTAATACTCTTCCATCTCACTATGTTAATTTATTCATGTACCCTTGTGTTCTTTTGATAATGATGGCATTAGTGCTGGTTATACAATGGTGTGCTATTAGTTGATGGCTTGGTTTGCTGCATACGTCTCCTACTAGTCATGCCGAGCTTTGTTGCTATTCTTGATCTTGTGTATTATTTCCTGTGTAACTATAGTGTTTGACATCATTATGCTATTATCTAAGATTTGGACATCTACTAATGATGTGATACAACAAAATGAAAACTAGAAAATCGTTTACTTAGTGCATCATGCATGTCTCCTTTTTTTCTATTGAAATACCAGTACAATTCTCTTTTTTGCGAAACCATAGATTATTCACTTTCATTACTGTCAATATATCACTAACTTTATGCAAATATATTCAACTTTCATGTTCCCTGTATCAGTTTATTTAGAAACAAATCACATCATTCCATCGTAAAAATGGATGACCGCGGCAATCTGCATTACTCTAAATACAAATTTCATCGAAGTTTTATTTCACGTTATAAAGTTCTAACTATCTATTGTAAAAATGGACGAACACAGAAACGTGTGCCTTCAGTGAGCTAGTACATGGGTAAAATTAGGTATATTTGAATGGAAACTACCCTACTTCTACTCTTCGTCAGAGATGTAGATGGTCCCCTTGACGGTCATACTGGTGTAGCTTGTGGTCATTGGCAGCGGGGACCTATTTCAGATTATCTTCCTCGTCGTCGTCGAGATTCGTGAAGAGACGCTCCCACCTCACATGGACAAGGTGGATACAATGCTTGTTTGCCGCCACCTCTCGCCCGGATTGAATCAAGTCGAGGATGGCAGTTTGATCCAGCTCAAACTGTGTTGCCACCTCCGCGGCTTCGGCATGTGGAACTCCGCCCCTGCATCCTCCATGCCAAAGCCGTCGGGCTCAACCTCCATGCACTGGCGTCTCCTTGGCCTACTCCTCCATGTCCTCCGTGTCCACCTCCTCAGACACCTCCTCCTCCTCTGTTGTAATTTAAGAGGCGCGGTGTACCTCCTTGGTGCACATCTCGACGGTGTGACCTTCCTGAGCGACATGCATCTCGATGGTGATCTCTGCCCGATGCTCTGGCGTCAACATTTTATAGTAAGTTATATTTTGTCGAATCATGATGGACGATAAGGTCGGAGTGAAATAGGAAGATGAAAGGGCAGCGGTGACATAATAGACGGGAGGGAGAGGAGGGAATGGACACGGCTAGGGTTACCCTTGCCACCCGGCTTAGATAGTTGGATTTGGTCCCTCAAGTAGGGCGTTGGAGAGGCAACATGAATGGGTCCTCACCAAATCAAAGGAGGAACCTAGAAAACCAATGAGTTTTCGCGCAGGTCCTGTCCATCAGTGTGACGTTTTATTATGGGTGTAACTAATTCAAGAGAAAAAAAGCCAGACTGACGACCGACGGGTTTAGGATTCCCTGTATTCACGCCATCATACAGGATGAATACGAGGGGTGCCTATCTTTGGGCGTGGTGGGCTGAGCCCATTGACACCACCAGGGAGCGGTCGACTCCGAGCACATCACCTCCCGTCGAGACCTCCTGTATGACGCCCGCGAGTGTTAAACTGTTGAGCCTTCGCTGAACAGAGCAGGAATGAACCGACCCATTTGGAGTTAGCGAAATCCAGGCGCGCAAAGAAAAAAAAAATCCTCCGACAGCTGTTGCGCGAGCGGGAGCTCGAACTCGCTACCATCCGCCAATGCATACCTCTTCCAAACCAGTAGACCTGACGAGTTCTAGTGCTATAATTTAGGAATCAATTTGCATTGCCTGATCAGTTAAAATACTATGTACAACGTCAGATTTGTTTCTTTTTTTAAACTTTCCAACATTTCTTGGGAAAAAATACGAATGATTTTTCTGAAAAAATTGAATAATGTTTGAAAATCATGAACAAATTTAGAAATGTTATCAAACTTTAAAAAACGTGAACAACTATTGAAAACATGAACTAAAATTCTGAAATTTCAAATGATGAATTTTTTTAAATATACATTGAACATTTTGTGACATACGCTGAACAATCTGTAAATACACACGAAATATTTTGTGATATACGATGAAAAAATATTTAAATACAAATTGAATATTTTTGTGATATACGCTGAACAATATTGAAATAAACACTGAACATTTTTGAATTTTAAAAATACACAATGAATACTTTCGAAAACATGTTGAGCATGTTCTTAATACAGGGTGAAAATTTTCTTAAATATATGATGAACATTTTTGTATATAGGCATGCAATGAACTGTCTACAGTACGCGATAATAGAAACAAATAGGAAAACGGAAAAGAAATAGAAACATAAAAAAAAAGAAAAATCAATGCGACCGTGGGCCGGCCCAGAATGCTTCGGATCCAGCAGTGCGAAGCCCCATCGGATCAGACCCAGCAGCTCGCCGTTGCCATCGCCTGCTCCTCTCCTCTCCCGGCCGATTAAAATCCCCTCGTGTCGCCTGCCGCCGGTTAGTGTTCTTCCTTTTGACCTTGCTTGCCGGGGAGAATTCGGAGAAGAAACCAACCAAAACCCTGAATCTGTGTCGAGTTTCAGTCCATTAATTCTCTGTGTGTGTGTCGTTCGTGGATTCTGACCTAACCTACTGGAATTAGGAGCAGCGTGGTGGTGATCTATAAATTAACATTCACTGAGGAAATTTATCAGTTTGGCCGAAGATCCTGATCTTGGGAGACAGACAGACTCTGCTCCCGTCGCCATGATAATACTACTACTACTGAAGAGATTCTGCCTAGACGAACATGCTCATCCACCATTAATACTACTACTACTGAGTACTGACCAAGACTACAGTGGACTACATGCCTGAGCTGCCTCAGGACATCTTGATGGGTATCTTTGCCACCCTTGAGATCCCTGACCTTGTGCGTGCCGGCTCTGTCTGCTCCTCTTGGCACTCCGCGTATACCAGCATCCGAAGCCTTGGGCAGCACAAACGCCCCCAGACGCCATGCCTCCTCTGCACTTCCGAATCCGCTGGTGAGAGCGTTGCGTGCCTCTACAGCTTCACAGAGAAGAGGTCGTACAGGTTAACCCTCCCGGAGCCACCTATCCGCACTAGGTGTTTGATCGGGTCATCACATGGCTGGCTGGTAACTGTTGATGACAGATCTGAGATGCACCTCGTCAATCCCATCACATGTGAACAGATTGCTCTTCCGTCGGTGATCACCATCGAGCAGGTCAAGCCCATCTTTGATGAGTACGGTGCTGTCCACAAGTATGAGTTGTCGTGGCATACCGGGACAGATGCCGGTTGTTACTCTCCGGTTGACAAGATGTGGCACAAACTCCACTATAAGGCTTTTGTGTTCCCTGATACATCCACGGGATGCTACATCGTCGTGCTCATCCATAATCCAATGCGTCAGCTCTCTTTTGCAAGAGTAGGTGATGATAAGTGGACTTGGCTGCCACCTCATGAATACTATAGCGACTGCACTTACAAGGATGGCCTGTTGTATGCAGTGACTCAGACCGGAAAACTTCATGCTTTTGATTTTAGTGGTCCTGTCATCACGATGGAGATGATTATAAGAATGGAATATATATATATATATATATATGGCTTTGCATACACGTACATTGTTCAAGCTCTATCGGGCGATCTGCTGCTTATTTGGAGAATCATTGAGCAGCATAATTTCCATCCTGATCCTGGTTCATCTGTATTTTGGAACACTACGGGATGTATAATATATAATATGAATTTGACCCTTTGAGAAGTAAACTTAATAGAATACAACGCTTGCCTGACCATGTGTTGTTTCTTGGACATAATCAATCTCTTTGTATCACTGCCAAAGAGTATCCCACTCTTAGGGCAAATCATGCCTACTTTACTAACGATAATGTCATGCGAACAATGGGATTGAAGAATAGTGACTGTGATATGGGAACAATGAACTTGGATGATTTCTACTGCTGGGAGGAAATTTGGTCTCCTCAGCTTTTGTCAAACTGGCCAGCTCCCATGTGGACTACACCTGATCTTAGAAAGATGAACTTGGCTTCAGAGGGGCATTGAAGAAAACGGATCATGGATTCAATGAACCAACAAAAGTGTGGCTTGCTGGCTTACTGTCGGTACTGCAGGAGTCATCCACAAAATAATCAAGGGACCACCTGGACTGTGTGTGAGGGCGTACTACTCATCGCTGACCCTGGTCCTTACAGGCTAGATTAGCCCTAGTTGGCTCTGAATAAATAGTTTTTGAGTTTTATCTGTTTACGTATGTTATAAGTGATATGGATACTTAAGTAGTTTATGATCTGTAATTGGTATCTTCGCGATATTAATATATTCCCTTTGTCGAAAAAAAAGAAGTAGTTTATGATCTTGTTCTTATCATTTTTCTGTCGTATTTCTTCTCCGATGCTCATGTTGACATCTTATTGTGTTGTGTTGGTATATTTATTGATTTTTCATTTTTTCTGAATGAGCTGATGCATTTGTAATCAGTATACTCTAGTGTAATGTTGGAGTCGTCCATGTTACTCTAGTGTAACGCTGCTGGATTTGGAATACCAGGAGGGATTTGACATGGTATTTCCTTCGAGTAGGAAATTAATACTATGCTTGTTTGAACAACTCTCGGGACTTAAAATAAACTTTAAGAAGAGCGAATTGTTCTGCTTTGGCCGAGCTAAGGAAGAGCAAGAAGCATACAAGCAACTATTCGGCTGTGAGATGGGCTCCTTACCGTTTAGTTACTTGGGTATTCCTATCCATCACCGCAAACTAACAAATAAGGAATGGAAATGCATAGAGGATCGGTTTGAAAAAAGATTAAGTTGCTGGAAGGGCAAACTAATGTCATATGGGGGACGGCTAGTGCTTATTAACTCAGTGTTGACAAGCTTACCGATGTTTCTCCTATCCTTTTTCGAGGTACCAGTAGGGGTACGGAAAAGACTTGATTTTTACCGATCTAGATTTTTTTGGCAAAGTGATGAGAGTAAGAAGAAGTACAGACTTGCCAAATGGGACATGATGTGCAGACCGAAAGAACAGGGCGGGTTAGGGATAGAAAATTTACAGATTAAAAACATTTGCCTGTTAAGCAAATGGATTTATAGATTGTCGGTGGAGACGGAGGGTACGTGGGTATAAATCCTTCGTAATAAGTACCTACAAACCAAAACTCTGGCTCAAGTTACAGTGAAACGGTCGAATTCACCATTCTGGAAAGGTTTAATGAAGACAAAAGATGTCTTCTTTCACAGGGTGAAGTTTCACGTAGGCAATGGTAACGAGACCAGATTTTGGGAAGATACGTGGTTAGGAGAGACACCACTATCTACGCAGTATCCGGTATTATATAATATTGTGCAACGTAAGGAGGCTTATGTTACTACAATTATGCAGACTACACCTCTTAATATTCAATTTAGGAGGGCCCTGGTAGGAGAACGATGGAATTCGTGGCTCCATTTGGTACGTAGGTTGATGGATGTACAACTTTCTGACCAACCAGATACTATTCAGTGGAAATTAACTACAAGTGGTAGTTTTTCAGTGAAATCAATGTATGCACACCTTATTAATATCGGACCAATTCCTACTTCTCCACACATTTGGAAAATTAAGGTACCTCTGAAAATCAAGATTTTCATGTGGTTCGTTCATAAAGGAGTAATACTTACGGAAGATAACTTGCTTAAAAGAAGATGGGTGGGTAATCCTAGATGTTGCTTTTGTGACAACAATGAATCAATCAAACACCTCTTTCTCGAATGTCCTTTGGCTAGACCTTTATGACGTACTATTCATATAGGTTTCAATATTAACACTCCATTAAGTATGAACATGTTATTTGGGACGTGGCTTAATGGAGTGGAAACCAACACAGCTAAGCACATTCGGATAGGAGCATGTGCATTGTTATGGGCTATATGGAATAGTAGGAATGATATGATTTTTAACAACAAAAACTTCAACAATTTCTTGCAGGTCATCTACAAAGCAACCTCTTGGATCCGTACGTGGTCGTTAGCCTGCGGAGTCCAGGGAGCATTTGGTTACTGGGTGCAACCGGTGGGAGACGACAGCGCGGGCTATTTTCAACCGATATGGATGGCGACAAACTAACAGGCTAGGTGTATAGGCATCATAGTCTGAGATTGATTTGGCCAAGGGTGGCATGTAATTTTTGCTTTATTTCGAGCCTTTGAGCTCCAGCTGAACCTTGCACTTTGTTCGAACTCGATTGCTGAAATAAAATGGCTGCATGCATCGTCACGATGCAGAGGCCGGGGGCATTCCTCCTTTTCAAATTTTCTTTTCCTTCGAGTAGTGGTGTTTTGGAAACATGAGAAAGTTATATTGCTTCTTTCGTGTGACTTGGTAATTGTGGCTTGGATTCTTGGCATACTGTTGCTTTTAGAAGGTGTAGAAGGTAAACGTGACATAAGGTTCAGAGTGTGTATAATTGTTCTTTCAGTGCACCTGCGAGTGTTTTATTATATCATAGTACGTACTGTAAAGTGGGGATTTATGTTGGTAGCTATAGCAAGCCTATGTCACTTGAAGAAGTCGCAGCTATTGGGAGCTGCTTAGCCAAGCAATGATACTGTTACAAGAGCATTGGCGTACCAACTCTTTTTGTTTTTGTTGCCAGAAGATTGTGAGCTCCATCTTACCCGATGTTCCCCAAACAAGTTTCATGTTTACAACCTTAGTCCACTCTACCTGCAAGCCACTTACATTTGTCTTTAAACATCTGTGCGTACCTGATCTGTAGAAGTATGGTATGGATCTTTATTCACTGTGCATCATTGAATATCGCCGATTTGTGTAGCGAGGATTTAACTCTCAAGCCTTCAGTAATACAAGTAATGATTCAGAAAAAAGAATAATTCAAGGCACAAAGGATATTTTGACCTTGGCTCCCTGCTTTTGTAATTTATTTATTTTTGTAATTCTTAGTGATTAGGTGACTGTTGATGCATGACATGGGATTGTACATAGGAAAGCAAGCAGAGGAGTAGTACTACACTCCAGAGCTAAGTATGTGTCTCAGTACATTATGGTTGTGTAAAATTGTGAAAATAAATTATACTATTTATTATCACAGTACTTGCACGAGGATCTGTGAACTTAAATTTCTGTTCTTTTACTTTGATAAAGGGATCGAGTTTTTATTTGGCAGTGGCACTTGCGCATGAGATTTCTCCTCTCTATTGGCGTCTAATATGTGCGACCGGTGTTCCTTATATGTAAGAGATCTCAAAAGACTGAATCATCTCTTACACATACAAGTTCGTCTACACAATGTTTTTGATTCATTTAAAAGGGCCAACTGAACGTTAGTTTTCACCTAAAACGGTAGTTGACGTTCATCACAATCCAGTTAATGGAGATGAAGAAAGTAGATGCGTGGAGGCACTCGAATACAACCCACGGTACGAGACATGAGCAACCTTTTTGTTGTTACAAACATGGCCAAATTATTGTCCAACTACCACACTTTTCATCTGCATCATATATATAGTAACTTCAAATGGAAATGAGTCTCCAAATAAAAGAAAAAACTATTTTATGTAGAGAGAGTAGATGCCTCTGGAGGCACTTGAGTAAACCAATAAAAAAAGAACACAATATTTTGTTTTAGAAACATGGTCGAACAATAATATATGGTTAGTAGTGGTCACTCCGTGTACAAAAAAATGTTTTCCCCGTTTGGAGCATGGAATTAGGGAAAACATACAAATTAGGTGGCATGTCTTGTAGATTTGTTTATCGATTTTGGAGAGAGGATGAGAGATACACACATGTTTCCTTAGATTCCTCGAAGGATTCTTTTTTCAACGGACGTAAAGATTTGTTTAATTAATAGAAACTCTATAGGTGACTAAACAAATAAAAACGCTACAAAGTCCAAAGAAAAGATTGGCAAAAATAGCATTATCAATATTTTGATAGAGGTCATATTTAGGATTTTCTGAAAATGGATGAATACGGATCATAAGTCCATTCCTAATTCCGAAGGATTTCGTAAGGAAAAACTCCAAAGGATTTGATCCAATGAAATTCCTACAATTTTTAGCGCAAATGAGCCCTTAAATTTCCCGGGGTTGTGGAAGAGAAATAAAAGCGTTGTGCTGCTAGACGAAACGGTTGAGTGTTGCACCGTAGATGGCTACAGTCCAGTAGACGAAAGCATCACTACTTTACGCTCTGACCCGAGTAGCATGGGGCACGTGAAATCCCGTGTGAACCAACAAGGACCACCTTGCAAGGCTTAATACTTCTGGGTGACCGATAGCATTAAAGAAGAAAAGAAACTAATAGATATCGAAAACGTAAATGATGTAGTAAATAATGAGAAATATTCTTATGATTTTCTTGTTCCTGTAAATATTAATCTATCTACTAGACGCCGTAGAGAATTGATAATTTTCATGTCTTTTAATTCTCATACTCGTAATTGGAAAGTTTCGATCTTGCTAGTTCCACGAATTCAAAAGCATATAGCAGACAATGTTTCCTATTTTTCATACATTAGATATATATGAGTTTATTTCTAACCACACTGACTTTGAACTGTAGCAACCCGTGAGGTTTCATTTTTTATATTTTTAAGTATTTATTTTATTTATTAATCCTCTAGTCCAGGTGCACATGAGAGCCAAAAACGCCCCTCACTTGAAAAATCTCTTGAACGTGCGTGCAATCACCCATAACTTGGGTTGTGCAGAGAAAAATACGCAAATTGTTGATCGTACATGGGACAATATTTTGCACCAAAACTACCTGCTCTGCTTTTGGTTGATCGTGTCCTAACTTTAGTCCGTACATGGAGTCCACTGGTGGAGCTAGTAAATTGTCTGAGCGTGGGCACACTTTACAAGCTAATGTACTCCATTTTGACCTACCAAGAACCACAAGTTGACAAGTATCACATTGGCATATATGGGCGGCATGTGTAATATACAGGCTAATGTTTCATAGGTCATAGATGTATCAAAAATGAGATGAAATGGCTAGTTGAATAACAGCCACACGACCAAACTTTTGATGAATCAGACAACAAAATTACAGAATCTACAAGATACAGAATTAGGTTAGTATAATTGTATAAATTTGCATTTAATTCAAGAACATTTTCGAGAATCAACCATAATAGTAATGCCCAAAACTTGACCCTTTTCTTTAGCACCTGCAGAATTATTGTCACCAGAGTCATGGCTCTCGCGTTGCGCTTTTGATTCTCGCTGCTGCCCGAGCCGGGGTCACATCCAAGGAGGTGCGCCATCTCCCCTACCGACGATCGGTGCGCCGTCTCGGAGCTAAGCAAGCAGTCGCCGTCACTGCGCAACAGCACAAGACGCATGCCATCGGCCATCTCGCGCTCGCTCTATGGACCAGACTAAGGTACTTGCCTGCTGTGGCCAAACAAGAACGATAAGGGCCTATGGCCTGCTGCTGGCTGCAGCTGAAGAATGAGGGTTTATTATAGTCACCATTGCTCGGTCGTCGTCTTCAAAAGTCTCCAAATAGCAGATTATACTTTTTTTCGAAAAGGAGTGTTTTATTACACTAGTAGAAAACAGGGCATTAGTCCCGGTTGGGAAGGGCCTTTAGTCCCGGTTCCCCAACCGGAACTAATCAATCGGGACTAAAGGGTCCAAGCCTTTAGTCCCGGTTGGCTACGAACCGGGACTAAAGGCCCTCCACGTGGCTCTGTCTGGGGCGGGGGAGGGAGGACCTTTAGTCCCGGTTGGTGTTACCAACCGGGACTAAAGGCTCCACCTTTAGTCCAATTTTTAGAAGAAAAAAAAATTGAATTTTTTTTTTGGATTTTTTTAAATATTTTTTTGATTTGTTTTTAAGTTTTATTCTGATTTTCAAATCTTTGAATTATTTGACAATTTAATCTCTAATCATCCGTCCTCACTGCTTCAGCGTGGAGCACTCATTCCAAATCGTCTAACTTCCCGGCCGGTCACCCATCCTCTCACTGCTCCAGCCCCAGCACGCTTAACTTCCTGGTTCTATCGCCCCTAGTTTCCAAGTCTGCACTTGTTGTTTTCTTGACAATAGTAAGCTATCAATCCTATTAACCCTTAGGTCTTGATGTCACATGATTTAATTTTTTGAATTCCAAACAATTATTAAAATAAATAAAATAAGTAATAGTAATATTGAATTTCAATGAAAATAAAATAAGTAATAATATTATTTTATTCATTTTTTGCCATTTATTCATTTAATATGGCATAATTAATATCTTTAAATCTGTAAATCGAAATTCGACAAATAATATATCCATTATTATCAGAAAAATGTTCGGAATCCAAATATGACATCATTTATTTGTTTTTAAATAAAATTAATTTTTAAAATTATTAAAATTATTTTTTGTAGGAAAAAATCTTCTTTTTGAAATAACTTTTGGAATTTTGAGAATCTGTGAAAACTTCACCGGGTAAACCCGGGTAAAATCGAGTCCCAATTTTTCTCTAGTTTTTTTTGATATATTAAACTTTTTTTTCGACGTCGTATGCAAAAGTTATGGCTGTTTTACATTTTTTTTCGTCTTTTTTGCAAAAACGGTCAAAATTCATATTTCAAAATTTCTATACCAACTAGACACTATAACCTAACTACATCTCAAAGGATTTTATTTTTTGAAGATTTTATCATTTTTGTTTATTTTCTACAAAACTAAAAAAGGCGGTCCACTGGGGGGGAGTAGAGTTTGAAAATTTCAGAACCCCTTTAGTCTGGGTTGGTGTCCATCCAATCATACCGTCGACTACATCTGCTAGCACCGTCCCAGCCAGAGTCACAACTAAGGTTAACCAAGCCAGAGTCAACCCTTTCTAACTTCATTTGCTATTTTTTATGCATTTAATGATTTTTTTGAGCTAAATGACCCTGAAATTGAAAAGCACTACAAATGAACTCTGAAAAGGTTGAAACTTGGCATGGTATCATCATTTCACCCACATAGCTTGTGCTAAAAAGTTGAGAGGGTTACGGCAAAAACTGGATGCACATCGTGTACAAACTGGACCATCTCCTTCGAAGTATCAACGTTTCGGATGAAAACCCATCTGTTACAAAGGCATTTCATTTTTTTTAAGTTATTTCAACTCCAGACTTTTTGTGCATTCAATATGCACCATTCAAAGCCACATCCTCAAATTTCAACCCTTTCTAACTTCATTTGCTATTTTTCATGCATTTAATGATTTTGTTTAGCTAAATGACCCTGAAATTGAAAAGCCCTACAAATGAACTCTGAAAAGTTTGAAACTTGGCATGGTATCATCATTTCACCCACATAGCATGTGCTACAAAGTTGAGAGGGTTACGGCAAAAACTGGATGCACTTCGTGTACAAACTGGACCATCTCCTTCGAAGTATCAAGGTTTCGAACGAAAGCGTTCGATGAGTTTTCGTTCGAAACCCTCATACTTCGAAGGAGATGGTCCAGTTTGTACACGAAGTACATCTAGTTTTTGCTGTAACCCTCTCAACTTTTTATCACATGCTATGTGGTCGAAATGATGATACCATGCCAAGTTTCAACCTTTTCAGAGTTCATTTGTAGTGACAACAATTAAAAACAACAATTAAATGACTAAAACAACTATATAAGCAAAACACTACTGTTTTAATTAAAATCCTAATTTAAATAATTCTAAAAATAACCAAATAAATCTTACTGTGACAACAATCTAACATGTGACTAGGAGCAAAAAGAATTAAATTAAAAACTATTTTTAAACTCAAGTTATTCACAATCTAGGGTTTGAAGCAAATTTGAACAATTTCAAATTTAAACCATTTAAATTTGAAAACTAATGGCACAAACAGAAACTAGACAAAATTTTAAATCTAATGCAAAAAGAATCACTCAAAAACATCAAATATCCTAAAAGATATAAGGAATTTAAAACAGAAACTAAAAACAGACAACAAATAGAAAAACAGAAAAGAAACTTTCAAAACCCTTTAGTCCGGGTTGGTATCTCCAACCGGGACTAAAGGTTAGACCCCTTTAGTCCCGGTTTGTATCACCAACCGGGACTAAAGGTCTATCTCTAGTCCCGGTTGGTGATACCAACCGGGACTAAAGGGGCTCGTAGGGGCCCCAGCCCGACGCCAGCCTGCCACCACCCCTTTAATCCCGGTTGGTAACACCAACCGGGACTAGAGGTCACAAAACTTGGCCCTTTTCTTTAGCATCTGCAGAATTATTGTCACCAGAGTCATGGCTCTCGCGTTGCGCTTTTGATTCTCGCTGCTGCCCGAGCCGGGGTCACATCCAAGGAGGTGCGCCATCTCCCCTACCGACCATCGGTGCGCCGTCTCGGAGCTAAGCAAGCGGTTGCCGTCACTGCGCAACAGCGCAAGACGCATGCCATCGGCCATCTCGCGCTCGCTCTATGGACCAGACTAAGGTACTTGCCTGCTGTGGCCAAACAAGAACGATAAGGGCCTATGGCCTGCTGCTGGCTGCAGCTGAAGAATGAGGGTTTATTATAGTCACCATTGCTCGGTCGTCGTCTTCAAAAGTCTCCAAAGAGCAGATTATACTTTTTTTCGAAAAGGAGCGCTTTATTACACTAGTAGAAAACAGGGCATTAGTCCCGGTTGGGAAGGGCCTTTAGTCCCGGTTCCCCAACCGGGACTAAAGGGTCCAAGCCTTTAGTCCCGGTTGGCTACGAACCGGGACTAAAGGCCCTCCATGTGGCGCTGTCTGGGGCGGGGGAGGTGGAGCCTTTAGTCCCTAGTCCCGGTTGGTAACCCCAACCGGGACTAAAGGAATTTTTAGAAAAAAAAATTGAAAATTTTTTTGGATTTTTTAAAATATTTTTTTTATTTTTTTTAAAGTTTTATTCCGATTTTCAAGTCTTTGAATTATTTGACAATTTAATCTCTAATCACCCGTCCTCACTGCTCCAGCGTGGAGCACACATTCCAAATCGTCTAACTTCCCGGCCGGTCACCCATCCTCTCACTGCTCCAGCCCCAGCACG
The DNA here is from genome assembly GCA_039707655.1 of Elymus sibiricus. Taxonomy (NCBI): domain Eukaryota; kingdom Viridiplantae; phylum Streptophyta; class Magnoliopsida; order Poales; family Poaceae; genus Elymus; species Elymus sibiricus. The sequence continues at coordinate 47,043,758 of CM077665.1, forward strand.
CTTAACTTCCTGATTCTATCACCCCTAGTTTCCAAGTCTGCACTTGTTGTTTTCCTGACAATAGTAAGCTATCAATCCTATTAACCCTTAGGTCTTGATGTCACATGATTTAATTTTTTGAATTCCAAACAATTATTAAAATAAACAAAATAAGTAATAATAATATTGAATTTCAATGAAAATAAAATAAGTAATAATATTATTTTATTCATTTTTTTTGCCATTTATTCATTTAATATGGCATAATCAATATCTTTAAATCTGTAAATCGAAATTCAACAAATAATATATCCATTATTATCAGAAAAATGTTAGGAATCCAAATATGACATCATTTATTTATTTTTAAATAAAATTAATTTTTAAAATTATTAAAATTATTTCTTGTAGGAAAAAATCTTCTTTTTGAAATAACTTTTTTTACTTTTGGAATTTTGAGAATCTGAGAAAACTTCACCGGGTAAACCCGGGTGAAATCGAGTCCCAATTTTTCTCTAGTTTTTTTTGATATATTAAACTTTTTTTTTCAACGTCGTATGCAAAAGTTATGGGCGTTTTACATTTTTTTCGTTTTTTTTCAAAAACGGTCAAAATTCATTGTACCAGTGTGTACCATCTCGCAAGTCTGGACTGAAACATCGCTCTATGATGCTTGACCTCGCGTGAGTCTGAATCGTAGCTAGACCTGTGATTGATATAGAAAAGATCCCAATGCCTCCCATGCCAGACAACAGCCAATGGAGTAGTGGCCATTCCTGCTAAATGACTCGCCATGCTGACTAGCAGGACTATTGTAACCATGTGAAATATATCCCACTGCTCGGTTGAATGGTGCTCGTTATGTATATGGGCTGAAAAGTGGAAGGATCATGTCTCACATTTATAACTTGATTATACACAATTATTTGACCCTTCACCTACCACCATACTCTATATTCATCACATTATGTTTATTGGAGGAAGTACCCGTTCCAAAGTAAGTTAAATGGAAATATATAGATTTGTTTTCTGCTCCAAATTGATTTTTATTTTTGACCAGGTATAAAACGCTCCAATCACAGACATGTGCGTTTATACAGGTGATTGTGCGTGCGTGTATATGAGTGTCTGCATTACTCTATACTGTGTTTCTAGAAAGAACGAGCAGCAGATTGTTCAATTTATTTTTTCATATGTGTTAGTACTAGAGAAAACAACTCAAAACTACATGATCGGACGAACTCGCAACAACTTCACCACAGATTTTGCTTATAGCAACATTGAACAACTGTGTTTCTTCCTAAAGATTCATTCAATCCCCAAATCTGCAGCCGAAGCCTGATTGATCAAAAAAAAAATGGACTGGCACCTCCTTGCACCGGTCCTCCCTCGTCAAGCCGCACCAGGAGCTCTTCTCTCTCGCACTAGGCACCTCCAGGGCTCACACGATGGTGGCGGTGACTGCGAGTTGACGGAGATGGCGACGGCAAGTTCCTGACGGTTGGAGGGAATGGAGATATATATGGACAATTGCTTCGACCTCCCTGACCATTGTACTCTTCGCCCGAACTCCGTCGGCCATGAGAACAACTTGGCGGTGAAGGAAGTCGTTGGCAAGCCCATGCCTGGGTCATCAGAGTTTGCGGCAAAGTGCCGCAAGTAGCTAATTAGCAGTTGCATTTGTCTGGCCTGCAGTGACAACTTTTCCATACTAGCAAACTTCCATAAACCCAACTTCGTTGGAGACGTGGTCTTTGTTCTTACGCCGGAGTTTCCAAATGTTTAGGATGATCATGGCACACGTCATGGAATTGTGGCCAACATAAACCATGCCAGAAAATCGTTATCTACCCGAAGGGCTGTGATTGTCATCATATTGCATGATTCATTGTACTACAATGATATGAACTTCCCTATTTATTCGTCAATGCCACCACCCTAGAGATCTTTTCTTTTTGAACTGGGAACACACGTTCCATTTACTTAACCAGCCTACAGATCTTGCCATAGAGATGTTTGAAATTATTTTTATTTTTTGAAAAAAGAAGATTTTTTAAACCATTTTGTTTGCATTACTTCATGTACTCGTACTTTAAATTCGAATTATATCCATAAATACGTAGAATGCACTATGGCTTGAACTCTGAAAAGTGCCAAATTTGAACATGAAGAATGCCATGGAGTATGTTGAGTGTAGAAAAGGTTTTAAGGTAAACAATGAAGCAAATGTATTTTCAGCTTCAAGGCTGACGCATTCACTCTTGAAACCACTATTCTTTCTTGGAGATGGTTCGGGATGACAGTGATGCGCTCCGGGACGCGGCAGCCACGCGAGTGCATCGAGCGCGAGGAAGGCGCCGCCGCTGAAGGCAAACATGTTTTTTTGTTTCAACAATGTTCATCGATACAAGGTTGTGGTCATGCGGGAATTCTGTCTCCCTACAACTAGATTACAACCAAACTTGACAAGATTATTTGATATGATGGAACTGAAGGCAAACAGGTGGGGAAAATTTATTATTTTTAGGGTTTGTAGGTCGGTTCAGGCCTTTTATAGCACCAGGAGAGTTATCCAGGCTGGGCCAAAGAATGGTTTGGGCCAAAAGTTCAAGTAGGGCTGAAAATTTTGCCCGGCAAACAGATGTACCCGCTCTGAACGAAATGGCAGAATTTCGGACGTAATTCAAATTTTTCGGGTAGAAAACCAAAACTCTGCTGTAATTACTCAACCAGCATAACTTCGCCACATTGACCACTCACCGGAAGTGGAAGAAGCTTAGACGTACGTGACGCATTAGATGACACCTGAACCAACGGCTGGGAGTTCACCGTCGTGGACGAGTGCAACCTCACATAGCAGCTGGATGCATCTTGCCGCACGGCTGCCCTTATGCGTCTGGCGGCGCAAGGTCATTCGGCACGGCCATAGACGAGAAGTCGTCGTAGCATCATGGCACACGGTCAATGGCAACGAGATCGGTCGGCGCGACCATGACGGCCACACGGCCGCCAGTGATGAGGTCGTTCAACGTGGCCATGAACGACAAGGTAGGGAGGGGTACTGTGCGGCCACCACCACTGAGTTCATTCGGCGCCACCATGGAAGAGCTCCGAAGGAGAAAAAGCGAACCCTAGCTCCCGGGAGTTACCTACCTACTATCTCATACAACACCTTACAATTCGTGAAATGGAGCTAGGGAATATGAATCGGGAGTAGCAGTCAGGATTGAAAATCGGGGGCCAAAGTGGGATTTAGATACTTTGCGATTGTGAATGCTACGTGTCAATCATCGACATGGAGCTCACGTGTGGGACAATGAGATCTGGTATCATACAGTGCTGTACTATGAGGCTACATGAGGATAGCAGTGTAGTACGACACTTGCGCATATGGGATGACGTGGCTGCTGATGTAGGCGGGCCCGATGGCGATCAGCCGTGGGAGGGCAGTCACCTAGAACAGGATGTGAACGCTGAAGTGCCACAACCACATTGAGTTTCTAAACCAAACTGCGGCTCGTGCAGCATGCAGACTGCAAGAAAAGATGCCGATGTAGCTGTTGTTACAACAGATATCCCAGTGCCTCCTATTCCCATGTCAACAAGCGGATTGTGCGTTTGAACCTTGGAGATGATCTATCATTCCTGACGTGCATGGGAGTTGTAGTCAGCTACCAAGCTCTCAATGAAAAATCTACGGTCTCATAGTCCAGCCCTGCTTGACATGTTTCGGCATGGTCATTATATATGGGCTGAAACGTGTGTGTGTGGGGGGGGGGGGGGGGGGGGGGGGGGGGGACCGGGGGAGGGATATATCCTAGCTAGCACATGTCTCCAATCTGACGCAGCAATTCATAGGTCTATCAAATATTTCAAAGAAACAGTTTAATTGACATTTAGACACAAGCACAACAACATATACTCACCTTCTTTGTTACCCAAATTAATAGTCTCGAAATAGCCTTTCGCCTCGCTTTATAAATAAAGCAACCAACAAGTCCATACAACGAGTAGCAAACGAAAAAAGGACAACCAAGTGGCCACAACATCATGGGGTCGCCGGCGAAGCGAGGCGCCGTGCCGTGTTGTGCCATGTAGCACATCAACATCTGCCCCAGCTGGCCGCGATCCTGCTACCTAGCCAGCAGGTGTCAGTGCTGCAAGAACGCAAGAGGCCCGTCAAACGAAGATCCGCTCAATCATCATCTTATTACACGTTGTCCAAAATGTCCAAGCTAATGCCGCCAAATCAAGCCAGAAGAGGCTCCTCTTCCTCCTGGCCTGAACATCTTTGGCCTGGAGGAATCCGGCTATGTCCGGAGCCTCCCAAATTTATACTAGCTATCTCACATTAACTAAATCGTATGATTTATTTGGTCTAGCAATACAATTGGGCTTTTTTCATGTGTCGAAACGTCATCTTTGTTAATATGAAAATATTAAGTCTCATTTTGCATCTGCTGATCTATGTTGCGGTGCACATATTTAATAATATGTTGTCGAAAAATAACCACAAAATTAGACATAATTTGGTTACCAAACACCAAAATAGGCAAAAATAACTGGTTGGATAAGATCAACTATCATGCATTCTCGTGAAATGTACTACTAGAAGCTCGGAAATAATGTCCCGTAAAACCTATTTGTTCTTCCAAAAAATTATTGTAGCATTTATTTTTCTAGTGTCTGAACATGTCACGTATAATTGTGGACGGGAAAGCTATCCGGCTCTTGTATTTTGTTTGTTCTACGGAGCTAGTGATACCTAAATTACTTGTGTAATTTATTGAGATTGTTATCATTATTGTCATGATTAAGGAGATAAGGCAACTAAATATGAGGTGTGAGAGCTATGAACTGGACAGTGACGATTTACTAATACACCTTAAGAAAAATGGAGTGTCTACGAAAACCAGAATGTAACTAATCTTTAATTTCATCTAGGCAACATCTTGTTTTTCCAGATACGTATACTTTGTTCTTAGTGAAGAGAAAGCTGTGAGGACTGTCATTTCAAATATTCATCAACCCTGAATGGCTCTTACTTGATGACTTCAACCTGATCAGCCGAACAAATGAAAAAAAAAACAAATTCTGAACCTAAGGATGCTGAGAAGCTTTCGTTCGGTCATAGACGATCTAAATCTGAATGAACTGCCTCTAATCGGTTGCTCTTTTACTTTGCCGAGTGAGATAATCAACACCAGAATGACCAAAATTAACAAATTAAAGGTCTATTCACTTAAGCATGGGAACTCAAATTCCCTGATTACCAACTACTAGCTGGATCAACTAAAATCTCTGAACACACTCCACTCATTCTCAAGCGGCTCTCCGCCAAGAAGTTCCCTGGTTTTAGATTTGAGGCATCGTGGCCATTGTCAGAGGGATTTAATGACACAGTAGCTGTGGCATGGAATAAGCCTTTTGCATGTTCTGAACCTATCTGAAGACTACACATCAAGGATGTAACTCACGAGAACTACAAAAACACTCAGAAAACGGAGCAAACAATCACATATCTCATGATATTTACAACATCGCCTGGCCATAATGAAATAACAACCTCGAAGATTACGCACAAAAAGAAGTAATGAAGTGCTCTCCAATAATAACACAATGTTCAATTAACCCATATTAAAGAATGGAGCATTGGAAAATCAATCAAATCTCAGGAAATAATTTTCTGTAGCTGCTACTTATTATGCTACTACCATTGCTAGTTATGGAGAAACGCCAGATTGACAAGCACTTGCATGCAATATCTTGGAGCATTGGCAATCAACATTCAGTTAACTAATCGAATTGCAGGAAATGTTTGCTGCTTTGCTAGTTACTGCCATTGTTGTTTTTACTACTCCATTGACATTGAAAATGGAGTCTGTCAAGCCTATAGCTCCATTGATGACACAAGGCGAAAAATGATTTTCCCTTAGTGAACGATGAGGATGATCTCATACTGATGACAGATCATGATGCAAAATTTATCCTAATGAAATCACAAGCTGCGACGAGGGTTTTGGAATTTGGAGGATATGTGTAGCTGTCGTGGCTCAAGAGGAGCAGCGCACACCTTCCTAGGATCTCCGTCTCTGGTAGCTACAGTATTTGTTGTACCGTTGACGTGAAGAATGTGGGCTACAACCCTGTCTCCCGGTGCTCTGCTTCATCAATTCGGACCTTTGGAGCAATTGACTGAAGCATGAATTTAATATGGAAACCAAGCTAAGAGGTCTTGAGTTCAAGACCCAGCCACTAGTAGAAAATGGCTCATTTGTCCCGGTTCCAGAGGCCCATTAGTCCCGGTTCTGGAACCGGGACTAAAGGGTCGGGACTAAAGCCCAAAACCTCTAGTCCCGGTTCGCTTACCAACCGGGACAGAAGGGGCTCCACGTGGCCGCTGCGGGGAGCCCAGGCAGGAGGACCTTTAGTCCCGGTTGGTCACACCAACCGGGACCAAAGGGCATCCACGCGTCAGCATCTGGCAGGAGCTGGGGTTTTTTTTTTTGAAGGGGGGGTTGAGGGTTTTGGAGGGTTAATTTAGGGGTTTCATATTGTGTTAGCTAGCTAATAGAGAGAAGTGTCCTCTCTTTCTCCGTGCTTGGTCGACGCTAGCTACTATACATATAGAGAAACTCGACGCTAGCTAATAAGAAAATGAAGGAAACCATTAATTACACAAGATCGTCATGCTGAACATATATAGAGAGAAGTGACATCTCTTTCTCCGTGCTTGGTCGAACAACAAGTTTTCGTATATCTATCCGACGCTACTACATATATACAATATAACATCTTTTACAATCCCTATCATCATCTACCTAAGATCCAATCACAAATCCACATAGTATTCTCCATCTTTAGGTATGACATGGTCAAGAAAGAATCCCGCCAATTCCTCTTGAATTGCTCGTATGCGATCATGTGGTAGGAGTTCATCCCGCATCTGCCAGATCTAATTTAAAGAAGGGGGTCAATACATGCATATATATGAATAAAACTCAACACAATTGATGGTAATATATAATATAAAATTTTGAATATTATTTACGTACTTCAAATTGTTTGTCAGAGAAGCCCCGCTCAGAGGTCGAGTGGCGAATGAACTCGCATATGTAGTATTCACATAAAACAGTCACTTCTGTCTGGTACAAGCACTTTACGAGAATAGAGTTCAATCAAACTGATAAGCAAGCATGGTAATGATATATTGATGAAAATTTGAATCAATTAGAGATGCGCGGAACTAGCTAGTACTACTTACTTTGGGGTGCGTAAAACGCAACTCTTTGTTTAGACCGGGAACCTTTCGGGTGAACTTCTTCCAAACCCTGCCAGGCAAAGAAAATGATTACTTGATATCAGGAAATTAACGAAAGTTGCATGCCGATATGGTCCCAGTATTGACTGAACTTACTTCTTGAGCATTGCAGTCATGTCCGCATAATCCTCGAGATCTTTACGTCTCGAGTCTAAGACAGTTACTAATGCCCCGTCAAGCTTAATGGATAGCAGAATAAAGTGGAAACTGCGCACGCATATATAACTCATCAATTACATTACTTAAGCTCGAGTAAGCGAAACCGAGTATACAGAGAAGACAGCAACACTCACTTGAAGTTGTAAGGAAAGAGTATTTCCCTTTTATTTTTATGTATAAGGAACGACTTTAGCAAGTTCTCCTCGGTCTCTTTGATTGAGTTTCGTACCGTCCATTCATTTACGGCATCTGGGCTAATGAACCCAACGTCGAAGATTCCTGCTTTTTTGCATTCGACGATCTTCAATCTGCATAATATAGTGAGGATAATTATATATACATGCAATGAACGAGCTGAGCTAGAGACTTAACTATAGAAGTAATACTTACAGACAGTAGGAAGTCATGAGTTGTTTGTCGAGGGCCAGTTGATTGTATAACTAAAATAACTCCACAAATTCAATAGGCATCACGGGAAATCCAATGAATTCGTGCTCTGGTTTCACTGCCACATACATAGTGTCTTTCCCAGACTCCCTGCAGGTTTTCATGTACCACTCATGCAATTTGTACATCATCGTTGTTAGAGGAGGATGATCAAGTTTGACGAGAGGCTTCCCGTGCACGTATTTATATTCTTCTTTTGTTACCTCAGCCGTTTCAAAAATTACATCATCCCCCAAGTAATCACCAGGATTGGTACCGAGCACCATCCCCGGATGATTAGCGACGATATCGCTAGACACCTTGAGCGGGGAGCACGATTGCTTCTCCTGTTCGCCAAGCTGGGGAATTGTTTTCCCACTTCTTCGTTCTGCTAACCTTGCATCACTGGAAGTACTTCCCGACCGCCGCGCTTCTTCATATGTCTTTTTAAGAATGCGGACATAGTTGGAATCCGGCGGAGGCGGTGGTGGTCGCTTCAGGGCATCGATAGTGCGCTTCACTTTCACCGAATCTAGCTTCTCCTTCGGAGGTGGAGTTTTCTTTGCAAAATGGTCCCTCACTTGGGCACGACATATGTCCTCGTTTTCCTGCTCGGTCCTCTCATATGGTAACTTTTCCAGAGGCTTGAGAGATGGACCGTATCTGAATTGCCTCCCGCCTCTGCTTGTACTGCTAGCCGCCGGAGCGGCGGCGTCTCTCTGCCGTCGTTGCTGACGAGGCGGAGAAGGAGGCGGAGTGCTCCGACGCGCCGGAGGAGCCGGAGCGGCGGCGTCTGTCTTCCGCCGTTGCTGACGAGGCGGAGGAGGAGGCGGACTGCTCCGACGCGCCGGAGTAGGCGAAGGAGGAGGCGGAGTGCCCTCACGCGTCGGAGGAGCCGGAGAAGGAGGCGGAGTACCCTGATCACTCGCCGGAGGAGGAGGAGGAGGAGGCGGAGTGCCCTGACTCGCCGGAGGAGGAGGAGGAGGCGGAGGCGTCCAGTTTGGAAGCTTGATGTACTCCTTCTGCCATAGACATGTACTCCTCAGAGCACGAACCAGCTGATTCTCCCCTTCACCTGTAGAGTGGTCAAGCTCGAGCTCCTCAAATCCCTCCATTACTTCATCCACCATCACAACAGCATAGCCATGTGGAATCGGAAGGCAGTGAAAAGTTCCATTGGGTTGAGGAGGTGCAACAGAGCCGACAGCCGCCTTGAAAGTGAGGTTCCGGCATTTCGTCATAAGCTCGCAATGTTGAGCCTCCGTGATAGTATCCACGGGGTAGCTTGGAGCCATGAAGTCAGGCTGAACGGGCTCCGTGGAAGCCACGCTGCTTCTCCGCTGAGATGGCGGGGTAGCTTCTGGGGTAGCTTCGTGCCGCTGAGATGGTTGGCCGGCAGCTCGCTGGCTCTCAAGTTCCTCTAGCTTTTGTAGTCTTGCATTGATCTTCTGCATGTCGCTCAGCTCCTCTTTCCTCTTTCTCTCCCGGCTTCTGTAACCGCCCGCGTCGGGAAACCCAACCTTCCACGGAACGGAGCTTGGTGTGCCTCGTGTTCGTCCAGGGTGCTCAGCATTCCCTAGGGCCTCAGTCAGCTCGTCCTTCTCTCTGTCGGGAATGAACGTCCCTTCCTGCGCTGCGGTGATATACTTCTGAAGCTTCTTGACGGGTATTGCAAGTTGCTCGTCTGTCCAACGACACTTCCCTGTTTCAGGGTCCAAAGTTCCCCCAACACCAAAGAACCAAGTCCTTGAACGGTCTGGCCAGTTCAATGTCTGTGGTTCGACCCCTTTAGCAATCAGGTCATTCTCAGCTTTGTCCCACAACGGCCGGGCTTTGAGGTAGCCACCTGACCCCGTGTGATGGTGATACTGCTTCTTTGCAGCATTGTTCTTGTGTGTCTCTGACATTTTCTTACTCTTGTCCGATGTCTTGTAGGCCACAAATGCGGGCCAGTGATCTCTTAACTTCTCAAATCGGCCGATGAATTTTGGAGTCTTCCCTTTGTCGACAAACTTTGATCTCAACTCATTCTTCCACCTCCTAAATAGATCTGCCATCTTCTTAAGAGCACACACCTTGACCAGTGGCTCTATAACTGGCTTATTCGGATCCTCCTCTGGCGGTAGGGTGAAATTTGCCTTCAACGCGGTCCAAAGATCATCTTTCTGTCTATCGATGACATAATCACCTTCAGGGACGTCGTCGTCCTTAGGCTTATTCCATTGCTTGATGCTGATCGGGATGTTGTCCCTAACAATAGCTCCGCACTGAGCAGCAAATGCGTCCTTGGTCCGCTTGGGTTCAATCGGTAGGCCATCGTCCGCGAGTGCTGTGATCGTGAACCTTTCATCCTTGTGCAACCTTCTCTTCGGGCCTCGTCTCGTTACCGAAGTTTGGCTCGATCCGGAGGGCTATAAAAGAAGAAATAAGAGTTAATATATGTACATACCAAAACAATTAATGCATCAATTAGCTAGTCACCACGGGCTTAATTAATATATATACCTCGCCGGACTTCGAAACAGCTCCCTCCTCCGTTCGGTCACCGGAGCCGTCATCATGGTCTCCTTCTTCCTCCGGCATTCGGTCACCGGAGCCATCATGATCATGTCCTTCCTCCTCCATTGTTCGATCACCGGAGCCGTCATCCTCTCCTTCCAGACCATCGGTGTCGTTGAGATACGACAAGACATCACGTCCGGCGAGGATTATCTCCCCCAACAACTGTTCTTGTTCCAAGTCTCTTTGATCCATAGTTTCTGCAAATATTACAACATGGCAATTAATATACAAACATGAATGTCCGACGTCCGGACCGCCTCTCTCATGAATGTCAAACAAGGGATACTCTTAACCTTTAAGGGATTTAATTAACAAAATGGCACCATTCTAGATGTGCAGAAAATGGTTCATATTTTTCCTGATCTCATCTACCCTTCTATATGTCACGTTGTCTAGTGTCAAAGGATTGAAGAAAACCATGGCTTCATCATTAGCCGGAAGTAACAGGCGCATAATGGTACGAAGCTCTCCAAAATTGTTTTGGAACGGAGTCCCGGATAGGATAATTAATTAGCTTTTTGGTACGAAGTTCAGCAAGAGCCTTCCGAATATCGCTATTTGGAAGGCCTTTGCTGAAATTCGTACCAAAAAGCGAATTATTCTATCCGGAACTCCATTCCAAAACAACTTTGAAGAGCTTCGTAGCATCATACGCCTGTTACTTCCGGCTAATGATGAAGCCATGGATTTCTTCAATACTTTGACAGACAACGTGACATATAGAAGAATATATATATAGATGAGATCAGAAAAAAATTGGATCAACTTGTGCACATCCATAATGGGGGCATTCTTGATAAATCTATGTTACCGGAGTTTTCTATATGAACAAAAAAAAATTCCACATGACATGTCCGACGTCCCCCCTCATGTCGAAGTTATCGGGGAGGGGGTAGACGACAACGACGCTCACCCCTCATGTCATGTCCGACGTCCCCCCTCATGTCGAAGTTATCGGGGAGGGGGTAGGCGACAACGACGCTCACCCCTCCTGTCTGACGTCCGACGTCCCCCCTCATGTCATGTCCGACGTCCCCCCTCATGTCGAAGTTATCGGGGAGGTGGCCTCGACAACGCTCTTTTAAGTTGGTAAATTTGGGTGGCCTCGACAACTCTTCTAGGGTTTGGGGTGGCCTCGACAACGCTCTTTTAACTCATTTAACTCATTTAACTTGGTAAATTTGGGTGGCCTCGACAACGCTTCTAGGGTTTGGGGTGGCCTCGACAATGCTCTTTCAGTCCCAGTTTGGGTGGACTCGAGAGTTTCTATGAGCATAAAAAAAATCTATACAAAAAACTTTCTTCTATGAACAAAAAACTTTCTTCTATGAACAAAAAACTTTCTATGAACATCATTGCTCATATATCAATGCATACATCCATGGATCATCATTGCTCATATATCCATGGATCATATATAAAAACTTTCTATGAACAAAAAAAAGTTCTATGAACAAAAAAAAATTCTATGAACAAAAAAAAGTTATATGAACAAAAAAATTATACATCAATGCATACATATCCATGGATCATCCATATACATCTGCATACACATCTGCATACATATACATCAATGCATACATATGAACAAAAAAAAGGCAGAGGCGGCGGTGGCGGTGCGGCAAGCAGAGCACGGCCGAGGCGGCGGCGGCGGCGTCGGGGCGCGGGGGGCTGCGGCGTCGCGGCGGGCGGCCGGAGCGCGGGCCGCGTCGGCATCGCGGCGGGCGGCGGCGGCGGGGCGCGGGGGAGGGGAGGAGAGGAGGGGAACGGCGCGGCGGCTCACAGTGGGAGCGGGGACGGCGTCGGGGCAGCTCGGCGACGGCGACGACGGCAAGGTGGAGCAGCCTGACGGCGTCGGGGCAGGGCTCGGCGGCGACGGCGACGAGGAGCAGCCTGGGGGCGTCGGGCGGAGAAGAACAAGTGATTTCGAGAAACTGCTAAGTGTGGGCTTATATACACAGAGCATTGGTCCCGGTTGGTGGCACCAACCGGGACCAATGCACCCCTTTAGTCCCGGTTGGTGGCACCAACCGGGACCAATGCACCCCTTTAGTCCCGGTTGGTGCCGCCAACCGGGACCAAAGGTCAGTTTTCAGCAGCCCAAAGGGCGGGAAACAGGGACCTTTGGTCCCGGTTGGTGGCACCAACCGGGACTAAAGGGGTGCATTGGTCCCGGTTGGTGCCACCAACCGGGACCAAAGGTCAGTTTTCAGCAGCCCAAAGGGCGGGAAACAGGGACCTTTGGTCCCGGTTGGTGGCACCAACCGGGACTAAAGGGGCGCATTGGTCCCGGTTGGTGCCACGAACCGGGACCAAAGGGTGGTGCTGCCCGGGGCCAAATTGTAGTCCCACCTCGCTAGCTGAGAGAGCTCGAGAGTGGTTTATAAGCGCTGCTGCGCACACCCTCTCGAGCTCCTCTCAACTGCAGGCTTCCGGGCCTAATCTGTCACTGCCTGTGGGCCTATTGGGCCTTCTGCGGGCCTGAATCCTGGCCCAACAAGCTGGTTGGGTTTCTAGTCGTATTCAGGCCGTGGTGGCCCAGTAGGTGGCATTTTTTAAAAAAAAATTCCAGTTTTTTTGTTTTGTTTTTTGCTTTATTTATTTTATTTTGTTCCTACTTACTGTTTTTCAGTGATTCTTTTTGCTTTTAGGTCACAAAAATTATAAACTTTCTGTTAGTGCCATTAGTTTTCAAATTTGAATAGTTTAAATTTGAACTTTTTGAAATTTGTGTGAATCACTAGTTTGTGAATAACTTTACGAAAAAATAGATTTTTGAGTGATTCTTTTTCCTGCTATTTAATATTACTGTGTTTTATCATTATATTCAATTTGGTAAGTTTTAGGTTATTTTAAATTTCTATTTTAATCAAAAACAGATTTGGTTATTTTAGTTTGCTATTAAAGTTTCTAACAAAAAAATTCTTTATGAAAATTCTTTTTGCTATTAATGTTTTGAACAAAAAATACTTTGATAATTTTAGTTGCATAAATTTTATATAATTTTAGTTTCAAAAATACTAGAGGTTTATAAAAGCTTTTTAGTTGATTCCTTTTGCTATTAGAGTTTTATAAAAGCTTTTTAGTTGATTCTTTTTGCTATTGAAGAATATTATAGTTTTGTTTTAGTTGATCATAACAAAATATTTTAATTGATTATTTTTAGTTCATTCTTTTTGCTATTAGAGTTTCATAAAAGTTTTCTAGTTCATTCTTTTTGCTATTAGTTCATTATTTGAGCTAAATGACCCTGAAATTGAAAAGCACTACAAATGAACTCTGAAAAGGTTGAAAGTTGGCATGGTATCATCATTTCACCCACATAGCATGTGCTAAAAAGTTGAGAGGGTTACGGCAAAAACTGGATGCACTTCGTGTACAAAATGGACAATCTCTTTCGAAGTATCAGGGTTTCGGACGAAAACTCATCTGTTACAAAGGGATTTCATTTTTTTTGAACTTGTTTGAACTCTAGACTTTTTGTGTGTTCAAAATGCACCATTCAAAGCCACATCATCATTTCAACCCTTTCTGACTTCATTTGGTATTTTTCATGCATTTACTGATTTTTTTGAGCTAAATGACCCTGAAATTGAAAAGCACTACAAATGAACTCTGAAAAGGTTGAAAGTTGGCATGGTATCATCATTTCACCCACATAGCATGTGCTGAAAAGTTGAGAAGGTTACGGCAAAAACTGGATGCACTTCGTGTACAAAATGGACAATCTCTTTCGAAGTATCAGGGTTTCGGACGAAAACTCATCTGTTACAAAGGGATTTCATTTTTTGAACTTATTTGAAGTCCAGACTTTTTGTGTGTTCAAAATGCACCATTCAAAGCCACATCATCAATTTTCAACCCTTTCTGACTTCATCTAGTATTTTTCATGCATTTACTGATTTTTTTAAGCTAAATGACCCTGAAATTGAAAAGCACTACAAATGAACTCTGAAAAGGTTGAAAGTTGGCATGGTATCATCATTTCAACCACATAGCATGTTATAAAAAGTTGAGAGGGTTACGGCAAAAACTGGATGCACTTCGTGTACAAAACGGACAATCTCTTTCGAAGTATCAGGGTTTCATACGAAAACTCATCTGTTACAAAAGGCATTTCATTTCTTCACATGTAACTGCAATGATATAGTTGTGGAGAGAAAGTCTTCACTTTTTCTTCGCTTGTGTCCTTTGCTTATTGTGCCGTAACCATGGATAATCTTCATCGTTTAACAGGGTGCTTGGGTCAGCCTTGACTTTGAAGGGAGGAATTTCATGAAACTTTTCATAATCTTCAGACATGTCTGTCTTGCCCTCCAATCCCACGATGTCTCTTTTTCCTAAAAGAACTATGTGGCGCTTTGGCTCATCGTATGATGTATTCGCTTCCTTATCTTTTCTTTTTCTCGGTTTGGTAGACATGTCCTTCACATAGAAAACCTGCGCCACATCATTGGCTAGGACGAATGGTTCGTCTGTGTACCCAAGATTGTTCAGATCCACTGTTGTCATTCCGTACTATGGGTCTACCTGTACCCCGCCTCCTAGCAGATTGACCCATTTGCACTGAAACAAAGGGACCTTGAAATCATGTCCATAGTCAAGTTCCCATAGGTCCACTATGTAACCACAATATGTGTCCTTTCCCCTATTGGTTGCTGCATCAAAGCGGACACCGCTGTTTTGGTTGGTGCTCTTTTGATCTTGGGCGATCGTGTAAAATATATTCCCATTTATCTCGTACCCTTTGTAAGTCAATATAGTCGAAGATGGTCCCCTGGCCAACGAGTACAACTCATCAGAAACAGTGTTGTCACCCATGAGACGTGTTTGCAACCAACTGCCGAAAGTCCTGATGTGTTCATATGTAATCCAGTCGTCACACTGCTCCGCGTGTTTGGAGCGCAGAATATTCTTGTGTTCATCGACATACGGGGTCACCAAGGTAGAATTCTGTAGAACTGTGTAGTGTGCTTGAGACCAAGAATGCCCGTCCCTACATATTATTGAGTCCGCTCCTAGCATGCCTTTTCCAGTCAGTCTCCCCTCATACCGCGATTGAGGGAGACCAATCTTCTTAAGGTCAGGAATGAAGTCAACACAAAACCCAATGACATCCTCTGTTTGATGGCCCATGGAGATGCTTCCTTCTGGCCTAGCGCGGTTACGAACATATTTCTTTAAGACTCCCATGAACCTCTCAAAGGGGAACATATTGTGTAGAAATACAGGGCCCAGAACGACAATCTCGTCGACTAGATGAACTAGGACGTGCGTCATGATATTGAAGAAGGATGGTGGGAACACCAGCTCGAAACTAACAAGACATTGCACCAAATCACTCCTTAACCTTGGCAGGATTTCTGGATCGATCACCTTCTGAGAGATTGCATTGAGGAATGCACATAGCTTCACAATGGCTAATCGAACGTTTTCCGGTAGAAGCCCCCTCAATGCAACCGGAAGTAGTTGCGTCATAATCACGTGGCAATCATGAGACTTTAGGTTCTGGAACTTTTTCTCTGCCATATTTATTATCCCCTTTATATTCGACGAGAAGCCAGACGGGACCTTCATACTGAGCAGGCATTCAAAGAAGATTTCCTTCTCTTCTTTGGTAAGAGCGTAGCTGGCAGGACCTTCATACTGCTTTGGATGCATGCCGTCTTTTTCATGCACACGTTGCTGTTCCTTCCGTACCTCCGGTGTATCTTTTGTCTTCCCATACACTCCCAAGAAGCCTAGCAGGTTCACGCAAAGATTCTTCATCACGTGCATCACGTCGATTGCAGAGCTGATCTCTAGGTCTTTCCAATAGGGTAGGTCCCAAAATATAGATTTCTTCTTCCACATGGGTGCGCGTCCCGCATCGTCAATAGGAACAGATAGTCCGCCAGGACCCTTTCCAAAGATTACTTGTAAATCATTGACCATATCAAGTATGTGATCACCAGTACGGAGGGCGGGCTTCTTCCGGTGATCTGCCTCACCTTTGAAATGCTTTCCTTTCTTTCGACATTGATGGTTGGTCGGAAGAAATCGACGATGCCCCAGGTACACATTCTTCCTGCATTTGTCCAAATATATACTGTCGGTGTCATCTAAACAGTGTGTGCATGCGTGGTATCCCTTGTTTGTCTGTCCTGAAAGGTTACTGAGAGCAGGCCAATCGTTGATGGTTACAAACAGCAACGCATGTAGGTCAAATTCCTCCTGTTCGTTCTCATCCCACACACGTACACCTCTTCCATTCCATAGCTGTAAAAGTTCATCAACTAATGGCCTTAGGTACACATCAATGTCATTGCCGGGTTGCTTAGGGCCTTGGATGAGCACTGGCATCATAATGAACTTTCGCTTCATGCACAACCAAGGAGGAAGGTTATACATACATAGAGTCACAGGCCATGTGCTATGCTTGCTGCTCTGCTCCCCAAAAGGATTAACGCCATCTGCACTTAAACCAAACCATACGTTCCTTGGGTCACCTGTAAAGTCGCTCCACTTTCTCTCGATCTTTCTCCACTGCGACCCGTCAACGGGTGCTCTCAACTTCCCGTCTTTCTTACGGTCTTTTATGTGCCATTGCATCATCTCGGCATGCTTTTTGTTTCTGAACAGACGTTTCAACCGTGGTATTATAGGAGCATACCACATCACCTTGGCAGGAACCCTCTTCCCGGTGCGCTGGCCCTCAACATCACCAGGGTCATCTCTTCTGATCTTATACCGCAATGCACCGCATACCGGGCATGCGTTCAAATCCTCGTACGCACCGAGGTAGAGGATGCAGTCATTAGGGCATGCATGTATCTTCTGCACCTCCAATCCTAGAGGGCATAGAACCTTCTTTGCTTCGTACGTACTGCCGGGCAATTCGTTATCCTTTGGAAGCTTCTTCTTCATTATTTTCAGTAGCGAACTAAATCCCTTGTCAGATACACCATTGTCTGCCTTCCATTGCAGCAATTCCAGTGTGGTACCGGGCTTTCTGTTGTCATCTTCGCAATTTGGGTACAACCCTTTTTTGTGATCCTCTAATATGTGATCGAACTTCAACTTCTCCCTTTCACTTTCGCATTCTCTCTGTGCATCAACAATGACCCGGCGAAGATCATCATCGGGCACATCGTCTGGTTCCTCTTGATCTTCAGCTTCCCCCATTGCAGCATCACCGTATTCAGGGGGCGGGTAGTTGTCATCATCCTCTTCTTCTTCGTTGTCTTCCATCATAACCCCTCTTTCTCCGTGCTTGGTCCAAACATTATAGTGTGGCATAAAACCCTTCTCAAGCAGGTGGAAGGGAAGGGTTTTAGAGTTGGAGAAAGCCTTCGTATTCTCACAGACAGTACATGGACAATGCATAAAACCATTCTGCTTGTTTGCCTCAGCCGCTTCGAGAAAATTATGCAGGCCCTTAATATACCCGGAGGTGCGTCGGTCACCGTACATCCATTGCCGGTTCATCTGCGTGCGTTATATAATAACGTGTATTAATAACCATTACAGCATATCATGAATAGAGAAGTGACCAAATTAATAGAAATTCATCATCACATTAAAGCCAAAGTACAGTAGTGACCAAAATAAATACATAACGTTCATACATAGTTCTCATTATTGAACAACATATAGCTCTCTAGAGCATCTAATTAAAACATACATTGAAACTATAAAATTTAAATGCAACAACAAATGCGATCATAACCGCAACTAAGGTACCAATTGATCCAACGGCATAATGATACCAAGCCTCAGTATGAATGGCATATTTTCTAATCTTTCTAATCTTCAAGCGCATTGCATCCATCTTGATCTTGTGATCGTCGACGACATCGGCAACATTCAACTCCAATTTCATCTTCTCCTCTTCAACTCTTTGTAATTTTTCTTTCAAGTAATTGTTTTCTTTTTCAACCAAATTTAACTTCTCGACAAGAATTTCTATGTCGGTTGGAATTTCCGGTTCACATACCTCCTAGATTAAAAAATCTATGTCACGTTGGTCGGCATAATTGTCATAAACACTAAATAAAACAAATAGTTATAAAAGATAATATATACCACATCCGAATCATAGACAGGACGAGGGCCGACGGAGGCGGATACCAAAACCATCGCACTATATAATAACAAACAATAATAAAAGTAAGAAAATTACACAAGTATCTATCTAAATCATACAAGTAAGAACTTTTTTCTTTTAGAAAGAAGATAAGAAGAAGAGGCTAACCACGGTGGTGCCGGCGCCGAGATGGGCGCGGGTGATCGACGGCGGTGAGGACGGGGACGGGACAGGACGGACCGCCAAACCTAGACAAATCTTGAGGAAAATGGATCTTGGACAAGGAGCTTCGAGAGGAGAAAGCTTAAGTGTGGCTCGGGCATTTCATCGAACACCTCATGTGCATAGGAGGTGAACTAGAGCACCACAAAGCTCTCCCACGGCCGGCCAAAAAAACAGAACAGTGCACTGCTCTGCTCGCGGGCAGGGGGTATATATAGGCCAACAATCGGTCCCGGTTTGTGGCTGGAACCGGGACCAAATGGTTTCCTTTAGTCAAACCATTTGGTCCCGGTTCCAGCCACAAACCGGGACCAATGGTTGTGGGCCAGGAGCGAGGCCCATTGGTCCCGGTTCGTGAGTGAACCGGGATTAATGGGATTTCAGGCCTGGACCAAAGCCCTGTTTTCTACTAGTGAGCCAACGCAGTATTAAAATAAAAGGACTAGCAGTTCATTCTCGTATTATAAGCTTGTTGCTACTGATGATAGCTATAAAGGAAGGATAGCTTCACGCGTCCACCACTGGTGTACGAGTGAGTTATCTCATTGCATACGAGCACAAGTGTGTGTGATTGCAAACACTGTACTCTCTTCTCCCTGAGCTAGCACGCAGACCATCGACCAAGGAGGAGGTAGGTAGCTGGGACCTGAGAGTTAGGCTGACAAAGAAGGGGTGCAACACACACCTTCATAGGACCTTTCCTCATATTTGTCAACTGTTACATCTTGTGGCTGCATCTATTTGATTATCAAAACATATTATTTTTGTTGCTGAATGAGAGGTTTGCTTAGACAGATTGTTTTTATTGTTTAAGGAGAGATTTCGTTGTCACGGCACCATTTAACCACCAACCGCATTAGGTGGCTGCCGCAAAAACCCAAACAATAGCCATGCGGCCGAAGCGGCTCTTGCCACATGCCAAGTGGACGGACCACTTACGTCCTGAATATGAAGCCTATGTCAGTTAAACAAACTTTGTTTAAGAAGATAACCTATCAATCTCTCTCAAAAAAAGCAAAAAGAAAAAGAACTTCTGAGCAGATCCTATCTGTTGGCTCGCCACTTTTGATGTCTACCGTCAGGACTTCGTAATGTCTTCACGAAGCGGTGTGCGCTCGTTCTAAAATGAACATATAATTGAAGAACTGGACTGTGATACTGAACATTCAGAGTTATGACCTTAATGACTAGGAGAGGCATGACCCCATGCTTGAGCAGCTTGGGCAAGTTTACTTTTATATGAGAGGAAGTTACCATCGTCCAGTCTAGACCAAAAGCTATTTGCGTCGATAGGAGGAAGACAACAACTTCAGCTTGAAATACAGAAGAGAGAGCAGCAGATCGGTCGAACCGCACTACCCACACTACTACATATACGAATATCACTGAGCCCTCATCGCTAACCGGCACAAGGCGATGCTTAAGTGATGAGCTTTAGAACTGACTGGCCACTCCGGAGGCATCAGCGATATGGTTTGTTGGGCTCGGTTGGATTCTTTTCACAGGCCGGTCTAAAACTGACTGGTAGGTGATCGTGTGTTTTGATGACAAATGGTATGAAAAGGTTAGCACTAGTCGTCTGCTATATTTCATCGGTATGTGTTATTAATTTTAATCTGACCTTTCGTACCCCTCCCCACCCCCGCGATCAGTCTTGTTGTGTACGAGCATTTTATGATCATCGTCCATTGCCCATCTTTATACCAAACCCCTGCTCCCACCATTGAGCCCCTCTCTGTTTACTTTTCACTCTCTCCGGCTGCACTACCACTCATCTCCATCTTTTTTTTAGAAAAGGAGGATGTACTCCCGGCCTCTGCATTTGGACGATGCATGCAGTCATTTTATTAATTATTCATCAAGACCTTACAAAGTAATACATCAGTAAGCCAGAAGCCACCATCAAGGCAACACATGTCGCTACTCCTATCCCCTTAAAGAAGGGGTGACGAACGTCCGAACCAAATACCAAACAGACATCGCACCAAAGCCTAACATCTAAAGCCAGATGCCCCATCCAAGCCACAACGCCGGGACTGGGTGACACACCGGTCCGGCGCACTCCCAGTAGGCACCACACGTGCACACTGCAAGGGCCGTCACCTCCGTCTTCCATCGATCCATCCTCACAGCTACTGACGCATTCACCTTGCCAGGCCTCTCTGCCATCGACGCCACCACGACGCCAGACAACGTCATCCTCCTACGCGAGTCCATCGCCACATATCGGACGCCAAGCCTCCACTGCTACATGCCGCTGAGATCCATCCTATCAGCATCCCTCTTATCCTCCTTCCCCGTCGCTGATCCGTGAGAATAATGCCCTTGTCCCACCTCCCTGACACGGCTGCATCCACACATTCTCGAGATTGCGTCTCCCGCACCATCGTGCGCGATCGTAGACCTGGTTGTCATGGTTATGGTGGTGATGGGGTTCATCTGCCTTGCAGCCAGGTCTCCCAAGCGTCCATGCGTGGCTCTAGACCCATCCTGTGTTGCCTTATTGTTCGGCCGCGGCGCCGGCCATGGTGATGAGCTCCATTTCTTGTTGATAAAATAGAAATTTCATTTATACCGTGCATGTGCAAAATAAAAATAGCAATTTCACTTCCACCATGTTGGGCACGGGATGTAGTGGCCAGATGGGCTGCCCATGTGATACTCGGCTGATTTGAACCAAGCTTGAAGAAACGATTCCCATGTGGGCCCAACACTAAGAGAGAGAGATATAGTTTGAGCAAATAACCACTAGGACACATTGACATGGTTAAGTACCGCTCAAAGTTAACAACATTTAACATCATTAGAGAAACAACTTCAGTTCGGGACAGGGACCAAAGGTTTTTTTTAGATCAACAGGGAGGAGGGACCAAAGGTGTCCGGTATAAGAATTAATTAGGGTACAACTTGTCTGGTTTTAGAATTAAGGGACTAAATCTGCACTTTTGCGATTAGTTGATTGTTAAAAATAGATATTTATTTTGTTTGGATGAGCTACATAAGTTTTGGGGGAAATTGTTTCTTGACTGCAGAAGGGGGTGGGTGAGCAAAAGATCTTCCTTGCGTTACTAATGAACAAAGAGTCTAGGCATGACTTATAACCACCCAAAACTCAAAAAAATAAAAAAGACAGCCAAAAAAACTATACGAGGAAAAATGTTCCTAATTTGTCTTGAGCTCATGGTTACAATCCTCGAAAATATGGAGGAAACAAAAATATTCTGACCAAATTCATAGGTCCATGTTTGAAACCTAAGGAATTCGTAGAAAAGCAATGTTTTCAGGATTTCGGTCCTTCCAAATTCCTATAAACTTATTGTTCCAAACGTGACCGTAAATGTTATCTAGCTAAATCAAAGAATTCTTAGACCTATAGAAAGTATGGCCTTCTTTTCTTCGTACATGTTATATATGTGAGGTTATAGGTCATCATAGTGACATTTAAACCCTAGATAGTTGTGGGAGTTCATATTTTCCGGTTTTATGTATGGTGTTGGATTTTTCTATGAGAGAGCGCAGGTTCACCCGAGAGCCAAAGAACACCTCTTTATTATGATCTCACATGATATGTGAGTTTTTTTTTTTTTTGAAAGCAATCACTGTTGAGTTGGGCTATGGTGAGAAAAGTATACGCCAACTCTTGACCCTGCGTGTAGTTGTGTTTCGCATCGGGACCACCACCTAAAGTGATTTGCTTGACCATGTTGCTACTGTGTATTCCAGGCCTGGGAAATAAGGGTACCTGTGCTGACTGGTCAGACCCTGAATTATTGATGATTTTACCTGACTAGCCAAGTCTGGACGTTGGCGTTTGGTTGACAACTTGGGCAAGATGCATCCAGGCAATACCCTTGTGTTCCTTGTTTCAGCTAAGATTATAAGGCCATGCATCCATTGCTGTCGGCGAGACGCTCCATTTAGTAGGACTGACTTTTTTTTTGAAGTAAACATGAACTTTATTCGTTAGAGATAACCAATACATCGTCTGTGAGTAACATTACAATTTCAGCTAATGGTTCTTCAAACCATTCAGAAGTCTGAGAAAATCTAGCTAATCTAGCGAGCTCATGAGCAACTTTATTTGCTTCTCTGTTACAATGTTCGACTCTAGTAACTACAAAATCACACGCATAATGAAAACAGTCATCGAAAATTGCCGCCGCCGCACCCGCAGATCGTCCTCCGTCCTCCATTGTCTCAATCACCTCCATATTGTCCGAGTTAATGATGAGGCGATTGCAACCCGCCCTTTGCACCAGTGTTAGGCCAAATTTGAGCGCCAGAGCTTCAGCCATCAAAACATCCGCACAATAGTCAATCTTGCCGTTTCCTCCTGCAATAAATCTTCCTTTATCATCTCTTAGTACCGCCCCCATCATGCCCCGTAGAAGATCATGGTCAAAAGAAGCATCCACATTAAGTTTCACGAATCCCCTGGGGGGACAAGACCATCCCACCCTTCTCATTGAGGCCTTTGGGGATGATGCACTGACGAAATTTGTTGTAAGGGCTAAAATTCCCATAGAAATCAGATGAGCATTCTGAGTTTTCTTCTTGTGCACCAGCTTTCGTCTTTCCCACTATAGATACCATGCTGAGAGAGCAATCATTTCATGCACATTGTGGCGTCCTATAATCCTAAATTCTTGTTCTGGTAGAAGAATTAAATACTCCAACACCGCCTCTCCAGCACGATCAACCTCACAAGCTTTAGCGATAATATCACCTATCCCTAATCTTTTCCAAACCTCCTTTGCTTTACTACACAGAAAAAGTAAATGCTTTGTATCATCTAAACCCTCAGAACAAGTGGGACAAATGGGTGAAATTTTCATATGTCTGTTTGCAAGCGTTACACGGCAAGGAAGGGTGCCATGTAGCGTACGCCAGATAAATTTTTTAACCTTTGCCGGGCAAGATAACCCCCATAACTTACTCCAGATAGGGTTAGCCGTAGTTCGTCCCATCCCATTAGAATGTCTCAATTTACTTCCATACTGGTGGTCCCACTCCACAGAGTAAGCAGACCACACCGAGAACATGCCATTCTTTGTATAACTCCAGGCAATGAAGTCTGGCATGTCATGTTGTGATAGTGGAATTGAAAGAATCCGTTGAACATCAATGGGCCACATTGTTTGTCTAATAAGGTCTTCATCCCAATTATTCGTAACAAGATCAATCAAATCAGCCACTTTAGATAACAAATGTCCTCCCTTTGGTGTTACAATTTTCCTATTGGCACAATTTGGAATCCAAGCGTCATCCCAAATGTTGATGTTTTGTCCATTCCCCACTCGCCAAATATAACCATTTTCTAGAGAGTTTATGCCAGCCATAATACTCTGCCATGTGAAAGAAGAGCCTTTCCTTAACTTAGTGTTCAATAGGTCACCATCAGGATAGTATTTGGCCCTTAGAATAGTAGCACACAAGGAATCGGGACTATCAAGAAGGCGCCACGCCTGTTTGGCGAGCATTGCCAAGTTAAAACAATGAATATGACGAAATCCCATTCCTCCTTGTTTTTTAGGGACACACATCTTCCACCAGGCCATCCAATGCATCCTTCTCTGGTTCTCCTCGTCTCCCCACCAGAAATGCGCTATCGCGTCAATAATTCCTTTACAGATTTTTTTAGGAATTTTAAAGACCGACATTGCGTAGGTGGGTATGGCTTGGACAACAGCCTTGAGCAGGATCTCCTTCCCTCCAGCAGAAAGTAGTTTTTCCTTCCAACCACTAATTTTCTTAACTATTCGCTCAATCAGAAATTGGAAGCAGTCTGTTTTATCTAATCCCACGTTAGCTGGCAAGCCCAAATATTTATCATTGAGGGCCTCGGTCATAATATTCAGAGTAGTACATAATTGTTCTCTAATTTCCACCTTCTTATTAGGACTGAAAAAAATGCTAGATTTTTCAACACTAACCAATTGTCCCGAAGCCGCATAGTAAGAATCTAGTACTGATTTGAGAGCTTGCGCACTCTGATTGTTGGCTTTCATAAGAATCAATGAATCATCCGCAAAGAGAAGATTTGTGATAGGTGGGGCATCTCTACAGACTTTCACTCCCGAAATATTTCCATTTTCCTCCGCATGTGCTAGCAAAGCATTCAACCCCTCTGTGCATAATAAGAAAAGATAAGGTGACAACGGGTCGCCCTGCCTCAAACCCCTTGTAGGCTTAAAACTCTCACTTTCCTCCCCATTAATCCGTACCTTGTTTTCGACAGTCGAGACACATTGCATAATAAGATTTACCCAATCTTGACGGAAGCCCAGTCTCAACATAATCTCCTTTAGAAAAGGCCACTCAACTCTGTCATAAGCTTTATGCATATCGAGCTTTATAGCACACAAACCCTCTTTACCTTCTCTCTTGTTCTTGATAGTGTGAAAGCACTCATAAGCCACTAAAATGTTATCTGTTATCAATCTACCGGGCACAAAAGCACTCTGCGTAGGACTAATAATGTCGGGAAGAAACACCTTCAGCCGAGAAGCCACCATTTTAGCAATTACCTTATAGACCACATTACATAGACTGATTGGCCTAAATTGGGTGACCCTTTAGTAGGACTGACTTAGTCTAAATGTCTAATTATGTTACGCCAGCTCAAAGACAGGACTAATGATGGTGTGTTTTAGGCTAATTATGTTTACGACATCCAGGCAAGTATCGCGAGCCCTCCAGTCCATGCAACACAAACCAGACAAGCTCTGTGGCCTCTCATCTAGGTTGTACACATCAAAGTGGCAGCAAACATAGGGACGGACATGCCAACTACAGAATGTCTGGAGGCGTGCTTCAAAGTCAGTTTGGATGTCTGATTGAGCTAGTCTGCACAAAATGAGCACACATGACCCAACCATCGCTCTTTGAAACCTGACCTCACGGGAACTAGAATCCTACGATTGCCAACCATTGTTACGGAAAATATCCCAATGCCTCACATGTCCAACACGGCCAATGGTGTGGCCATAGTACAAAATGATTGATTCATCATGCTGGCTAGCAGGTTTGGGAATTCCATGGAAATACCACGTCTTGTAAATTAGCTGCTCAATCGATCGGTGTTTATTATGTTTCAGTTTCTATGGGCTGGAATGAGGTGCCTAGCATTTTTGACTTGATTATACATAATTACTGGATGGTTACCTACCTCGGTACTTCATTTTCATCATAGTACATAGCTTTGACGAGTTATATCTTCTCAAATGATAAGTGTCACATGTGTGGCATGAAGTAACACCGCCCTGACATTTTTTACACTATAATTGCCATCCTCGGGTAATTAAACTTACCATCATAAAACGTGAGGGCGAAATTATTTTGGGCCACACGTGTGGCACTTATCAAGGTCCTATATCTTTATGGTATGCACATGCCATGTACTCCCTCCGTCCGAAATTACTTCTCGCTGAATTGTTTTAATAAAAAGGCACTTTATTGGCCCAAAATATAGTATCAAGTGGATACAAATCAGAACAAGCACTCCCGGCATCTCCACAACAAAGAACACCTATGCAAACACCAACAGTCTGACAAAATAAAAATAAAAGCCGATACATCGGCAACAGTAGTCATATAAGACCAACATTATGTCTATGTCCAATGAGTTCACGGTTTAATACGGAGATTCTGTTGCCATCCGCATTGGATAAAACCTCTCTTTCCACTCGCTCCAGCTGCATACACACCGCTTTGAAAAAATTAAGGTTGGTATTCCGTTCTGTGAAGTGTAGACCAAGTACGAAGCGAGCATGTAAACAAAAAAAAACCTACAAAGGGGAAATGCTTTTGCCACTGAAAACCAAATCATTTTTATATAGCCAAAGCGAACATAATAAGGCAGAAGCACCCATCCTTATTAGCGGTTTGATCATATTTGGAATACCATCCAACCAATAAACTAAAATATTGGCAACACTTGTCGGAGGAAACAAATTAAACACTATTTGGATGGCTGACCACGTAGAATATGCAAACTTGAACGGAAAGAAGAGGTGTTTGATTGTATCGTTGTGAGTACAAAAGCTACACTTCTTGCTTCCTTGCCAGTCACAACGGGTGAGATTGTCTTTGATTAGCATAACTCCCCTCTGAAGATACCGCACGAAAATTTAATTTCTTACTGGAATCTTTGACTTCCAAATTTTCTCCTTTTTATCCACTGGGACCTCTGAATACGTGAGAGCATGGTATACAGAGTCGATTGTGAAGGACCCAGACGTAGTAAGATTCTAAAAAAAACACATCCCGTCGTTATGTCATATTAATAAAATAGAATCGGTATAAGAGATTATGCCATGACATAAGCCATGGACCAATCAAGTCCCGCGTGAATGAAATATCCGACAGGAATAAACTGAGCACGTGCGCAAGAATATCATTCTTATCGCGAATGGTGCAATGTTGTATATTGTTCTGGGAGGCTGCCATTTCCTATTAACTTTTCCTCCTAGAAACAAATCACACACCATTTTATCACCAAGGATCCAAAGCGTAAAAGATGTTTCTTTGCCGCCATTAGACCAGCCCAAAAATGTGGATCACCGGGTTTTTAATACACCCGAGACGCAGCTGTAGGGTTTGTCAAACGCCATCCTCGATAAGTAGTTTGAACAACCATTTATGAAGTAAGACATCATTCTTAACCTACAAGTCATGACCACCAAGACCACCTTGGTCTTTCGATCAACAAACCACGCTCCATTTGGCCAACCTGTATTTTTTTCTTTTTGTTGTCTCCTTGCCAATTATCTGGATCTAAAATAATCCATCCTTTGCAAGATCCCTTTTGAGACTTATCGCAGAAATGAATGTATCTGGACGTATTTTATTTCTAGATACATCCATTTTTATTTATTTTTGCCACAATTAATTTGGGACAGAGAGAGTAGTATCTTTTACTAACATATTGCAACACATGAGATTTCATGGCAATAAGCCATCAAATAAGGTGCGGTCCTTTAGCAATATGTTGTCGCATCCAAGGGGATTTTGTGGTAATTCAGTGGGATATGAGACCTCCATATACAATTACACATACATGGTTGTTACATGACAGACACGCTTGTGCATCGTGCATCCTATATATAGATTAATTTGGCAAAGTAAATACCATGTTTAGTCAAGTTCCTACATTCTGATGCTCTCTCTTAACAGTCTATTGAACATTCGCTAGATACAGTCGATAATGTAAGTTCATTGACGTTCTGTCCTCTAAGACTCCTGAAAGGCTTTTCTACAAGACAGATTGTTGACTAAACCTTTTAGACTTGGTACACAAGACAGAAACTATGGTACGTAAAAGGACTCCTGCTTTTTCTTTTAGACTTAGTACAGAAACTATGGTCTCCAAAGGATATAGGGTACAGAAACTAAGGGGCTCACACTGAACTAAGGAAGTAGCTCAGCATGAAGAGCTCGCAACTGGATGCTGACGCTCCACCAACCCACAAAACCACATTGAGTACCTTTACCCAACTATAGCCCATCGATCGCGCACTGGATTCCTGTCATAAGAATGGATCGTGGTGGAAAATTATTTCTTCTCAACCTACACAAGACAGAAATAATGAGTTAAAACTTGTCCTCGGTTCCATTTTTCACTTGGATTTGAAAATTAATCAGAAGAGAAATTTTGAGAAGAGAACTTACGGTTTACAGGCTGGTTGTTACAGCTAAGGTCCCAATTCTTCCTACACCCATCACTCCCATGTCGATGACAACCACTCGAGTGGATTGTATGTCTATATCTTGAAATGATCCATCATCCAGACCCGCATGAGTGGTAGCTAGCTCGCTCATAGAAAATTTACAGTCTAACATCTCCGTTTGTGCAGATGTGCTATCTATATATGGGTCAAAATGAGAGTGAATTAATATGTGTTAGAAACCTTTCCATTTGATGCAGCAACACAAGTTTTTCGTGAATTCAAATGGAAATGTTATGTGAACCTGTATTTGTTAGGGCATCTCCAGCGCTGACCATCAAATAGTCAAATTGGACACCGCACCCGTCCACTGACAGGGGACCAGTCAGCGGACACGGATGCAGAAGCCGGCCATCCAAAGTTATCCTCTAAACGTCCGCCAGTATGGTCAATTTTAATTTCATAATGCCCGATCACATAACACGTGCCGGATCACACCAACGCCGGAGGACACGAGCCCTCGATGACAACCAAAAAAGGGCAAGTATACATAATTTTTACATGCCCGGTCACAAAAGAATATCAGTCCGGCAGTCTGTGCAAAAGTTGCATTTTTCCCCGCCGGACCGGCAATCCGAGCCTCCACGCTCAATCTGTCGTCGCGGACTCTGCCACCTTCTCCGTCGTCTTGGCCGCCTCCTTGTCCGCTGTCTCGCCCACCTCCTTCTTCGCCGCCTCCAAATCTTTCTTTTGTGGCTTCAACATCTTGAAACGGGCGGCTTGCACAATTATCCTTGCATCATCATCTAAATCCTCCATCTTCGAGGTCAACATCTTCGCGTCCTTCGAAGAGGCTGCGATCTCAACCTTCTTCTCTTTGAGCTTGAACTTCTTGTTGTCTGCCACCATCAATATGTTAAACCTCTCCGTCTTTTCTCCTCCTTGACATAGGAACGATTGACGTATGCCTCCTCCTTTGACAAGATGTCCTTGAACCTCTTCGTCGTCTTGGCCGCTGCCTCTTCTCTCTTTGCTCTCTCCTCCTAGCACTTCTTTCCCCGGAACCCACATCTAACCTTCTTAGGTGGTTCCTTTGTTGGGACGATCAGATCACTGGTTTCTTCCTCGGTGCCATGGGCGACGGTCTTAGCAATGTATAGATTCTACTCGGGTTGTCCATTCAATCTCACCGAACAATGCATGACGGTGAAGTTCTTATTCTCCAACTTCAGGAATGCATATCTGGCCAAATGATGCACAAACAATGCATATATGGCCAAATTATCTACACATCAATGCATCGGGCCATATGATCTACACAATAATGCATATCCAGCCAATTGATAAACACATCAATGCATATGCGGCCAATTGATATACACATCGATGCATATTTGGCCATATGATCTAAGCAACAATGCATATCCAGCCATATGATCTACCCAACAATGCATATCCGACCATATGATGTACATAACGATGCATATCCAGCAAAATGATCTACACATGTTAACAACTTACTTGCGCAGTGATTTGCGCACCACTAGCCCACCGTGCGATGAGTTACCTCAAGTGGCCGCAATACTTCACCGCTATATTTAGCACATCGATATCTTTAAAACTAAACCCCATGGTAAAAGGTTTCAACGAATATATTTTTCACGAAAATATAAAATAAAAAAAGAATAAAAAATACAAAATAAACGAAAACTGAAAAACGGGAACCAAAAAACAGAAGAAACATACTGAAGCACGGAAGCACGGTTGCAATTTCACTTTTTTCGGGAAGCACATGCTATGCTTCTCGCGGAAACAAGACCGTACTTCTCACAGGGAAGCACATGTAGTGCTTCTCATGAAGCAGTTTTTTTAAGAAGCACGGATGTGCTTAGTATCTGTGCTTTGTAAAAAAACTCCACAACCAAGGGAAAACCAGCCCAAAAGCGAACAGCCAAAAAAATCTAAAACCCCAAAACATGCAGAAAAATAACAAAAGTAACATTCAGTGGGAGGGTACAGCAGGCGACATGTGGCTGCGGTTGCACGTAACACTTGGCGTGCTCCCTGACCACAAAAGTGACACTTGCGGGAGCCCCCCAAGGGGTAACTGTTCGTTACTTGCTCTCGCTCAAATCACTCACTTCTTGATTTTATGTTTGTTGTACACTAACCTTACTAGCAAAAATACATAATATAAAGGTATATAAATTTTATCTCTTTCGCAAAAAATATTGGATATGTGAATTAAGCTAAGTCGCCCTTTTTGCATGCAACAACTTGTAGCATTGGCAAACAACATTCAATTTACCAATGGAATTTCAGGAAATGTATGTTACTCTGCTATTTACTGTTGTTGTTCTTCAACTGCTACATTGAAATTTAAATGGAGTCTGTCAAGCCTGGCTCTATTGACGACACAATGGTTGAGCATGTGTTAGATCCTCCAATGAGGAGGATGATCTCATACTAAGGAAAGATGATGATGCAAAATATATCCTAATGAAACCACAAGTGGCTACAAGGGTTTTGGAATTTAGAGCATAAGTGTAGCTGTAGCGGCTGAAGAGGTGCATCACACACCTTCCTAGGACATCCCTGGTATCTATTAAAACATAACATGAACATGTACGAATTGCAATATTTAGGATAACTAGAGTAACTTAGAGGTTGAATCCTGATGAATAAATTGTTTGCCAAAATAAATAAAATCTCAGACAATTTCTAGAAATGAGCTAGCTGTAGGAGATATGCCCTAGAGGCAGTAATTTCAGTTACTTTTGTATCTCCGAGTTTGTAATGAAAGTTTATGATCCATGCTATAACTGCAATGATTCTCGAGTCTGCAAATTAAACGAGGCTTGGAGGGAAACTCATGTGCACGTGTGGTATAATAAACGGTAAATTGTATTCCTTGTCTTGCCTCTAAGACTGGCTCAAGTATTGCATGATGATCCTGTTTTCCTGATCATGGGCATGGCTATGCCGGCATTTTTGAGGGCACGATGTTGGTAGAACACTTGTGTTGAATCGATCCGAATTGATGTTATACTATGAGATATATTCGTCACAAGTTAATGGTTAAATAACACAGAGATGGTTAACGTTTGCATGATTCCTTAGACCATGAGAGTATCGAGTTTCTTCATGCTTGCTTCATGAACTTTGGGGTTTGTTAAACGTCATCCGTAAATGGGTGGCTATTACGGCGGCTTACGGGTTCATGGAAAAGTATGTCAAGTAACTTGATAGCTCAAGATTGGGATTTGCTCCTCCGTCGATGGAGAGATATCTCTGGGCCCTCTCGGTGTTACGGTGTCCATCATCGTCTAGCCAGACACCTTGTGATTTGATCACGGGGATGCCGGAACACGGGAACGAGAAAAGAGAACAATACCGGCAACGAGGTAACTGGCATAGTGGACAAGTTGTTGATCCACGGGGATGCCAACATGTCTCACCTCGGGTATTTGTAACATATCGCGAAGCAACAGGAATAGCACACGGCAACTGGAGGTTCACTCGAATATTTATTCGTGTGGGTATAGGGATCGATATGGGTGTCCACGGCTCCGATGTTGATCATTGATCGGAAGGGGTTCCGAGTCATGTCTATACTTCACCGAACCTATAGGGTCACACGCTTAAGGGTCATCTATCTGTTGAATACTAGACAGGGAGTCTGAGAGAAAAACACCAAAAAAGGTTTCGGACGCCGGAAAAGTTTCGGACAGCGGAAAAGTTCCGCAGAGAGAGGTCACCGGATGAGTTTCGGTGAAACTGGAAAAGTTGTTTCAGGGGATACCATAAAGTCAAATTGGTCTTGGCACATGCCTGATAATTCTTGGAGGGTGCCAGAATCATTCTGGAAACTTTCTGGAATTTTCCGGGATGCAAACCGGAAATGTTCCGGAGCTGCCGAAACCGCTTCAGATGCTTTTCGCAGATGAAATCACTAAACCGGAATTGTTCCGGCTCGCGTTGAAAATTATTTTGGTGGGTACTAGAATTGTTCTAAGCCCACATGAATATTTTCAGTTCGATCAGACGCTGAAAAATGTCGTCGTGAATAGTGAAAGTGCTTTTTGGGATATTTTTGGAAAGCCACCTTTTGGGGCTTTGCTCCAAAAGATCTTGGGTATGACATGGATGGATAGGGGCCAATTTTGGGGCCCCACATGAGGGTGTGGCCGGCCACATGGTGGACTCCTTCATGGAGTCCCCCTTGTTCCTTGGTTTCACCTTTTAGGTCCTTGGGAAGGACTCCTTTCCATGTGGGTTTTGGATTTTCTTGTAAAACCACCCTACCCCTTGGGTTTCCTATAAATAGGAGGTGTGTGGGCTGCCATAAGAGATATCCTTTGCTCTCATACACATGCTTTGCTTTGCAAGCTCTCTCTCTTCTCCCTCACACGAAAAGAGTTTTTCGTAGAGCCGAAAGGCTGTCTGGGTTCCGACAGGAATTAGTTCTGGACGGCGAAGCCCTGTCGGATAGATGACACCGTATGTGTGCAACCCCATAGAGAGGTCGTAGTTTCGATCTTTTGCCCGAGGGGCTGTTCGAGGGTCCTCCCGAAGGGCTGTCCGAGTTTCCGTTCGAGTTTCGAGGGTCCTCCCGAAGGGCTGTCCGTGACATCGTCCGGGGGACTGTCCGACCGCCTCCCGAAGGGCTGTCCGACGAGGGAGTACATTCTCGCGGTTGGGAGGTTGTAAAATCCTAGCTGCGGGAATCTGCACCAACGATCTCCACCGACTCTTCATCCGCTGCGCTACGAGTCGGTACGGATCAGATCAAACCTTGTATGCAATCTCCATAGTGATCCTGGGTGCGCTCGCTATACCGAAATTTTTTGTTTTCTGTCGCGTTCCCCTATAGTGGCATCAAGAGCCAGGCTATGAGTAGATACATGTTATGATCTAGAATACATGAGATGTATGGGTATTGCATAGTATAATTTTGTAGTTGATAAGATCTATTACTGAAAATTATTTATGCGGGTAGTAGATGAAATCTGTTACCCAATGTTCCTGTTGCTTCCCGTGAATTTGCGTACTCCTGATCTTGACGGCATGGTGGAATCTCAAAAAGTTCTGGCAATCCGCGATCCTTTCATGCTGCTCCTGAGTATGCTGATTGACAGATCAACGAAGTGCTAACAGTTCTTTGGGTTCCACTTTAGTTAAAGAAAGATGGATGTTTCGCAGACGAAGGGCAATGCAGATATGATCTGCACGGGGGTCACGCGTATGACGAAAAATTAGTATGGGGCTCGAGATTTTATTATCTCGTGTTTCATACACCCTGGAAAGTTAATCTAGCAACTTGAAGTATCATACTTGATGATGGACGTTGGTAGCTGTGGTTTAAGTCAAAACCTTAGAAGCCACGTAAAATAAAATTTTGCATAAACCGATTAGAAGCGTCTAACTTGGTTTTGCAGGATGGATTTGCATGTGATGTGGTATAGCAATGCTCATATTAAATTTGATTATGTATGAGATGACTATATGATGTAATTAACATGACCTGCGTGTCATGATTCGGCATGATGGCTGGAGCCATATGATTGCACTTTAATGACCTGCGTGTCAACCTTGTGTAATGCACTTATTTTATTAGCTATAGAGATATCAATATTATCTGGTGCATCGACAAGGTGGTGGCAATCTTCGCAAAGGTGAACACCGACGCGAATGCCGAAGACGAAGAATACTTGACTTCTCCGTCAGAAGGGGCTATACCATGTCATGCTAATTATGAATTGCCTGAGATGTTTATCCCTTATGATGCACCCTTCTTGATTGCGCGGTAGTCGCTTTTTATTAGGGTGATCTCTCACGAAAATATCAAGTAGTTAGTGTTCTCCCAAGTGTAGCACCGTCACGGCACCTATCTCTTCGGGGTATCACATGGTTACATGGGTACGAACGATTAGAGAAGTGTGAGGCGGGTGAGTTGAGACCTCGCAGCGAGATCACTTGGTTGTCTTGACGTTCAGGCATGAAAGTCATGAGCTCGGAACACACGCATCGAAAGATGAACAAGAGTCACATAGAGATGTGATTGGCAAGTTGGCCTACCAATTGAAATTCTCGCCACTTGAGATGGTTACATCCTTGACGCTGAATTGAAAGTTGGATCTTGCATCACTCACAATCAATTATGAGAGATATTGATTTGAGTGGGAGCGCACTTTAGAATAAAATTGTTTATTCACTAGTGCCAAAAATCATTATGAACAATGTCTAAAATGAACTTGTGTTTTCCGTTGTAGATCAAATGGCTCGCAACACCGCATTCAACTTAGGCCCTATGTTAGAGAAAGAGAAGTTAGCTGCGAATGGAAACAACTATGCGGACTGGGTCCGTACCCTGAGGATTGTCCTCAGGAGCGCTAAGAAAGTGTACGTGCTTGATGGAGCTCTTCCACCTAAGCCGGCGACAACAGCCGCGGCAGACATACAAAATGTCTGGGCCACTAAGGATGATGATTTCAACTTAGTGCAGTGTCTCATGCTGTCTTGCATGAGTTCAGAGCTTCAAAAACGTTTTGAATTCCATAACTCCTTTGATATGATCAAAGATCTGGATGCTCTGTACAAGTTTAATGCACGGTCTGAACATTTTGATATCATGAAAATGATGTCGGAGACCAAGATGGCTGAGGGCAGTTCAGTTGGCGAGCACGTAGTCAATATGATTGGCTACGCTGAATGGCTTAAAACCCTGGAATTTCCACTTCCAGAAGAGCATGTAATGGACATGTTGCTCCGTTCACTCCCCCCTTCTTACGGAGGTTTTGTCATGAACTACAACATGAATGGGATGGACAAAACACCTAATGAGGTGCTTGCCATGCTGAAATTTGTTGAAGGAGGACTGCAGAAAAATCGCAAGCAAGTGTTGCTTGTGAATAAAACTGCCAGTTTCAAAAAGAAAGGCAAGCCAAAGAAGGGCAAGGGCGCCGGTAAGACCGGCTTCCAACGCAAATCTAAGGGCGGAGCCAAGAATGAAACTGAGTGCTTCTACTGCAAGGGCACAGGTCACTGGAAGAGAAACTGCAAGAAGTATCTGGAAGATAAGAAGTCCGGGAAAACCAGAAAAGGTATAATTGTTATACAAGTTAATGTCATTGACGTTTTGCTTGCTAGCGAAAATTCTAAGTCTTGGGTATTTGATACCGGATCGGTTGCTCACATTTGCAACTCGATACAGGGGCTTCAGAAGGTGCGCAAGCTGGCAAAGAATGAAGTCGTGATGCGTGTCGGGAACGGCGTTGGGATCGCCGCTCAAGCCGTCGGCATTATGCCTCTACGTCTCCCTTCAGGATTTATTTTGGAACTTAGTAACTGTTATTTTGTTCCGTTGTTGTGTAGAAACATTATCTCTGGATCATGTTTAGTGCACGATGGGTACTCCTACAAGTCTGAGAACAATGGTTGTTCACTCTATTGTAAGGATATGTTTTATGGATTTGCACCCATTGTTGGGGGCCTTTTCATACTAAATCTTGAATGTGGAAATGATGTCTTTAACGTGAATGCTAAACGCCTTAAGAAGGCTGATACCACCACCACTTACTTGTGGCACTGTCGGCTTGGCCACATCGGAAAGAAACGCATGCAAAGACTCCATAAAGATGGAGTTTTACCGTCCCTTGATTTTGAATCATTTGACACATGTGAGGCTTGCTTGATGGGAAAAATGACCAAGACGCCGTTCACGGGTCATCCTGAACGGGCGGGTGAATTATTGGAAATAATACATAGTGATGTATGTGGTCCAATGAACACGGCCGCACGGGGTGGGTATTTTTACTTCGTGACTTTTACTGATGATTTAAGTCGGTATGGCTATATCTACTTGATGAAGCATAAGTCGGAAACCTTTGAAAAGTTCAAAGAATTTCAGAATGAGGTAGAAAATCATCGTGACAAAAAGATTAAGTTGCTGCGGTCTGATCGCGGAGGCGAATATCTTAGTCATGAGTTTGGCCAACATCTGAGTGACCGTGGAATCGTTTCACAGCTTACGCCTCCAGGAACTCCACAGCGAAACGGAGTGTCGGAACGACGTAACCGAACCCTGTTAGACATGGTAAGGTCGATGATGTCTCTTACAGATCTACCAATATCTTTTTGGGGTCATGCACTAGAAACTGCCGCTTATACATTAAACAGAGCACCGTCTAAGTCTGTTGAGACGACACCACATGAGATGTGGAATGGTAAGATACCTAGTGTGTCGCATCTCAAGGTTTGGGGTTGTGAGGCATACGTAAAACGTTTACAGCCAACCAAGCTAGAACCTAGATCAGACAAATGTTACTTTGTAGGTTATCCAAATAACACCATTGGATATTCCTTCTACCACCAGTCCGAGGGCAAAGTGTTTGTCGCAAAGGTTGCACACTTTCTCGAGAAAGAGTTTCTCACTAAAGAAGTGGGTGGGAGGACAGTACAACTTAATGAGATTAGTGAATCTTCGGCAACCGTTGATATGGCTAAGGAACCGGGAGAAATTCCGCTAATTATCCCTACAACCGAGCCGGAAGTTGTCGCATGTGATGCGGAAACTTCAAACACCGTTGTAACTGAACCGCGCAGATCAGGTAGGGTTATCCAGCCACCTGAATGGTTTCATAACGAAATCTTCATTCTTGAAGACGATGAACCTGTGCACTACAAGGAAGCGATGGCGGGGCCTAGCTCAAGGGAATGGCACAAAGCCATGAGATCCGAAATGGAATCCATGTACGAAAACCAAGTTTGGAACTTGGAAGAACTTCCAGATGGCGTAAAACCCATTGGTTGTAAATGGATTTTCAAAAGAAAGACGGACGCGGATGGTAACATTACTATCCACAAAGCTAGACTTGTCGCGAAAGGGTTCATGCAAGTTCCAGGAGAGGACTACGACGAGACTTTCTCGCCTGTAGCTATGCTTAGGTCTGTTCGGATATTACTAGCAATTGCTGCTTATTTCGATTATGAAATATGGCAGATGGATGTCAAAACGGCTTTCCTAAATGGAAACCTTGATAGGGATGTATACATGATACAGCCAGAAGGTTTTGTCGATCCTAAGAATGCTGGAAAGGTATGTAAGCTTCAGAAAGCCATTTATGGTCTGAAGCAAGCATCAAGGAGCTGGAATATTCGTTTTGATGAAGTGGTCAAAGAGTTTGGCTTCATCAGGAACGATGAAGAATCTTGTGTGTACAAGAAGTTTAGTGGGAGCGCAAAAGCATTTCTAATCTTGTATGTGGATGACATATTGTTGATTGGAAATGACGTGAATTTTCTTAGCGAAATAAAAGACTCATTGAAGAAGAGTTTTTCAATGAAAGACTTAGGCGAAGCGGCATATGTGTTAGGCATCAGGATCTATAGAGATAGATCAAGACGCCTGATAGCGCTAAGCCAAAGCACGTACATTGACAAGGTGTTGAAAAGGTTCAACATGGAGAACTCCAAGAAAGGCCTACTCCCCATGTCACCTGGCACAGTGCTTTGCAAGAATCAGAGTCCTCGGACCCTTGATGAGCGAGTACAAATGAATGATATTACATATGCTTCGGCAGTTGGTTCTATTATGTATGCCATGCTATGTACAAGACCATATGTTTCCTATGCGCTAAGTGTTAGCAGCCGGTACCAAGGTGATCCAGGATTGGAACACTGGGCCGCAGTCAAGGGTATTCTTAAGTACCTCAGAAGGACCAAGGATTTACTCCTTGTGTACGGAGGTGATGAAGAGCTCATTGTAAGTTGTTACACTGATGCAGGCTTCATGTCTGACCCAGATGACTTCAAATCTCAATCTGGCTATGTTTTCATATTGAACGGCGGCGCAGTTGATTGGAAAAGTTCCAAACAAAAGACTGTGGCGGATTCTACGACGGAGGCGGAATATGTGGCTGCTTCAGAAGCCTCCAAGAAAGTTGTCGGTATCAAGCAATTTCTTGAAGACCTTGGTGTGGTTCCAAGTGCTCTGGACCAGGTGGAGATCTATTGTGATAATAGTGGCGCCGTGGCTCAGGCAAGGGAGCCATGTTCGCACCATAAGACAATGCATATTCAACGCAAATATAAACTCATTCGACATCATGTCGAAGAAGGTTTAGTGAAAGTACGCAAAGTTCACACGGATCTGAATGTGTCAGACCCGATGACTAAGCCTCTACCACGAGCAAAGCATGAGCAACACCGGATAGCCATTGGTGTTAGGGAAGCCATGTAACTGGATTATGACTCTAGTGCAAGTGGGAGTCTGTAGGAGATATGCCCTAGAGGCAGTAATTTCAGTTACTTTTGTATCTCCGAGTTTGTAATGAAAGTTTATGATCCGTGCTATAACTGCAATGATTCTCGAGTCTGCAAATTAAACGAGGCTTGGAGGGAAACTCATGTGCACGTGTGGTATAATAAACGGTAAATTGTATTCCTAGTCTTGCCTCTAAGACTGGCTCAAGTATTGCATGATGATCCTGTTTTCCTGATCATGGGCATGGCTATGCCGGCAATTTTGAGGGCACGATGTTGGTAGAACACTTGTGTTGAATCGATCCGAATTGATGTTATACTATGAGATATATTCGTCACAAGTTAATGGTTAAATAACACAGAGATGGTTAACGTTTGCATGATTCCTTAGACCATGAGAGTATCGAGTTTTTTCATGCTTGCTTCATGAACTTTGGGGTTTGTTAAACGTCATCCGTAAATGGGTGGCTATTACGGCGGCTTACGGGTTCATGGAAAAGTATGTCAAGTAACTTGATAGCTCAAGATTGGGATTTGCTCCTCCGTCGATGGAGAGATATCTCTGGGCCCTCTCAGTGTTACGGTGTCCATCATCGTCTGGCCAGACACCTTGTGATTTGATCACGGGGATGCCGGAACACGGGAACGAGAAAAGAGAACAATACCGGCAACGAGGTAACTGGCATAGTGGACAAGTTGTTGATCCACGGGGATGCCAACATGTCTCACCTCGGGTATTTGTAACATATCGCGAAGCAATAGGAATAGCACACGGCAACTGGAGGTTCACTCGAATATTTATTCGTGTGGGTATAGGGATCGATATGGGTGTCCACGGCTCCGATGTTGATCATTGATCGGAAGGGGTTCCGAGTCATGTCTATACTTCACCGAACCTATAGGGTCACACGCTTAAGGGTCATCTATCTGTTGAATACTAGACAGGGAGTCTGAGAGAAAAACACCGAAAAAGGTTTCGGACGCCGGAAAAGTTTCGGACAGCGGAAAAGTTCCGCAGAGAGAGGTCACCGGATGAGTTTCGGTGAAACTGGAAAAGTTGTTTCAGGGGATACCATAAAGTCAAATTGGTCTTGGCACATGCCTGATAATTCTTGGAGGGTGCCAGAATCATTCTGGAAACTTTCTGGAATTTTCCGGGATGCAAACCGGAAATGTTCCGGAGCTGCCGAAACCGCTTCAGATGCTTTTCGCAGATGAAATCACTAAACCGGAATTGTTCCGGCTCGCGTTGAAAATTATTTTGGTGGGTACTAGAATTGTTCTAAGCCCACATGAATATTTTCAGTTCGATCAGACGCTGAAAAATGTCGTCGTGAATAGTGAAAGTGCTTTTTGGGATATTTTTGGAAAGCCACCTTTTGGGGCTTTGCTCCAAAAGATCTTGGGGATGACATGGATGGATAGGGGCCAATTTTGGGGCCCCACATGAGGGTGTGGCCGGCCACATGGTGGACTCCTTCATGGAGTCCCCCTTGTTCCTTGGTTTCACCTTTTAGGTCCTTGGGAAGGACTCCTTTCCATGTGGGTTTTGGGTTTTCTTGTAAAACCACCCTACCCCTTGGGTTTCCTATAAATAGGAGGTGTGTGGGCTGCCATAAGAGATATCCTTTGCTCTCATACACATGCTTTGCTTTGCAAGCTCTCTCTTCTCCCTCACACGAAAAGAGTTTTTCGTAGAGCCGAAAGGCTGTCTGGGTTCCGACAGGAATTAGTTCTGGACGGCGAAGCCCTGTCGGATAGATGACACCGTATGTGTGCAACCCCATAGAGAGGTCGTAGTTTCGATCTTTTGCCCGAGGGGCTGTTCGAGGGTCCTCCCGAAGGGCTGTCCGAGTTTCCGTTCGAGTTTCGAGGGTCCTCCCGAAGGGCTGTCCGTGACATCGTCCGGGGGACTGTCCGACCGCCTCCCGAAGGGCTGTCCGACGAGGGAGTACATTCTCGCGGTTGGGAGGTTGTAAAATCCTAGCTGCGGGAATCTGCACCAACGATCTCCACCGACTCTTCATCCGCTGCGCTACGAGTCGGTACGGATCAGATCAAACCTTGTATGCAATCTCCATAGTGATCCTGGGTGCGCTCGCTATACCGAAATTTTTTGTTTTCTGTCGCGTTCCCCTACACTAGCATGCTCTCAAAAGAGGACAACTCGGGGTGAATCTATCGAGATGAGTAATGAGGCCTTTAGTTGCATGAAACTAACTTTTTTCCTGCTCTAAACTCGACCCCCTTTGGACATATACAACAATAATATAATGTGGTGTCAATTAATACTGATAGTTCATGGTCCTACTACTATTGTGTATTGACCAACATCACTATCAACCATTAAGAAAAGTAAACCATGAGGAATTAATATATCAATCTTGTGACAAACTGACAATTGGTCTTAAGAGTTGAGAACACCCTACAATAGTTTCCATGTCAAATGTAGAGTTGCCTTTGAATCTTTGGTTGGTAG
This sequence comes from Elymus sibiricus, assembly GCA_039707655.1. Taxonomy (NCBI): domain Eukaryota; kingdom Viridiplantae; phylum Streptophyta; class Magnoliopsida; order Poales; family Poaceae; genus Elymus; species Elymus sibiricus. The sequence continues at coordinate 47,084,899 of CM077665.1, forward strand.
TGAGTAGATATGTGCTCTTTTTGTATTATCTTTTCTAGCATGTTACCATGTGGACGTAAAGCCTATTGGCTACATTGTAAAACTGTTCCATCTATTGAATCAAATGGTACACAGATTTGTGTATCCTCTAAAAGAGAAGATCGGCCTCCTTTAAAATCAGATATCACATGTAGGTATATAATGCAGTTGCAGCAAATTATCATATGTAACATATGAATGTCTGAATAAATGCATGATTCCTAATTGTAAAGGTTCGTTATAAATTTGTTCAGTTATTAGCGCAATAATATCAAGTAGTTTCGGTACCACAATATCCGAGAAATGTTGTACAATGCGAGGGCACATACCGAGTGAGCCGCAATAAGATTGTAAGATATCAAATGTTAACAAGCTTTGAATTAATATGAGGTTTATTTGGCAGTGAAGATCTATTGAGGAACTACAACGTATGTGCAAAACTATATAACCGAAACAGTTTGATCATTGTCAATACTAACTGCATATATCGCATAAAATGCGTTAGTGTTATATTATTACTTATAGATATAGTGTCGGCAGTTTAAGTAGAATGTCGTCTTTGAAGTCAACATGAGATGTTGCTCAACTGATCAACACATACGGGAAGTTGTCAGATGAAAAGAAAGGTCATGCAATTCATCAACAAACATTTGATACAATATGTTCATTCAAGGCATGCCATAATGGTCTCTTTTCTTTACGGTCATAATGGTCTCTTATTCCGATATTTATTTGCTTGGATATTTTGATCTTCCATCACATGGACTATTCTCTTCGTTCACCTTGCTCTTATAAAATATACTCAAGGACTGTATGGTTTATTACATTTCCCCTTTGTGTAAATGCAAGTTCAGGTTGAAGGACAAACCTTTTTTTTCTTTAGTTGTGCATGAGAAAAAGATCCACGGTATACTCTCTCCACGTGCCCATATAGAAATATATGTTCCATGGCCCATCGTCATTCACTGATACACTATGATGCACCATGCAGATATGTGTGTGTTTCATTGCAGAAGATACAGCAAAGTTTACACTTTATAGCACTTCCTAAGATGCCCATATATATCTCACAAGTTCTAGCTTTTTTCTCTAGATATTTTAGAATCATACTATCTTCAAGGTGAGCTAGGAAGAGGAAGAAATAGTCTAAGAGCGGTGAGAATGGGAACACAAAGGAAACCCCGAGCTATCTGTCTGCACCCCTCTAACCAGAGCTGGATATTTCTCTCAGTGTTTCCCCATGCCTCCCATTCCTATTGTTCTTAAGTTCCCCTTCCCCTTCCATTTACCTCACGGAAGTAAGGTCATGATGGAAGCTTAATAAATTTATGTATGTAAAGTTTAGATCATGAGGCCTTAAGAGCGAGTAAGGAAAAGGAAGCCATGAGTATCTCAGAGCGGTCGGCATGGGAACATGGAGGAAAACCTATACTTCTTGGCCTCTAAATTTAGGGGCAAAAATTATTTTCTGTTTTCCTGATGCCTCCCATGCCTATTGTTCTTAGGTATTCTTTCCTTTTCCTATTTTCTTGCGTAATTGCCAAAACAAATGTGCACATTTTAGGTTTAGATGATGGGGATGTGAAGGCAAGTCAAGAAGAGGAAGAAAAGGAGCATCTAGGAGCATTGGGCATGGGAACATGGCGGAAGGCCTAAACTAGTGTGTCCCATTGCAACTAGGGTCCAACATTTGTTTTAGAATTTTCCTGATGCTTGCCATGCCTATTTTTCTTAGGTTCTCCTTCCTCTCCCTTATGATCTACAAAACTTTTGCAAAAAGAGTGACAATAGACATCGTCATGACTTCAATTTTAGTTTTCTGGTTTTGCTTGTGTTTTAGTTCTATTGCTTTGTTGCTTTGACTGTTTGTTTGGATAACTTATCTTTTTTTGTTTTAATTGGGCTTTTGTTTTTTGTATACTTGGTGTCCTCTTGACATGTTCCTTCATGAAAAACAACTATATGGGCATGTTTTCAAGGAAAAGGACATGTATCGTGCAGTGCTTCAGCTTGAGAGTTACTCATATGCTTGGTGTCATTTGATTTCTTACAAATAACTTAACTATGATGATTTCATAGAATTTAACCCAAGTTATAAACATTAACAATTGCATGGCACATAAACAAGATATCACCAAAACATGGACGACAAATTATAAATGTAGAAGACAAACAGGTACAACTGAAAAGGAGAACTCACAATACAAAATAGATCCACCACCTTCACCATCTGTGTAAAATGGATCCCCCTTCCACGCGCTCAATCGCCGCTCGTGGCACATTTGTCCCGTCCTCAGCAGAGTGGCTTCTCCTTCGCGTGGAGTGGGCGAGTGAGGAGGAATGGATTCTACTCCACTTGCCCCCTGCATGTTCCCAGCCAAAAGAATCAAAACCCACATATCTGGCAAAGTAGTCGTTGGTGGCGGCGGCACCATGATTGTCTTCTGGTGGTTGGTGGTCGTGCGGCGTCTGGAAATGATGTGGGTGCAGGGGTGTAGGTCAAGGATATGGGATCTGTAGACGTGGGAGCACTGCTGGAGTTGTCATTGCACAAGATGACGGTATATACTACCTCATGTAGATCATCAGTGGGCCTGCAGTTTCCCTTTGAGTATGTCTCCCAGCACAATCGCCTCAGGCTCTTTCTCTGTGCCCTCGCGTATGTTCCTCTCACTCCTATGCTCGTGCCCCCTATCACTATTGTCCATGTGCTCTCACTAGTACCATTTGATTTTGTCATGTCTTAATCATGTGGGGATTAACTTTACCATCATCTCTAAGCCTCAATGCATCCAATAATTAGCATCCAACGGCATAATGGTTGCTTAACTCTGCATTTGAAGGATCCATATACGGTCTAGCATTGAGTAAAGCATAAGTTTCCTTTCTGGTCACTTGATTTTGTTATTACAATTTCTCAGTAGCTGCTATATTTTCTGTGATGAACTTGACAGTTGATGCAACCGCATTATCACTGATGCACTATGGCCTTGCGAATGGCAATGTTGTTAATATATGCAATTTGGACTCGAGTGGATGTTTGTAGATACTTTTTTTGATATTTACGGTTATATCTTGCATGTGATTGGTTTACTTTCTTTGATATTTACGGTTATATGTTGCCAATTTTATGGCCTTTTGTGTACTGCATTGTAGGTTGCCCTTTCTGGTCTCCCTCCCAAATGCATCATTTTCACTCACTCATGTCTTAAATCATACCTTATTCTTCTTGTAGTCATGTGAGGATATTTTGAATTCATGGAAAATATATTAAATTCATGAACATTTTCTGAATCTGCAAACATATTTTAAAATTCCTCTGGATTTTCAAGTTCTACTATGTTTGTTTTAAAAAAAGTGGATTATTTTTTGGGAATGCAAAAAAAATGGTGGATTGTTCTCAAAGAAAAAAAAATCATATATGTGTTCTCATTAGTGAAGCCCTAGGAGATGGGGATGGGGGATGCATGCTCCGGCCTCCTTGCTCATGTACCCTCCACCACCAACTGCGGAGGCCACAAGAACAACTTGGCGGTAAAGGGAGTCATTGGCAGGGCCGGCTCTATGTTTTAGAGGGCCAAAAATGTTTCTCATGTATACAAAAAATATATAATGTGTATGAAAAAACTTGATCATGTATTTAAAAATTGCTTACCAAGCATTTGAAAAAGATTAATCAAGTATTTAAAAAATTGTAATCAAGCATTTAAAAATGTTTCTCATGTATACAAATAATTTATACATAAACAATTCAAATGTATACGAAAAAAGTTGATCATATCATTTAAAAAGTGTTAACCAAACATATGAAAATGTTAACCAAGCATTCAAAAAGTTAAATGTGCATAGAAAAAATATTTCTCATGTGCACGTATAATGTATACAAAAAATATACAATCAGTATGAAAAAAAATTGATCATGTATTTGAATTTTGTTAATCAAGCATTTGAAAAGTATTATTCAAGTATTTGAAAAATGTTATTCAAGCATTTCTAAAAACAAAAAGAGATATGAAGAATACCAATGCAAATGAATGGAAAAGTGAAACGTGAGAAGGAAACAAAGAAAAACAAAGAAAACCAAGAAAGAAACAAAGAAAAATGAAGAAAGAAAAGAAAAAAAAACAGTGAAATCGTGAAACAAAGAAAAAGAAAGAAAAGAAAAAATAGTGAAAATAATTAAAGAAGCTAAGAAATCTAGTGAAAAACCAATGAAAAGGGTGAAAAATGAAGAAAACTGGTGAAGAAACAGATAAAACTGAAGAAGAAACAAAGAAACTGAAAGCGAAACATAAAGAAACAAAAAAAAAACAAAGAAGCACACATCGAACACACAACCAGTGAACGACGTAGTGCTAAAAGAAGGGCCGGCCCAGTACTGTACGGTTCCAGGGAAACCTTCAGGGGAGACGCGGTACGAACTCTCGCTATAAGCCAGATATGTCGTTTGTGTCCAGGAAGCGGTATAGGTGGTCAAATAATTCCTCTTTGATAATATAAACTGGCTCGATAATAATTGTAAAGAAGAAAGATTTTCAACACTGATCGTCGTTCTTGGTCGTACAGTGAATTTGATCTCTTTGGGAGCTTGCCAGAGTTCAGATATGCACCGTCGGAGTCCATCACTAGCATTTTCCCTCAGCCCACACTGTCTTCGGTTGGACGAACCGTCCCTCACAATCAGGCCAATGCCAACTTCTTTCTTGGGGTTTCTCACTTACGATGCCTTTGTTTCGTTTACTAGTATTGTACAAGTTTCAGAAATAGCTACCTCCTTTCAAAACGAACAGGAGAATAACCGAATGCAGGCTTATAGAGTGCTCCAAGTCCAAGTTTCACCTTTTGTACTAGTCTGCATGGAATTTCCGATCATTGCTAAACCATTGATCCATGACTCCATTTTTTTCACAGCACAACTAGAAAGGCTTCAAACAACGGATTGTTCTTCGTATTTTTCCAGACACACATTAAGTGCGACATTGTGTACCAAAAGAACAACGTCCAAGTGATGTAGGTACCATTCAGTGAGACAGGGGCAAGTCTATGCCTCGCCTTCAGCGAGACAGAAGCCCAGCTCGCCTACAGGTATCCATCTGGTTTGGTCAAGCTGATGTGATAAACATTTTTTTTCTACTTTTGTTTATATTTTGAGAAATACTAAAAGGTTAAAAAATGTTTTAGATGAATAATAAAAATATGAACTGTGCATGATAAAAATAGATATAAGAACATATATTACAAATGTTAAACGGGTATAAAAATTTCCGGCTTTATATGAAAAATGTACAACGTGGATGAAAAATTAGATATGTGTTATAAAAAGAAAAAAAAAGAAAAAGGAATAGGAAACTAAAGAAAACCGATGGAAGAAACAAAGGATGCCGGAGAAAATAAAGAAAAAAACCAAAGTAAACTAGAAAAAAAACTCGATTGAAAACATTGAAAAGAAACTCCCGCGTTGCTACAGCCTACAGTATTAATAACCAGCCCAATAGCACTTCGCTTCAGGCAAGCCCTAATACGACTCGCGTCAGTCAGTAATAGCATTTGCGATGAGAGGGAGGGCGGGCGGAGAAGCCAACTACGCCCGCCTGACCTAGCAACATCCATGCACATCGGACACACACATCCTGTGCCGCATGCATTGCACCCCCAATTCTTGCAGAGAAGAAATCGAAGATGGAGAGAAATCCACCGCCGCATGCCGTTCTCTGACCTCAGCAGATTGGTGCTCGTTATGTCTATTATCATCTAATTTATGCTAGTCGACGGCCACCCCTATGTCGTTCTCTCATGCAGACGCCATGCACCAACTCCTCGCCCTGACACCGTTCTTCTGCTCACCACCACGCCTGGATGTGCCACCGACGCCACCCACAACTCGACGAGGCCCACATAGCAGTGGCTGCCACCGCTGGGCTTGAGAGCTGCACCGAGCTGGAACGAGCATGACGCGAGACGAGCCAAGACCCAGTTATAGGCTCGATAGCAACAGCGAGCCGAGACGAGTCAGACTCACCAACCAAAGACCAAGCCAAAGTATAGCTCGGTGCCTCGAACCAAACCCAGCTCGGCTCGGCTTATGTCACCCCATGTCGGCGGCTTTTCTCCACGCGGCGTCTTCATCATTTTTATCGTATGTCCATCGCGCGAGGTGGGCTAGTGTGGCACCGAGGAGATCGAGCTCGCCACCCGAGCATGGCGCTCCTCCTCGGCGCCTGTCGACTAATCAGTGATCACAAAAAAGGCCAGACAATAATGTGATTGAAAGTATGGATAGCACATTGAGGAAACTAAGCAAAGCACTTACTGAAAGAGACTCTCACAGCAAGGAGATGGCCCAAAACTACAAGATCAGGTGTAGAATATGATTATATCGAGGTAAATATTATCATCTAATTTGCTAGTACCCAGCAGCAACCCCATGACCCCATTATATTGATGCCGCGTTGAGACAAATGATGATTTTTCATCGGCGATTGACGGGGGTCAGGACAGTGCCGATCCAGTAACTTGTTTTTCAGCATGAAGTTATGTAATTGCAGCACTGAGTAGTGATCGGTGGGCACCAGGAAACAGGAGAGGATCCCATGAGTAGTGATCGGTGGGCACATCAGTGGTAAAACAGGTGCCGCTGGGGCACACGGCATAAATCACGCTGTCAAAAACGGGTGGCCGCAACCGCTCATTTTATACAAGAACTACTGGTTCAGTCCCAAGATGCTCAAGGAGACCCTGCTCGTCATGCAGCCTTTGTACGCCGCATCGACGACGTCGTCCTCACCACGCAGCCCAAATGTGGTACCACCTGGCTGAAAGCCCTCGTCTTCACCATCCCCAATCGATCCCGGCTAAAAAAAATTAAATAATACATTTTTTCATTAATTCGAGAAATAATACTTTGTTTTGAAATTTTATAAAAATAATACAGCGTCGGTTTAGCTGTAGCCGATTGGGACTAATTGGCCATGGCGAAACAAATTGGATTTCAATCAGCTTTGGCGAAACCAATTGGATTTCAATCAGCTTTGGCTAAGCCGATTAGGTCCAGTCGGCGTTGGTAAAGTTGATTGCCACTATGGCTATCGGCTTTGGCAAATTCGACAGCTGCATGTGCCCCTATTTTCGCTGTATTTTCACTATAATTTGACCCCGCAACTCTTTCCCGCCATCGTCTTTCCCGCCCTATTGTTCCCGCCATTTTTGCTCATAATGTTAGGGCACCCCATAGGTATGGCTGGATGACGCCTAATACACCGCCTAACCGCAGGGCAAACGTCGTCAGTGACGCTTCTCTCTAGCAGTAGAGACATGATTATCTACTTATGTATGAGACATATGCCTATTCTATGTATGGGACAAATGACACGAGGATAGTTCTCTATCAGTAGGGTTAATTTTTCTGTGGTGGTATTTTAGTGCTTAGTTAATTTACCGCGGATAATTATGATACTACGAACTAATTATGTAACGTCGTGCAACCACTACAATAGGAAATTTAGATACAACATAATGCTCCTACAATTAGATAGTACATCTAAATTAAATGGTAGAACTGAACTTAAAAAGTGCATCTTCACTACATGAAGGCATCGTCGTCATCCTTCGTCGATGCAGTACTCTTGCCCTTCAATGATGCGGTAATCTTGGTCTTGGTGCTCGGATGAAGATATCGTCTTCGTCATCGCTGTCGGCACTCCATAAAAAAGTATGTTCTGTTGCATACTTTAGGTATGATTCACTCTTATGTTGTTACTTCTTTCATCCTCCATGCAACCTAAGAAATTATTTTCGTATCTCCTCAGAGGTCCTTGAATGTCACCCACACCTAGTTAATGTGTGACCCAGCTCATTCAATAGGGTGTCACTACTAAGAAGTTCGTCCCATGGAACTATCCTATTATCTATCTTAAAATCACCGACTAAACGGACATCTTGACAAGACAACACTGGACTGCTTACCCACCTTAGTGTGGAGGGGGTTTTACAGGTTGAGAAGAGAAGATTGGAATCCAATTAGTTTCGCCAAAACTGATTGGACTTCAATTAGTTTCGCCGTGGCCAATTAGTCCCAATCGGCCACAGCTAAACCGACGAAGTATTATTTTTGTAAAATTTTGAAATCGCGTATTATTTCTCGAATTAATGAAAAAATGCATTGTTCAAAAACAATTTAGCTCTATCCCGTTACAGCTTTAAGAACCACCCGCTCCCTACTCGCTACCCTCGGTATGTCTTGCCATTCATCTAAATCTCTGCAGCTGATGGTGCGGATCTAACTGATATTGAAGCCCTTGCATCTCCGAGGATTCTCGCCACGCACTTGCCCATGTCGCTGCTCCCGCTGGAGATGACATCACATGGCTGCCGAGTCGTGTACATGTGCCGTGATCCAGAAGAACTCATTCACACAGTAATGGAAAATATCCCAATACCTCTCATTCCTACTACGGGCAATGGTGTGGCTTTCTTGCTAAACGACCCTGGTGTCTCTATGAAAACATCAAGCCTCGTAGAGTGGCTGCTCGGCCGATCTGTGTTCGTTATTTATGTGAGCAGGAAAGAGGACGGACCCTATCGTACATTTACATTTATGGCTTACCTATACACAGTTATTAAGCGGTTCAACCACTGCACTACTTCATCTTCATCACTGTAAGCTACTTGTTGAAAAGTAATTTAGGTACAGAGGGAGTAGGAAGTAAGATAAGAGTTTAATCGTATCCGTCCATTGATCACCAACATGTTAGACAATGTAAACATTCCAAATATATTAATTAGAAGTTTCAAAAAAAGGAAATGTGTACTGATGATGGTCGCACTATGAGTTCAGAAAGAACTAAATCCAAAACAGAAACAGTGCCTCCATGATATGTTATTAAATCCTGCTCTAATCATGATTTCTATTCGTTGGTTAGGAGTATATTTGGTTGGGTGCTTTCCCTCTTCATTTTTCGTAATCTAAAAAGACACTACGTGGCAGAACTGCCATAAATTCTATTGCTTAATGAACATATGCGCAAAGTGTATACAAATCTCTAAAAAGAAAGCCAAGGACTGACGAAAAAGAAATCAGAGTCACACATGTGCCATTTGATTCAGTGAGTTATTCCACCAAACGAAATCAGTTCAATAAAGGTGCCTCTTCAATCCCTTATATTCTGAAGTATCGTTGTGCAGGAAAAACAAGTAGTGATGATCTCTATGTTTGGCTTAAATGTGGACAAGAAATCAAAAACTACTTCCAGTCAGATGCCACAACACAACCGCATTCATTCTGTTATACTGGAAGTATCTTATACAAACCTGCAGCTCCCCTCCTTGCGACGTTCACAGGCAAACAGGCTTGGATTGCCGAACTGTTGGCTTGGCATGCTACTTGGTAAACCAAAAATCTTAAGAGTTCCAGCGATATGCTTGCAAGAGCAGAACTAGAGCATCATTAGTATCATCTCCACAACCGGATCTTCATCACCAGCATCTCAAGGGTTTCTCTGAAAATATATTGCCACAGCATGAATCTGCTAAGGAATGGCGTTCACATTAGCCTGAACCATTTAGGTATCCCATGTTTGCTAGAGAGAGAGAGAGAGAGAGAGAGAGAGAGACCAGCAGGACATGGAAACTGTACTTGTTGATTACATCATTTCTGAATACAGAATATTTAAGGAATAAAGATATCATCATAAAGGCAGAACTGAGAAAAGATTAGCACACAGAAATTACATATATGTTCAACGTAAATAAAACAATAGAACTCATCTAAAGTACTCAATTCTCACACGAAAGGCACTTTACAGGGCTCATTCCATTGCAGGGTTCGTTCCTGAAAAGTGCCAAAAGCACAGTGTTTCTCCATAACGTTACAGGTAACTCTTGTCGATCCCGTTGCTGTAATGATTATGTTAAAAATAAGGAAGTTTCTGAATGATGGCAGTCATATTTTGCTAAATTACATTGTATACAGAATACATTAAAGAATTTAATCATAAATCTCATGAGATTAAAAACATCTCTTGGCAAAAATGATAAAACAACCAGGAGGTTTAAAACAGAGCTAAAGTGTTCTCCAGAATAAAACAATGTTGTATTAACCAACATTACAAAATGGAGCATTGGAGAGCCAGTCGAATTTCAGGAACAGCCAGGAAGTTTGAAACAAAGCAACATTACAAAATAATGCAAAACGTCCTATTAAGCAACATTACAAGATGGAGCATTGGCAAACCAATCGAATTTCACATGATGTTTATCTGTTGTTTACTAGTATTTTTTATTGCCATTGCTAGCTATGTAGCCAGTCCTGGCAGAAACATTCATATGCAATATATTGGAGCAGTTGTAAACAACATTCGATTGACACAATTGGATTTCAGCAAACTTTTGCTAGGTTTTATTTATACAGGATCTACAGCCCTGCTTTATATAAAGAAAGAGAAGTAACGGCACAACAGTGGCACTAGTTTAAACTGATAAACAGAAAAAAGAAACATAGTCACCAGGGTCACGGTCACTGGAGACGCTCCCACAGACATCCAGGGTGTCAGCTAGAGAAGTGATGGAAAAAAACTAGAAAAGGAATTACAAAGCTTTAGAAAGAACTCCCCTAAACAAACTACTTCCCAGCTCCCTAAGTTACTGCCATGAGGCAAAATAAATGTTTGCTGGTTTGCTAGCAACTACCAATCTGCCATCATTGTTTTGTTGCTCTATTGATATTCAAAATGGAGTGTGCCAGGCCTGGCTCAGTTGACAACAGAGTCGTAGCCATCACTCAAGGGCTTCCCTTAATTACTGCAAAGCATCAACATGCTCCAGGCATGCGAAGAGCACAGCATTTCTCCATAACATTATCGGTAGTTGTTGTTGATTCCACTGCATTAAAAGATAATGTTACGAAAAGGAAGAAAATGAAGTTCTGAATGGTTAATTCCATCTTCTTTTCCTAAATTACATTTCTATACAGGATTGCAGAAATAGGCCAGGCCTGACTCAATTAACCTTCACTCCAGAGTCAAGACCAACTGCTTCAGTTCCATGGAGTACGTTTTCGGGATGACAAAGTTGCATCCCCTCAGAGCTGACTTGTTGACTGCATATAGCATTGCAGATACTTCTACATGGAGAGTTTTAGATATATGCTTGAGAGTTCCTACTCGTGTGCACTGCACTTACCAAAGCTGGATGTGAACACATCTATGTGCACAGAATAGCTGAACCATCACCCCATGAAGCTGATCTCGCTAGAATCTGAATTTTTCAAGTTGTGCTCATTCTTATTGAGCTGATCCCAATGTCTCCCATGCCCGACGGCTTCCAATGATGTGGTCTTGCTGCTAACTGATTCACCTCGCTGACATGCGGGACATTGGTAACTACATGGAACCTCTAAGTTACACACACTGGCTGCTCCAATGGTGTGTTACATATATGGGCTGAAAACAGGATTGGCCCCACCTTACATTTACGATTCCATACCTATCGAATGGAAGCCCACTAATAAAACATTTAAGTGGGATGGGCTGATTAGTCCGCTTAGTCCCACCTTTTTCTCGATTTCCGCAACCTGAATTGTGAACAAAAGCAACATTGTAGACAAAACCATCACTATGTGGTCATTGACCTCGCAGGAATTTGAATCATACAGCTGCAGAAATGATCACCTTTGTTACGGAAAGGATCCCAATGCCTCACATGCCTAACGACACCAATCTAGTGGCCTTGCTAAATGACTGGTGTGTCCTGTCTCCATGAAAAGCATCAACCCACATTGACTGGTTGCTTGGTCGATCCATGTTTGCTATATATGTGGGCGGAAAAAGAGGTTAGACGGTCGTACATTTATGACTTGATTATACAAAATCATTCATCGATTATTCGATGGTTCACCTACTGCTCTACTCCATCTTCATCACTCCATTCAAAAGTAAATGAAATGAAAAATGTGACCTTTTTAAAGTAAGTCAAGAATATAATCTCGGCTGTCCATCGATCAACGTTATGTCAGAAAATGTAAAGATTACAAGTGTATTAATTAAGGATTTTGCACAAAAATAAGGAATCGTGTACAGATAAAGGTGGCTGGGGTTTACATCTCTGTAATGAGCATCTTATTTCACCTTGGATGCAAGTTCTCATGATATGTTATTAGCTCCTGCTGCTCCAGTCACGAATTTTTGTGTATGGTTAGGTCTATTTTTGGTTGGGCTCTTTCCCTCTTCATCTTTCGTTTTTTTTTCGATAAAGGGCATTTTTATTAACTCAAAATGTAGCATCAAGTGGATACAAATCATGATGAGTAACACCCGGCCTCTGCATAACGAAGATGCACACAGCCAACCACGAAAAGTCCGACTAAAACTGAAAATAAATGAGCAACCAACATATCGGCAACAGTAGAGTCATATTCGACCAACACTCTGCCTATGTCGAAGAAGGTGGTGGACCAATCCGAAGATTATGCTGCCACCCATGTCGGGTAAAAACCTCCTTGGCCACCCGCTCCACCCGCTCCACCCTCTTCATCTTTCGTAGTGCAAAAAGCCTTCACGTGGAATTTACTTGCTTTCCTGCTTAATGAATAGATGTGCAAACTATCTAAAATGAAAGCGCAGGACTGAAGGAAAGAAATCAGAGGTCAGACATGTGCCATTTAGTTCAGTGAGTTATTTCGACCAATGAAATGAGTCCAATCAAGGTCTCACTTCAATCCCCTAATTTCTGAAAAAAAATACGAGAATAGTCTACATTTTTGGTCAAGAGTTGATAAGAACTTCCATTTTGATGTGACAACACACAACTGCACTCACTCAGTTATACTTAAATTAAAGTAGCTTATATAAACCTGCAGCTCCGCTTCCATCGACCTTCAAAGGCAAACGATCACCGAACGGCTGGCTTGGTAGGCGACTTGATATGCCTAAAATCTAAGGGTTGCAGCGATGCTCTCTCAGGAGCAAGACTGTAACATCATCGCTATCATCTCCACGACCGGATTTTCGTCACCAACATCTCAAGGGTTTCTCTGAAAATATATTGCCACGGCATGCATGAGCCAAAGAATGGCGTCCACATTAGCCTGAACATTTAGGTATCTGGTTTCTAATACAAAAACTTTAATGAACAAAAGTATCAGCAAAACAGTACAACTGAGAAAAGGTTAGCTTTCAGAAATTACATACTCCCTCCGTCCCAAAATAACTGTCTTAACTTTGTACTAACTTTAGTACAAAGTTGTACTAAGCTTGAGACACGTATTTTGGGACAGAGGGAGTATATTTAAGTGCAAGTAAAACACTAGTATTCGTCTAAAAATACTCGACGGTCACATGAACGAACCCTGCAAAGCATCTATCATGCTCCAGACATGCCAAAAGCACAATGTTTTTTCCATAACATTACAGGTAACTCTTGTTAATTCAATTGCAGTTTTCGATGATGGATACATGTTTTCCAAAAAAATACACTGTATACAGAATTTTCAAAACAAAATAATCATAAATCTCACGAGATTAACAACATCTCTCGGCAAAATGATATGACAACCAGAAATTATACAAAGCTAGTGTTGTCCAGAATAACACAACAACAACGTTCTATTAACCAACATTACAAAATGGAGCATTGCTGAGCCAGTCGAATTTCAGGAAAGCAGAGCTCAAGTGTTCCCCAAAATAACACAAAACATCCTATTAAGCAACATTACAAAAAGGAGCAATTGCAAACCAGTCGAATTTCACAAGGATGTTTTTCTGTAGTTTGCTAGAGTAGCTTTTCTATGGTCATTGCTAGTTATGAAGCCATTCCTGACAGAAAACATCTGTATGCAATATCTTGGAGCAGTGACGAAATAAACACCATGCTCCTGAAGTGCCACACACACAGCATTTCTCTAACATTACATGCCAACTCTTGCCGATTCCATTGCAGTAAAAAAAATGTTAAAGGAAAAAACCAAAACTTAACGTTCATCTGAAAGACTGAAACTACGCACAGTGGCTCCACAACCTTAAAAGCCATCTCTTCTGCTCAAGCTGGGCATCAAAAAAGCTTTCGACTCCATGCGATGGGACTACATTTCAACCCGAAACTACTCAATTGACTCGACGGGCTAGAACGACATGTCTTCTGCTTGAGCTGGACACTAAAAAAGCTTTTGACTCCATACAAATGTGACAGTAGCGGGATGCCTGAGGCACAGTTCAAGGCGCAGCTTTTCTAGTGGTGTGGACAAAAGCAACAACTCTCTTGACGGAGCCACGAAGCTTGACCTCGCAGGAACTTCAATCCTACGCCTGTCAAAATGTCTACCATTGTTACAGAGAACATAAGATCCCAATACCTCACATGCCTGACAAGTGACCAATGAAATGGGCCTTCATGCTAAATGACTGGTATCTCCACGAAAAATATCAAGACTCATAGACTGGCTGCTCGGTCAACCCGTGTTTGTTATGTATGTGGGCAGAAAATAGGATGGACCCTACGGTACCCTTATGACTTGAATATACACAATTATTCATGATTATTCAATGGTTCACCTACTGCTGCTCTACTTGATCTTCATCACTCCATTCAAAGTAATTGAAATGAAAAACATGAGTTTTTTTAACAAGAGACTTGCCTCCTATAGGAAGTAAAAACAAGAATATTATCTTAACCGTCCATCAACAATCTAAACATAAAGTATACTGTTGAGGAGTTTTTGAAAAAAAAAGGAGTGTGCTGATAAAGTTGGATGGAGTTTCATCTCTGTAATGAGCATGATATGTTCACCTCAGATGCAAGTTGTCATGATATGTTATTAGCTCCTGCTCAAGTCAAGATTTTTTATGTGTTGGTTAGGTGTACTTCTTATTGGGCTCTTTCTCACGTCATATTGCATAATGCCAAAAGCCTAAACATGGCAGAACTCAGTAAATTCTCTTGTCTTCCTTCTTAACAAAAATATGCACCAAGTATCTAAACAAGAAAGCGCTTCATGACTGAAGAAAAAGAAATCGGAGGTCAGACATGTGATATTTGATTCAGTGAGTTATTTCATCAAATGAAATCAGTTCGATGAAGGTTCCCCTTCAATCCGGTATCTTCTGAAGTACCATTGTGCAGGAAAAAACAAACAGTTATGCTCTTATATTTGGCTTAAAAGTTAAGAAGAACTCCTTCCAGTTCGATGACAGAACACACAACTGCATTCATTCAGTTGTACTTTTACAGAAACCTGCAGCTCCCCCACACCCGACCTTCACAGGGAAACAGGCTTCGATAACTGCTGGCTTGGCAGGTGACCTGATAAACCTATAATCTTAAGAGTTGCAGCAATGTTTCTTCCAGCAGCGGGACCAGAACATCATCACTATCAGCTCCACAACCGGATCTTCATCACCTGCACCTCAAGGGTTCCTCTGAAAATATATCATCACAGCATAGATCAGCCAAACGATGGCGCAAATGTCATCCACATTAGCCTGAACATATAGGTATCCCAATGTTTACTGAAGTTCTGTAAATGCTAAAAAAACTGGAGAAACAGTCACCAACAGGATAGGGTAACACAGAAACTACAACTTATTTATTACATCATTGCTAAATAAAAATCTCTAATGAATAAGGTATCAGCAAAGCGTCTCCGTATACCCCCCCCCCCCCCCCCCCCCCCCCCCCCCCCGCAAAACATGAAAAGGGTATTTGAGTCTTCGTATTATACTGGCCGGAGATACGTGTGTCAACACCAACTGGATGCTGTGGGTACTAGGACACCGGTGCAAGACGGGAGAAGCAGTTGCTTAGCTGTAGCGGAGATAATGGAGGAAGAGAAACAACATATAATAACTACAGTCCTCTATATGCAGCAGGATTTCCTTATTTTGATCTTTTCTTGAACGATATTGTTCTCTTTCATTGATTTGTTTTTTGCTTTCCACATATGATTCGTGACTGCATAAAGGATCAGATTGATCGACCGGGGCTGATCATCCCGGATTTACTGAGACCGCATCTCTAGTTCTGGCCACCCAGCGGTCCTCTCTTGTTCTTGATCTGCAGTAAATCATTGTTATGGAAAATATCCCAATACCTCACATGCCTGACGGCAGGCAATGGTGTGGCTTTCTTGCTAAATAACTCGGGTATCTTCATGGCCTCAGAGACTAGCTGCTTGGTCAATCCGTGTTTGTTATTTATGTGGGTAGAAAAGAGGATGGACCTTGTCGTACATTACTTATACACGATTATAAAGGCATACCCAGTGCTGAAAGCTCCCACACAAGGTGGGGTCTAGGGAAGGGAATTTCTAGACAGCCTTACCCTTGCAACATATTCTGCAAGGAGGCTGGTTCGAACCGCGTCAGGCCCACCCTTCATTACTTAATACATAATTATTCATCAATTATTAAATGGTTCACCTACTGCAGTAATTCATCTTCATCACAGTAAGTTACATGTTCAAAAGTATTTAGATGAAAAATGTGAACTTTTTAAAAAGGAACTTACCTCCTAGGAAGTAAGATAAGAATTCAATCATAGTCGTCCATTGATCAACAGCATGTTAGACAATGTAAAAATTACAAGTATATTACTTAGAAGTTTTGAAAAGAAAAGGAAGGAAATGTGTACTGATAATGTTCCCACTATGAGTTTAGAAAGAATTAAATCCAAAGCAGAAACAACGCAGTCATGACATGTGGATAAACAAGCTCCTGCTCTAGTACCGATTTTTTTTCGCTTGTTAGGTGTACCTTTCCCTCTTCATCTTTTATAATCTAAGGCGCCATGTGGCTGCCATAAATTCTCTTGCTTGATGAAAAGATGTGCAAAGTATCTACAAATCTCTAAAAGGTAAAAAAAAGAAAGCATAGGACGGACAAAAAAGAAATCAGAGGACAGACATGTGCCATTTGATTCAGTGAGTTATTTCATCAAACAAAATCAGTTCAATGCAGGTGCCTCTTCAATCCCTTATTATATTCTAATAATGTACCATTGTGCAGGAAAACAAGTAGTAATACTATCTATGTTTGGCTTAAAAGTTGATAAGAACTACTTTCAGTTCGATGCCAGAACACACAACTGCATTCATTCAGTTATACTGAAAGTATCTTATACAAACCTGCAGCTCCCCTCCTTGCGACCTTCACAGGCAAACAGGCTTCGATTGCCAAACTGCTGGCTTGGCAGGTGACTTGGTAAACCTAAAATCTTATAGTAGCAACGATGTTCTTGCAGGAGCAGGACTAGAACATCGTCACTATCATCTCGACAACCAGATTTTCATCACCAGCGTCTCAAGGGTTTCTCTGAAAATATATTGCCATAGCATGTATCAGTCAAAGAATGGCGTTCACATGAGCCTGAGCATTTAGGAATCTCATTGCTAATACAAAATCTTTAATGAACAAAGGTATCAGCAAAACAGTAGAACTGCGAAAATATTAGCTTTCAGAAATTACATACTCCCTCCGTCCCGAATTACTTGTCGCAGAAATGGATGTATCTAGGACTAAAAATAAGTCTAGATACATCCATTTCTGCGACAAGTAATTCGGGAGGAGGCAGTATATGTTAAATGCAATCAAACACTAGTATTGTCTAAAAAAACTCAATTGTCACATCAACAAACCCTGCAAAGCATCTGTCATGCTCCAGACATGTCAAAAGCAGTGTTTTTCCATGACAGTACAGGTAACTCTTGTTGATTCCACTGCAGTAAAAGATTTTACAAGGAAGAAAGTGAAGTTCTGAATGATGGATTCTATGTTATCCTACATTACACTGCATACAGAATTTAAAAAAAAGATAAATCTAATAATGAGATTAACAACATATCTTGGAAAAATGATACGACAACCAGAAAGTTACAAAGCTAATGTTGTCCAGAATAACACAACCAGGAGCATTGGTGAGCCAGTTGAATTTCAGGAAAACAACCAGGAAGTTTAAAACAGAGCTTAAGTGTTCTCCAAAATAACATAAAACATCCTATTAAGCAACATTACAAAAAGGAGCATTTGCAAACCAATCGAAATTCACAAGATGTTTTCTGTAGTTTGCTAGGTTATTTATGGTCATTGCTAGTTATGGAGCCATTTCTGACAGAAAACAATCGTATGCAATATCTTAGCAGCGACAAACAATATTCAATTAACAATTCGAATTTCAGAAAAAGATTGCTAATTTTTTTTTATACATGCTTTACAATCCTGCTTTACATCAAGGGACTACAACTAGGAAACTGATAAAAAAACCAGGAAAGGATTACGCATTTTGGTGTATTTCATGAAAAAATAATCTATGGAGACCGAGTCATATATATTCTGTTTCGATTTTGGTAGTTTAGTCTCTCCTCCCCTAAAGAAGCTAGTTTTATAAAACTGTCCTCTGGGCAGTATGTATCCTGTTATGATCCCCCTGTTACGATCTAAGGGACCATATCACCTCTGTTAGGACCAAACAGTAGTTTTCCTGATCATGTATAATTAACTACAGACATGGCTAAGAATAGTATCAGCTCTAAATAGGTCCTTGCTTTGCAATAATATGTGAGATTTTCAGTTTCACCTCTGTTCATATCAGATACATGCAATTCCATGACTTGTCATTCAGTAAAAATATAGGTATGTATATGTTTATGTTATCAATGATTATAACTTCTGGGTAAAATTGTAATAATACTCCCCTCTGTTCCAAAATATAAGGCGTATTAATTTTTTCAGAAGTCAACCGTTTCTGTGTTGGACCAAGTTTATAGGAAAAAAATTAATACACTTTAATTTTGGAACAGATTCTGAAAAAAAAAATAGACCTTACTTATATTTTCGAACAGAGGGAGTACATCATACTACTCTTAGTCTGCAGCATGATAATACAGCATAGAACATCGTGCCAAAAAGCACTTCCAAAGAAGTAAAATAGCAGTACATTCATACCTGGGATTCACAGCCATATTAGTTAGTAGAAGTGCATGATCTTTTCCAAGCATTTGGGTCACAAAACTGACTGGGCTTCAGGGTCACATTGAGTGCAATCCTACACTGCTGTTGATCAGAAATGTGTTCAGAAATAAATATGACCATCATTTTGAGTCCTCATCATGGCAAAACTTAAAACAGAAAATATAGCTTAAACATCAGCAAATGAAAGACAAAACTCATGGTGGTAGATATATTCTAAAGTATCTAAAGAAACCTGATCCTTGAGCTAACCATAAAGTGTCTTACGAAAAGTTTGTTAACTACCGGAAAAAAAGAAATGTCTTACCTGAGTTCCATGCTACCAAAAATAGGCAAAGCATGCATGGTATATTCATACTGTCCTGGCCTTCCAAATGCAACGGTACGCAACCACATGGAACATATG
The DNA here is from genome assembly GCA_039707655.1 of Elymus sibiricus. Taxonomy (NCBI): domain Eukaryota; kingdom Viridiplantae; phylum Streptophyta; class Magnoliopsida; order Poales; family Poaceae; genus Elymus; species Elymus sibiricus. The sequence continues at coordinate 47,104,270 of CM077665.1, forward strand.
ACCTGACTACAAACCGACATGCAGATTCGTGTGAAGAAAAACGCCTTCCTTCACTATTTGCATGAGTCCGGAACAGACACAATTAAGCAAACAGTTATAATGATCAATCCAACCAACAGCTATCTCGTCTGTCACAGGTTGATCTCCAATTTCGACTATCACAGGTTGATCTGATAGATGATAATAAGAATGAAGGAAGTATTATGCGAAACTTCTGCTGCAGGTTCAAATCAGGTATTGCTCAGAAAGCCAAATACCACAAAAAACATGCAGAGAATAGGACATTGCCATAAAAGGCTAAGCACCATTTAAATTAAAATGAGCACCAAACCATTCACAAGAACTTGGACATTGTTACCAACATCAGTAGCACTCGCTCAACCAACACTGACAGCAATCTGCCTTTTTTTAAGCCACTAATAATTCTACGATCCCAAACCCCCTCCTCCCCTGATCACTCGAATCGCCCATCCAAAGGCCCTAATCCGTGCCGTGGCAATAAGATTTCAATTATTCCGGAGGGGAAGGCTGATACTACAGAGCCCAATAGGCCCCTCAACACTCTAAGACTAACAAGCCCCTAACCCTAGCCTCCCCTGTGCCAATTACTTGTTCTCCTCCCCCGCGGTGTCAGCGGTGCCATCGGCGGGCGGCGCGGACGCGAGGGGCGGATCGTCGGCGCTGGGCGGCTGCATGAGGAGCGCGGTGTAGTAGGGCACCTGCACGAACGGGGCGCCATGGCCGTGTCCGGCGACGGGGACGGCGGCGGGGGGCGCCTCCTGAGGGGTGACGCCGGTGCCGGTGGCGGCGATGATGGAGGGCTCGGCCTGGCGGAGCAGCCACTCGATGGTCTCGCCGTCGGTGCGGTGGCCGAGCTCGCGGGTGAGCTGGAAGACGCGGGCGGCCACCATGGCCGGGATGCGGACCCGGCGGCCGCGGCCGGCGACCTTGGCGTGGCGGTCCGAGGGGCGGCGCGGGCGCGCCCGGCGCGCGGCCGCGGAGGCGCCGGCGTCGGCGGCGAGGGGGGAGGGGAGGGTGGCGGCGGCGGCGGGGGAGGGGCTGGGGTTTAGGGTTTGGGCGGGGACGAGGTTGTAGAGGACGAGTTCGGAGGGTGCGGAGGACATCATTGGATTTGGGGGGTGGGGTGGGTTCTGGATGGTGGGGTCGGCGAGCGGTGGTGGGGTGCACGGCCGTGGTGGGGCTAAGGGGGTTTTATAGGATGGACGGGCCTCGGCCCCTTGGATGTGGGTGTTTGGGTTGGGCCGTTTCACTTGTTTCCATTTTCCATTGTTTATCTCAAAATAATATTCTATTTTTCTAGAAAATGGTATTTTTTATACCTAAAAATGTTACTATTATTCTGCCTTTGTAAGTACTCCTCCGTTCCGAATCATAAGATGTTTTGAACATTTCAATCTGGACTACATACTGGCTGAAATACGTGAACAAGCACACTAAAACGCGTCTATATACATCTGATTTAGAAAAAGGTTAGAACATCTCGTAATATTGAACGGAGGGAGCATGTAGTTATGACCTACTATATTTAAATATAAATTATCATATATTTAAATATAGATTATGCATATCCACTAAAAATATAGATTAAGATGGGGATGGTTTTTTCTTAGTAGTCTGTTTTTAATTCAAAATCATGATTATCCATCTAATTGTTCTAGTCAATTTTTATGTCATCCTACAATTGCGCGTATATTTATAGCCTCTTAATTGTATTTAATGTCTCATAATTACTCTTTGATTTTATTTTCAATGCGGTATAATTCCTTTGCTAAAAGAAATTGCTCATGTATTTGCTCTTGGGGTGTGCATGTAATATTTCATACAATGTTTCATACTGACATAGAATCTTGCAGTGACTGGCATGTGATGGATTAAAATTTTCTTGTTATTGTAATATGTTCAAGTAACATATACTGGAGCTTTTTTTAGTTGACATATGCTGGAGTTTATTATGGCTTATAGTATACACAACTAAATGTTATTCGTACTCTTTTCTTCATCAAAAGTTTTCAAGGTAAGAAACAGATGTAAAATAAAATAATATATATAGTTGTAAATGATAAAGTAAAATATTTTTTTCTCACGTTTCAGTTGTGTTAGATGAACTTGCTTATCATGTGTACAATCTCAAAGGAAACACAAGGATGCAAAAGCATATTTATCTTGTATCGTTAACATTATAGTCAAGATTGTGCCATTTTGTTGGTCTCCAATCTAGAGGTCTTCCTCTAGAGCCACCTATAATAGGGACTAGATCATGATTGGCGCGCGTTGCTGCGCCCGCCTATTTTGCCAATAGTGTGGTAGTGATTTTTAGCAATAGATAGACATGGAAGAACTGATTTCCTATTGTCAGTGAAAGAACTTCTGAGATGGGTATAATATCCTCAATAGATAGACATGGAAGAACTTCTGAAAGTATATTTTCCAGGTCATATTGACCACCCCCTTAGTTCCATGTGTACAAAGTTTTTTCTAACATCTCATAAATTGGATCATAAATCTACAACATAAGTATCTCATGACCATCAATGTGGCAAAAGATGATCATACAAGGAAAGTCAAAACAAATGGCATTCCATGAAACTGATCACTATACTAATCTTGACAAAGCTTCTCAGCAAAACATGTCAAAATAATAGTAGTGTGACATCCTTACAAAGTCTTATTTTTCTGTCAGTTACATATATGTAAATGACATCGGCAATACAATTAAAGGACGGAGTATGTGATGCGACTAACCAGCAGATGGACGAATCAATTGCATGCGGAAAGCAGCAATGCCCTCGGTGGATTGATGAGCTCCTACGACCGTTGGTGCATTTGATACTCCCAATTCTTGCACCCTGTATACTTGTATAGGGGGAAAGATCAATGGAAGTACTTCATATACATAACCAAAATGCAACCATTACCTTTCTGTTTAGATCAATACAAATATATATTTTGGAATAAAAAACTGTACAAGATACTGCAAATACTATTCGGTAAACCATGTGGCCGCACTTGATTATGTACATTTTACAAACTTAACTATAGAAAATTTATGCAAAGATGAGTGCACATTATTCTTACAAAGGAAGCAGCTACGTAATCAATGTCAGCTTTAGTTGGGTGCACAAAAATCACCGGCACTTTTGGTCTCAGCAATACCATTCTGTCATCAAATCTGATGAACAGGAAGATGAACATGTGTGAGGACTAAAGTGAACTAATCTAAAGATACAAAATAAAGGGTAATATTATGATAAGTATGTACACATCCAGATAAGATGCATCAACGCCCTATGCTCATGAAAAACCATTGTAGAGGTTCCGAATAAGAAAAGAATATACAATAGGAGGATCCATTTGGCAAGAATCCCAAGAAAATGTAAGAAATATTTATTGTAGAATATAATGTAAGAAAATAATAATTCAAGAAATGAAAGGACCATGTAATTTGAACAATCCGGCCAAGCTTTCTAATTTTCGTAGTTACCTAAATCTTAGCCCAAAATCTACATGCTAAATTACATGAGCAAAACCAGTTGGAATCCAACCAACGCAATTCAGACTAAGATCCTATAGAAAAATGACAAGATGAAGTAAGCAAGAACAATTGAGGGAGCAGTAGGCTAGGAGAAGCAACGAAACATACCGATGCTCAGATGGAAATCAAGAATGAGCTCATGGTTGTTATGCATGCTTCTTCCACCGCATGTAGATAGATGACTACGTCAGCACCGATGGTGCAAATGTCTGTTCGTCTTCTGTTTTTCGCCTCGTCCTTGCAGCCGGGTTGGGGCAGTTTCCTTCACCGTTCGCATGGGTCGCACTGTCACCATAGGAAAATGCCTCGTCATCAAGAGTGGCCACCGGCCGTGGCGTCCATGTGCGGGTAGTTTTCGAGCGGTGAACGACGGCACCAGGAGAGTCTGCGAACCAAAGGGAAGGGATGTGGCAGCAATGACTGACCTAGGCTAAGGTTCCCTCAAGGTCCCGAGAGGAAGGAAATTCGGAAGGAGCGGGGTGCGGGGATATGTGGAGACGATGACGCCAAGGGCTGCGAGCCCGAAGTTCCAGGGGATGAAACCGGCGGCGGTGAGGGCACACCTAGGGCTTCATGAGAGGATAGCGAAGGAGGACGAGGGTCGGGGATGAGTGGATGCGATTGTTTTGTGTTTTTTTAGGGGCTTGCCATTGTGTTAGCTGGATCTGATAGACTATCTGGGCCCTTTTTAGTGCAAGAACGGATATGGACCGCACAGCCCAATGAACCAGCATGCTTCAATTCGGCTTCCGGAGTAGCGCCCGCTAGGACAGCTGGCCCACGAAGATGAAACTGTGAACCTGCTAGCAATTAGCGATCATTGAACGGCCGGAAACGATCCAGATGCCAAATCAAACGGCTAAAAATGCTGATAGCGTGTGAGGGCTGGAAAGTGGCTCGGTTATACTGTCCTAAATGTGCATGTTTGCACTAAAATTCGGTAGTCAATATAAGAAAAAATAAGTGTGCCGAACAAATTGTACGACCAAATCAAAAAGTGTGATTTGTAGTTGTATACAGGATATGGCACCTTACGGAAAAAAGTTCAACTGTAAATATAAGATTTTAATAGAATTTTTGCTAAACTTACTTCTCAAAGAAGTTGGGCTTATTTACAAATAAACACATACTCTTCTTTTAAATAATAAACTGCTACTCCATCTGATCTAAAATAATTGGCGCAGCCTCTATACGATGTGAATGGACATTGTATGGAGGTTGTGTCCATTAATTCGGATCGGATGGAGTACCACTTTTAAGAGTTATTTGGCACAAGAAAGTCCCAACATGTATATGATATTGCAAATATATATGAAATAAACACTAATGAAACATGAACATTATATATATGCATGCGTATTTAAGCATTTATTTTATCACAAAAAGTCACATCATGTGTGTAATATTGCAAATAGATAAGAGTGTGACTTAGAAATGAGGATATTAAACGATATTTAGGACTACGTTTTTGAATCTCCAGTGCCAAAAAAAGTTTTCAAAAGCTCACACTCTGTGAATAATTTCTGTAAGTGCCAAATGTATAATTTTTGTTTGATTGGTTTGAGCATTTTTTTTTTGCTGAAACTAGTTGGTCCAATAATATTAACATAACCCACCATTTCATCAAAATAAAACCCATTCCTCACAAAAAAATTGTGGTATGGTGAGAGTTTCACTATCTCTAGTGACATCTGTACAATCTTCACATTTTCTTTATGGAATTGGTGAATTTATTTATCTAACTATGCAAAGCACTATGATAATAAATTATATATATTGCCGGAAAATCATATGAACCCGAAAAATGCATAAACTTTTTATCGGGTGTTTTGGAGTCCTATAATGTCTTCTATTATGTGGAATTTGGTTTCTAAATTTTCTCTCTGAAAGAGCATATATGCCCCTAAGTGAATTTTTATTTTTATGGCGACCAAATAAGGGACTCGTATATGTGTTAATTGTTAACTGTATTATGCTCCCCAGTCGTTGTGGGCATCGGTGCCCCCATCCACCCAAGGAAAAAATAGAAGTGTCTTTCCACGACTCATTCATTAGTTCTCTGTCTTTACTAATGACCTTGAGATGTCATGTTAGAGTCGGTGAGGAAGTCGCACTATTAAGACAGAAAAGGATGGCGAAGTTACTTGGTCAATGTTATTCATACTCATCTTGTCACCCTCATGCCCAAGAGACCTAAGCATGAACCATTGGGAACAAATCCTTAGTCGAGTTCATGTTCAGGCACCTGTTTGTTCAAGCATTTTGAACAGGTCGACTTGGATTGACTCTTTGGTACCAGGGTACCCGGACCATCTGTGTTGCTCGCGTGAACTGTCTTAATGTGTAAATTTGTTGGGAAACAATTTGTTTTGCCCTAGCTTATACATACCCCCACGGAGCAGGGTGTCCCTTATGCAAACGTTCATCGCTACTCGCCACCCCCTTGCCCCATTTGAGCCCTTCTTGAGTATTGTGTGTGTGTGGGGGGGGGGGGGGTCAGAGAGAGAGAGTTGGAAATATGCCCTAGAGACAATAATAAAAGTAGTTATTATTATATTTCCTTGTTCATGATAATCGTTTATTATCCATGCTATAATTGTATTGATTGGAAACTCAATTGCATGTGTGGATACATAGACAACACTGTGTCCCTAGTATGCCTCTAGTAGACTAGCTCGTTGATCAAAGATGGTCAAGGTTTCCTAGCCATGGACATGAGATGTCATTTGATAACGAGATCACATCATTAGGAAAATGATGTGATGGACAAGACCCAAACTATGAACGTAGCATATGATCGTGTCAGTTTATTGCTATTGTTTTCTGCATGTCAAGTATTTGTTCCTATGACCATGAGATCATGCAAATCACTGACACCGGAGGAATACCTTGTGTGTATCAAACGTCACAACGTAACTGGGTGACTATAAAGATGCTCTACAGGTATCTCCGAAGGTGTCTGTTGAGCTGGCATGGATCGAGACTGGGATTTGTTACTCCGTATGACGGAGAGGTATCTCAGGGCCCACTCGGTAATACAACATCACAATAAGCCTTGCAAGCAATGTGACTAAGTGTTAGCCACGGGATCTTGTATTACGGAACAAGTAAAGAGACTTGCCGGTAACGAGATTGAACTAGGTATAGAGATACCGACGATCGAATCTCGGGCAAGTAACATACCGAAGAACAAAGGGAACAGCATACGGGATTAACTGAATCCTTGACATAGAGGTTCAACCGATGAAGATCTTCGTAGAATATGTAGGAACCAATATGGGCATCCAGGTCCCGCTATTGGTTATTGATCGTAGAGGTGTCTCGGTCATGTCTACATAGTTCTCGAACCCGCAGGGTCTGCACACTTAACATTCGGTGACGTTTCGGTAGTATTGAGTTATGTATGGTGGTGACCGAAGGTTGTTCGGAGTCCCGGATGAGATCCAGGACGTCACGAGGAGCTCTGGAATGGTCCGGAGGTAAAGATTGATATATAGGAAGTCCCGTTTTGGTCACCGGAAAAGTTTCGGGTACTTCGGTAGTGTACCGGGAGTGCCGGGAGGGTACCGGGGGACCATCGGGAGGGGCCTCTCGCCCCAAAGGGCCTCATGGGCTGTGGGAGGAGGTAAACCAGCCCCTAGTGGGCTGTCCGAACCCCCCCCCCCCCCAACAAGGCCCATGCGGCTAGGGGTGGGAAAGCCCAAGTGGAGGAAAGGAAAACCAAGTGGGGGAGGAATCCTACTCCTAGTAGGATTGGAGTTGGACTCCTCCACCTCCCCACTTCGGCCGACCCTAGGGGAGGATCCCTAGGGCGCCGGCCCCTCCCCTCCCTCCTATATATACTAGAGGGAGAGAGGGCCAAAGCACTTCAACCCAAAAAGGACACGGTGCAGCCCTCTCTCCCGATAGATCGATTCCTCTAGTTTTCAGCAGCGCTTAGGCGAAGCCCTGCTGGAATAGTTCCACCACCTCCGCCGCCGCGCCGTCGCGCTGCCGGAGAACTCTTCTACCTCTCCGCTCCCTCTTGCTGGATCAAGAAGGCGGAGATCGTCATCGAGCTGTACGTGTGCTGAACGCGGAGGTGCCATCCGTTCGGTACTAGATCGTGATTGGATCGCGGGACGGCTAGCGATTTGGATCGCGAAGACGTTCGACTACATCAACCGCGTTTCTTAACGCTTCCCGCTTAGCGATCTACAAGGGTATGTAGATCCACTCTCCCTCTCGTAGATGCTCATCACCATGGATAGATCTTGCGTGTGCGTAGGAAATTTTTTGTTTCCCATGCAACGTTCCCCAACAGTGGCATCATGAGCTAGGTCTATGTGTAGATGAGATCACGAGTAGAACACAAAGGAGTTTGTGGGCGTTGATATTCAGATTGCTTCCTCCCTTGGTCTTTTCTTGATTCGGCGGTATTGTGGGATGAAGCGGCCCGGACCAACATTACTCGTACGCTTACGAGAGACCGGTTCCATCAACTGACATGTAACTTCGTTGCATAAAGATGGCTGGCGGGTGTCTGTTTCTCCCACTTTAGTTGGATCGGATTCGACAAAGGCGGTCCTTGAGAAGGTTGAATAGCAATTTGCGTATCACCATTGTGGTTTTTGCGTAGGTAAGAATTGTTCTTGCTAGATACCCGTAGCAGCCACGTAAAACATGCAACAACAATTAGAGGACGTCTAACTTGTTTTTGCAGGGTATGTAGTGATGTGATATGGCCAATTACATGATGAGATATATGTGATGTATGAGATGATCATGTATTGTATAGAATATCACGACTTGCATGTCGATGAGTACGGCAACCGGCAGGAGCCATAGGGTTGTCTTTAATTTATTTTCGCCGTTTTTGCTTTACTTTATCGCTATGAGTTAGCAATAGTCGTAGAAGTAACAGTCGGCGCGACAACCTCATGGCGACACGTTGATGGAGATCAAGATGATGGAGATCATAGTGTCATGCCGGTGACGATGGAGATCATGCCGGTGCTTTGGAGATGGAGATCAAAAGCACAAGTTCATGGCCATATCATGTCACTTATGATTTGCATGTGATGTTAATCCTTTTATGCATCTTATTTTGCTTAGGACGACGGTAGCATTATAAGGTGATCCCTCACTTAAATTTCAAGATAAAATTATGTTCTCCCCGAGTGTGCACCGTTGCGAAAGTTCGTCGTTTCGAGACACCACGTGATGATCGGGTGTGATAGACTCTACATTCGCATACAACAGGTGCAAGCCAGTGTTGCACGTGCGGAACACTCGGGTTAAACTTGACGAGCCTAGCATGTACAGACATGGCCTCGGAACATAAGAGACCGAAAGGTCGAACATGAGTCATATAGTAGATATGATCAACATGAAGATGTTCACCATTGAAACCACCTCAACTCACGTGATGATCGGACTTGAGTTGGTGAATTTGGATCACGTGACACTCGAATAACCAGAGGGATGTCAATTTGAGTGGGAGTTTTTAAGTAATATGATTAACTAAACTCATTATCTTGAACAATAGTCTAAGTTGTCTTTACAAAATTTATGTTGTAGATCTATGGCTCGCGCAGTAGCACCCCTGAATTTTAATGCGTTCCTAGAGAAAGCTAAGTTGAAAGATGATGGAAGTAACTTTGTGGACTGGGCCCGTAATCTAAGGATTATCCTTACGGCTTCCCAAAAGGCTTATGTCCTTGATGCACCGCTTGGTGATCCACCCGCTCCAGTTGAGTCTCCAGACGTTGCGAACGCCTGGCAGGCTCGTTCTGATGATTACTCAATGGTTCAATGTGCAATGTTGTATGGCTTAGAACCGGGACTTCAAAGACGTTTTGAACGTCATGGAGCATATGATATGTTCCAGGAGTTGAAGTTTATCTTTCAGAAGAATGCCCGGATCGAGAGGTATGAGACCTCCGATAAGTTCTATGCTTGCAAGATGGAGGAGAACGGGTCTGTCAGTGAACACATACTCAAAATGTCTGGGTATTCCTGGCTGAATTGGGGATGCCCCTTCCAGTAGAGGTGATCACTGACAGAGTTCTTCAATCATTGCCACCTAGCTACAAGAGCTTCGTGTTGACCTATAACATGCACGGGATGAACAAGTCAATCGCCGAGCTATTTGCGATGTTGAAAGTCGCTGAGTCTGAGATTCAGAAGGAGCATCAAGTGTTGATGGTCAATAAAACCACTAGTTTCAAGAAGAATGGCAATGGTAAGAAGGGTAACTCCAAGAAGAGTGGCAAAGCAGTTCCCGTGAAGAAACCCAAGGCTGGACCCAAGCCAGAAACTGAGTGCTTTCATTGCAAGGGAACTGGTCACTGGAAGTGGAACTGTCCCAAGTATTTGGCTGACAAGAAGGCGGCCAACAACAAACAAGGTATATATGATATACATGTTATTGATGTGTACCTTACCAACTCTCGTTGTAGTGCCTGGTTATTTGATACCGGTGCGGTTGCTCACATTTGCAACTCAAAACAGGAACTGCGGAATAGATGGAGGCTGGCAAAGGACGAAGTGACGATGCGCGTGGGAAATGGTTCCAAGGTTGATGTGATCGCCGTCGGCACGCTCGCTCTTTGATTACCATCGAGATTAGTGATGAACCTGAATAATTGTTATTTAGTGCCTGCGTTAAGCATGAACATTATATCTGGATCTTGTTTATTGCGAAACGGTTACTCATTTAAATCAGAAAATAATGGTTGTTCTATTTATATGAGTAATATCTTTTATGGTCATGCACCCAATGTGAGGGGTTTATTCTTATTGAATCTCGATAGTGATGATACACATGTTCATAATATTGATGCCAAAAGATGTAGAGTTGATAATGATAATACCACTTTCTTGTGGCACTAATATTTAGGTCATATTGGTATAAAACGCACGAAGAAGCTCCATGCTGATGGACTTTTGGAGTCACTTGATTTTGAATCACTTGACACATGTGAACCATGCCTCATGGGCAAGATGACTAAAACCCCGTTCTCTGGAACAATGGAACGGGCAAGTGACTTGTTGGAAATCATACATACTGATGTGTGCGGTCCGATGAGCATTGAGGCGCACGGTGGTTATCGTTACTTTCTCACCTTCACTGATGACTTAAGTAGATATGGGTATATTTACTTAATGAAACACAAGTCTGAAACGTTTGAAAAGTTCAAGCAATTTCAGAGTGAAGTTGAGAATCATCGTAACAAGAAGATTAAATTCCTATGATCTGATCGATGAGGAGAATATCTGAGTTATGAGTTTGGCGGTCACTTAAGACAGTGTGGAATTGTTTCACAATTGACACCGCCTGGAACACCACAGCGCAATGGTGTGTCCGAACGTCGTAATCGAACCTTATTGGATATGGTGCGATCTATTATGTCTCTTGCCGATTTGCCACTATCGTTTTGGGGTTATGCATTAGAGACAGCTGCATTCACTTTAAATAGGGCACCATCGAAATCCGTTGAGATGACGCCATATGAACTGTGGTTTGGCAAGAAGCCAAAGTTGTCGTTTCTTAAAGTTTGGGGATGTGATGCTTATGTCAAAAAGCTTCAGCCTGAAAAGTTGGAACCCAAAGCGGGGAAATGCGTCTTCATAGGATACCCAAAAGAGACAGTTGGGTATACATTTCTTGAGAAAGAGTTTCTCTCGAAAGAATTGAGTGCGAGGAAGATAGAACTTGATGAGGTTGCTGAACCTTTACTTCAACCTGAGAGTAGCGCAGCGCAGAAAGATGTTTCTGTAGAGCCTACATCGGTTGAAGAGTAAGTTAATGATGATGATCATTGAAAGGACGTGGATGTCGCCTAGAGGGGGGGTGAATAGGCGCTTTAAAATAATTACGGTTTAGGCTTGAACAAATGCGGAATAAAACTAACGTTTAATTAGTCAAGCACAAAACCTAAAACAACTAGGCTCACCTATGTGCACCAACAACTTATGCTAAGCAAGATAAACAACTAAGTGATAGCAAGATATATAACAAGAAACAATATGGCTATCACAAAGTAAAGTGCATAAGTAAAGGGCTCGGGTAAGAGATAACCGAGGCACGTGGAGACGATGATGTATCCCGAAGTTCACACCCTTGCGGATGCTAATCTCCGTTCGGAGCGGTGTGGAGGCACAATGCTCCCCAAGAAGCCACTAGGGCCACCGTAATCTCCTCACGCCCTCTCACAATGCAAGATGCCGTGATTCCACTAAGGGACCGTTGAGGGCGGTCACCGAACCCGTACAAATGGCGACCCTTGGGGGCGGTCACCGGTACCCGTACACTTTGGCAACCCTTGGGGGCGGTTCACCAGTACCCGTACAAATTGCTCGGGGCAATCTCCACAACCTAATTGGAGACCCCGACGCTTGCCCGGAGCTTTACACCACAATGATTGAGCTCCGAGGCACCACCAAGCCGTTTAGGGCGCCAAGGCACCCAAGAGGAACAAGCTCTAGGGTGCTCAAACACCCAAGAGTAATAAGCTACTCAACTTCTCACTTCCACGTATCACCGTGGAGAACTCAAACCTATGCACCAAATGCAATGGCAAGGGCACACGGAGTGCCCAAGTCCTTCTCACCCAAATCCCACCAAAGCAACTAATGCTAGGGAGGAAAATGAGAGGAAGAACGAAGAAGAACACGAAGAACTCCAAGATCTAGATCCAAGGGGTTCCCCTCACTTAGAGGAGAAAGTGATTGGTGGAAATGTGGATCTAGATCTCCTCTCTCTTTTCCCTCAAGAACTAGCAAGAATCATTGGAGGGATTGAGAGTTAGCAAGCTCGAAGAAGGTCAACAATGGGGGAAGAACACGAGCTCAAGAGATAAGATGCATTGGGGAAGAAGACCCCCTTTTATAGGGGGGAGAAAATCCAACCGTTATCTGCCCATCCCGCAGTAAAGCGGTACTACCGCTCCATAGAGCGGTACTACCGCTTAAGCGATACTACCACGCCCAGGACTAAAATACACAGAGTGTTCAACGGTAGTGCCGCCGGAGCGGTACTACCGCTGCCCTAGGCGGTACTACCGCTTAGGGGTTTTAGACTAGGAGAGGCAGCAGTAGTAGAGGCAGCTAGGGCAGCAATACCGTACAAAGCGGTACTACCGTTCTAGTGCCGCTCTACTACCGCATCGGGTAAAAAGGAAACAGGAGCGTGCACTGAGGAAACCCCGCAAGCGGTAGTGGCGGCGGTAGTACGGGCGGTAGTACCGCTAGAGCGGTACTACCGTGCTACTGCCGTGAAATGCAAACCGGCAACAGAGAGCTACACGCTCGGGGAAACTACAAGCGGTAGTACCGTCAAGCGGTACTACCGTGGTACCCAGCGGTACTACCGCTTGGGTGCTGAGAAACTGCCCAAGCACAACAGAAGGATACAATAAAACCTGAACTGCCATAACTTCTGCAAATGAGCTCCGAATTGAGCAAACTCAAGCTTGTTGGATTCAGGACGACAAGAGCTATCCAACAGCGATGCCAATGGTATAGAGATGTGAAACCTCTATCAATGAAGAACCGGCAAAAACTCCAACATCGAAAACATCATAGAAGATGCATAAGGACTCCGTTTTCGATGAACTTGAGCTTGTCATGAAGCTGACCATAAGCTCAAGAACCCACAAAGAGAAAAACCAACCAAGAACCAAGAAAGATGATGATGCCAAGAATGCAATGGTTTGAGCTCTCAACGAACGATACGATCAAGCTACTCACTTGAGAGCCCCCCTTGATAGTACGGCAATCTATCCTATAACCCAGTCTCCCAACTACCACTATGAGACCGGTAAAATAGAAAACCCTATCAAGGTCAAACCTTAGCCTTGCGCATAGTCCACTTGAGCTAGATGATGACGATCTTGACTTCCTCAAGATGGACCACCTTTCTTGATTGCGTTGGCTTGAAGAAGACTAGTTGATTGCTCCCCCATACTCCACTATGGGTGAGCCACTCTTCGGCACATCTTCACAAGTCCATTATCACCACAATGGACGGCAAGCTTCAAGCATGATCTCTCCGTGATGCTTCACTTGAACTTGCACACCGCCACCTTGATGACGATCACCACTTGATGTCATCCTCCATGGGTTGTATGAGATCTTCCTCTTGACGCAAACCCATGGAAATATACCTAACCCCACAACGAACTCTCACGTAGACCATGGGTTAGTACACAAGGCGTAATGGACAATGCTTACCATACCATGGGATCACTTGATCCCACTTGGTACATCTTCTACGCGTTGTGTGTTGATCAACTTGAATCATTCATTGCCTTAATCTTGATCAACCTTGTGTCTTATCTTCTCTCTTCATAAAGATGATGTCTTGAAGGTAAACATGAATGCTCACACAATCTTCTTCTTCAAGACATGCTTGCAATAAGCTCAACTCCAACATGACCAATCTTTGGATAAACCTTGAATACCACCTTGGTCACCATATAAACTCCTTGAAACCAACAGATGGACTTCAAGAAGTACCTATGGACAAATCCTTCAAATATAACTTAAGGCAACCATTAGTCCATAGGGATTGTCATCAATTACCCAAAACCACACATGGAGAAATGTGCTCTTACAATCATGAAGCTTCGGATCAAGTTGCTATCGAACCTCGTAGGTCGACAAGGACGCGTACTGCTCCTGAGTGGTACGGCAACCATGTCTTAGAGGTCATGTTGTTGGACAACGATGAACCTACGAGCTATGGAGAAGCGATGATGGGCCCGGATTCCGAGAAATGGTTAGAGGCCATGAAATCCGAGATGGGATCCATGTATGAAAACAAAGTATGGGCTTTGGAAGTATTACCTGAAGGGCGAAAGGCCATTCAGAACAAATGGATCTTTAAGAGGAAGACGGACGCGGACGGTAATGTCACCGTCTATAAAGCTCGACTTGTGGCAAAAGGTTTTTCACAAGTTCAAGGAGTTGACTACGATGAGACCTTCTCACCCGTAGCGATGCTTAAGTCCGTCAGAATCATGTTAGCAATAGCTGCCTTTTTCGATTATGAAATTTGGCAGATGGATGTCAAAACAGCGTTCCTTAACGGTTTTCTTAAGGAAGAGTTGTATATGATGCAACCAGAAGGTTTTGTCGATCCAGAGAATGCTGACAAAGTTTGCAAACTCCAGCGATCCATTTATGGACTGGTGCAAGCATCTCGGAGTTGGAATCTTCGCTTTGATGAGGTGATCAAAGCGTTTGGGTTTATACAAGTTTACGGAGAAGCTTGTATTTACAAGAAAGTGAGTGGGAGCTCTATAGTGTTTCTAATATTACATGTGGATGACATATTGCTGATTGGAAACAATATAGAAATGTTGGAAAGCGTGAAGGAATATTTGAACAAGAGTTTTTCAATGAAGGACCTAGGAGAAGCTGCTTTCATATTAGGCATCAAGATCTATAGAGATAGATCGAGACGCTTAATAGGACTTTCACAGACCACATACCTTGACAAAGTTTTGAAGAAGTTCAAAATGGATCAGTCCAAGAAGGGGTTCTTGCCTGTATTGCAAGGTGTGAAGTTGAGTAAGACTCAATGCCCAGTGACTGCAGAAGATAGAGAAAAGATGAGTGTCGTCCCCTATGCTTCAGCCATAGGCTCTATCATGTATGCAATGCTGTGCACAAGACCCGATGTCAGCCTTGCCATAAGTATGGCCGAAAGGTTTCAAAGTGATCCAGGAATGGAACACTGGACGGCGGTCAAGAATATCCTGAAGTACCTGAAAAGGACTAAGGACATGTTTCTCGTTTATGGAGGTGATCAAGAGCTCGTCGTAAAGGGTTACGTCGATGCAAGCTTTGACACTGATCCGGATGACTCCAAGTCTCAAACCGGATACGTATTTATTCTTAATGGGGGTGCGGTAAGCTGGTGCAGTTCCAAGCAAAGCGTGGTAGCTGATTCTACATGCGAAGCGGAGTACATCGCTGCCTCGGAGGCGGCGAAGGAAGGTGTCTGGATGAAGGAGTTCATGACAGATCTTGGAGTAGTGCCTAGTGCACTAAACCCAATAACTCTGTTCTGTGACAACACTGGTGCCATTGCTCTAGCCAAGGAACCAAGGTTTCACAAGAGGACCAGACACATAAAGCGATGTTTCAATTCCATCCTCGATTACATCAAGGAGGAGGACATAAATATTTGCAAAGTACACACGGATCTGAATGTCGCAGATCCGATGACTAAACCTCTTCCAAGGGCTAAACATGATCAACACCAGAACTGTATGGGTGTTAGATTCATTACAATGTAAATCACATAGTGATGTGAACTAGATTATTGACTCTAGTGCAAGTGGGAGACTATTGGAAATATGCCCTAGAGGCAATAATAAAAGTAGTTATTATTATACTTCCTTGTTCATGATAATCGTTTATTATCCATGCTATAATTGTATTGATTGGAAACTCAATTGCATGTGTGGATACATATATAGACAACAATGTGTCCCTAGTATGCCTCTAGTAGACTAGCTCGTTGATCAAACATGGTCAAGGTTTCCTAGCCATGGACATGAGATGTCATTTGATAACGAGATCACATCATTAGGAGAATGATGTGATGGACAAGACCCAAACTATGAACGTAGCATATGATCGTGTCAGTTTATTGCTATTGTTTTCTGCATGTCAAGTATTTGTTCCTATGACCATGAGATCATGCAACTCACTGACACCGGAGGAATACCTTGTGTGTATCAAACGTCACAACGTAATTGGGTGACTATAAAGATGCTCTATAGGTATCTCCGAAGGTGTCTGTTGAGCTGGCATGGATCGAGACTGGGATTTGTTACTCCGTATGACGGAGAGGTATCTCAGGGCCCACTCGGTAATACAACATCACAATAAGCCTTGCAAGCAATGTGACTAAGTGTTAGCCACGGGATCTTGTATTACGGAACGAGTAAAGAGACTTGCCGGTAACGAGATTGAACTAGGTATAGAGATACCGACGATCGAATCTCGGGCAAGTAACATACCGAAGAACAAAGGGAACAACATACGGGATTAACTGAATCCTTGACATAGAGGTTCAACCGATGAAGATCTTCGTAGAATATGTAGGAACCAATATGGGCATCCAGGTCCCGCTATTGGTTATTGACCGTAGAGGTGTCTCGGTCATGTCTACATAGTTCTCGAACCCGCAGAGTCTGCACACTTAACGTTCGGTGACGTTTCGGTAGTATTGAGTTATGTATGGTGGTGACCGAAGGTTGTTCGGAGTCCCGGATGAGATCCAGGACGTCACGAGGAGCTCTGGAATGGTCTAGAGGTGAAGATTGATATATAGGAAGTCCCGTTTTGGTCACCGGAAAAGTTTCGGGTACTTCGGTAGTGTACCTGGAGTGCCGGGAGGGTACCGGGGGACCATCGGGAGGGGCCTCTCACCCCAAAGGGCCTCATGGGCTGTGGGAGGAGGTAAACCAGCCCCTAGTGGGCTGGCCGAACCCCCCCCCCCTCCAACAAGGCTCATGCGGCTAGGGGTGGGAAAGCCCAAGTGGAGGAAAGGAAAACCAAGTGGGGGAGGAATCCTACTCCTAGTAGGATTGGAGTTGGACTCCTCCACCTCCCCACTTCGGTCGACCCTAGGGGAGGATCCCTAGGGCGCCGGCCCCTCCCCTCCCTCCTATATATACTAGAGGGAGAGAGGTCCAAAGAACTTCAACCCAGAAACGCCACGGTGCAGCCCTCTCTCCCGATAGATCAATTCCTCTAGTTTTCAGCAGCGCTTAGGCGAAGCCCTGCCGGAATAGTTCCACCACCACCGCCGCCGCGCCGTCGCGCTGCCGGAGAACTCTTCTACCTCTCCGCTCCCTCTTGCTGGATCAAGAAGGCGGAGATCGTCATCGAGCTGTACGTGTGCTGAACGCGGAGGTGTCGTCCGTTCGGTACTAGATCGTGATTGGATCGCGGGTCGGCTAGCGATTTCGATCGCGAAGTGTAGGAGATATGCCCTAGAGGCAATAATAAATGTTATTGATTATCTCCCTGTTCATAATTAAAGTTTATGTTCCATGCTATAACTGCAATGATTCTCGAGTCTACAAATAAAACGAGGCTTGGAGGGAAACTCATGTGCACGTGTGGGATAATAAACGGTAAAATGTATTCCTAGTCAAGCCTCTATGACTGGCTCAAGTATTGCATGATGATCCTGTTTTCCTGATCATGGGCATGGCTATGCCGGCAATTTTGAGGGCACAATTGTTGGTAGAACACTTGTGTTGAATCGACCCGATTGATGTTATGCTATGAGATACATTCGTCATAAGTTAATGGTTAATAACACAGAGATGGTTAACGTTTGCATGATTCCTTAGACCATGAGAGTATCGAGTTTCTTCATGCTTGCTTCATGAACTTTGGGGTTTGTTAAACGTCATCCGTAAATGGGTGGCTATTACGGCGGCTTACGGGTTCATGGAAAAGTATGTCAAGTAACTTGATAGCTCAAGATTGGGATTTGCTCCTCCGACGATGGAGAGATATCTCTGGGCCCTCTCGGTATTACGGTATCCATCATCGTCTGGCCAGACACTTGTGATTTGATCACTGGGATGCCGGAACACGGGAACGAGAAAAGAGAACAATACCGGCAACGAGGTAACTGGCATTGTGGACAAGTTGTTGATCCACGAGGATGCCTACATGTCTCACCTGGGGTAATTGTAACATATCGCGAAGCAACAGGAATAGCACACGGCAACTGGAGGTTCACTCGAATATTCATTCGTGTGGGTATAGGGGTCAATATGGGTGTCCACGGCTCCGATGTTGATCATTGATCGGAAGGGGTTCCGGGTCATGTCTATGCTTCACCGAACCTATAGGGTCACACGCTTAAGGGTCATCTATCTGCTGAATACTAGACGGGGAGTCTGAGAGAAAATCACCGAAAAAGTTTCGGACGAAACGGAAACGTTCCGGAGAGGATATCGGAATAGTTCCGGTGAAACCGAAAAGTTGTTTCGGAGTACACCATAAAGTCAAAATGGTTTCGACACATGCCTGATAATTCTTGGAGGGTGCCAGAATCGTTCTGGAAACTTTCTGGAATTTTCCGGGATGAAAACCGGAAATGTTCCGGAGCTGCCGGAACCGCTTCAGATGCTTTTCGCAGATGAAAATCACTAAACCGGAATTGTTCCGGCTCGCGTTGAAAATTATTTTGGTGGGTACTGGAAATGTTCTAAGCCCACATGAATATTTTCAGTTCGATCAGACGCTGAAAAATGTCGTCGTGAATAGTGAAAGTGCTTTTTGGGATATTTATGGAAAAGTCACCTTTTGGGATATTTTCCCAAAAGGTTTCTAGAAGGCTTGGGGGCCAAGAAACCCTACCCCTTGGATTTCCTATAAATAGAGGTGGAGGGGCTGCCTCCACACTCACTTCCTTCTCACATACAAGTGCCATGACATTTCTGGCTTCTCTCTCCCTCCCAGCGAAATAGTTTCGTAGAGCCGAAAGGCTGTCTGGGTTCCGGTGGGAACTAGTTCTGGACGGCGAAGCCCTGCCGGATAGATGACACCGTATGTGTGCAACCCCGTAGAGAGGTCGTAGGTTCGATCTTTTTGCCCGAGGGGCTGTTCGAGGGTCCTCCCGAAGGGCTGTCCGAGTTTCTGTCCGGGTTTCGGGGGTCCTCCCGAAGGGCTGTCCGTGAGGCCTCCCGGAGGGCTGTCCGAGGATCCGTCCGGTGGGACTATCCGAAAGACTGTCCAGAGGCCTCCCGGAGGGCTGTCCGAGGATCCATCCGGTGGGACTATCCGAAAGACTGTCCAGAGGCCTCCCGGAGGGCTGTCCGAGGATCCGTCCGGTGGGACTATCCGAGGGACTGTCCCGAGGCCTCTCGAAGGGCTGCCCGGAGATCCGTCCGGTGAGCTGACGAGGGAGTACATCCTCGCGGTTGGGAGGTTGTAAAATCCTAGCTGCGGGGATCTGTGCCGCCGATCGTCATCGACTCTACTTCCGCTGCGCTACGAGTCGGTAACGAAACAGATCAAACCTTGTATGCAGTCTCCATAGTGATCCTGGGCTGGTACGTAGGTCGGAAAATTTTTGTTTTCTGCTGCGTTACCCTACAGTGGCATCATGAGCCGGGCTATGCGTAGATGCAGGTTGCGATCTAGAATACATGAGATGTATGGGTGTTGCACAATATAATTAGGTAGTAGATGAGTTCTATTGCTGAAAAAAATTTGTGCGGGTAGCAGATGAAATCTGTTACCCGATGTTCTTGTTGCTTCCCTGGAATTTGCATATTTCTGATCTTGATAACGGTATGGTGGAGTTTCAAAGTTCTGGCAATCCGCGATCCTGATTGATCAACGAAGTGCTAACAGTTCTTTGAACTCCACCGTAGTTAAAAAGAAAGATGAAATTTCGCAGACGAAAGGGCAATGCAGATGTGATCTGCACGGGGGTCACGCGTATGACGAAGTTTAGTATGGGGCTCGAGATTTTATTATCTCGTGTTTCATACACCCTGGAATGTTAATCTAGCGACTTGGATTATCATGCTTGATGATGGACGTTGGTAGCTTCGGTTTGTTTCGAAACCTTAGAAGCCACGTAAAATAAATTTTTGCATAAACCGATTAGAGGCGTCTAACTTGGTTTTGCAGGATGGTTTGCATGTGCATATGATGTGGTATAGCAGTACTCATAATAATTTGATTATGTATGAGATGACTATATGATGTAATATTAACATGACCTGCGTGTCATGATTCGGCATGATGGCTGGAGCCATATGATTGCACTTTAATGACCTGCGTGTCAACCTTATGTAATGCACTTATTTTATTAGCTATAGAGATAGCAATATTATCTGGTGCATCGACAAGGTGGTGGCAATCTTCGCAAAGGTGAACACCGACGCGAATGCCGGAGATGAAGAAATACGAGACTTCTCCGTCAGAAAGGGCTATACCATATCATGCTAATTATGAATTGCCTGAGATGTTTATCCCTTATGTTGCACCCTTTTGATTGCGCGGTAGTCGCTTTTTATTAGGGTGATCTCTCACTTAAATATCAAGTAGTTAGTGTTCTCCCAAGTGTAGCACCGTCACGGCACCTATCTCTTCGGGGTATCACATGGTTGCATGGGTACGAACGATTAGAGAAGTGTGAGGCGGGTGAGTTGAGACCTCGCAGCGAGATCACTTGGTTGTCTTGACGTTCAGGCATGAAAGTCATGAGCTCGGAACACACGCATCGAAAGATGAACAAGAGTCACATAGAGATGTGATTGGCAAGTTGGCCTACCAATTGAAATTCTCGTCACTTGAGATGGTTGCATCCTTGACGCTGAATTGAAAGTTGGGTCTTGTATCACTCAAAATCAATTATGAGAGATATTGATTTGAGTGGGAGCGCACTGTAGAATTGAATTCTTTTAATTCTCAGTGCAATTAATTTTGAACACTGTCTGAGTGTGATTTGCAAAATAGTTGTAGAATAATGGCTCGCGTTTCCACCTTCCCTATTAAAATTGAATAGCTGTTAAATATCTGGTTAAAACTTTACGGTTGGTAACGTAATATGAGGATTGTCCTCAAGAGTGCCGAGAAGGACTTTGTCCTATCGCATGCTTTCGGTATTCTCCCGCTAATGCTATGGATCATGTGACTCTCGTCCTTCGATCCAAAACTAGAATTCCTTTTCAGTCAAAGTGCAATATGTTTGCTTCCATGAGACCCGAACTTCAAAAGTTTGGATAGTTATGTGATATTCATGGAATCTGAAAATCATTTTCAGAGACAGACAAAGGCTAAAAGATATGATATATCCAAATCAATGTTTGTTTGCAAACTATTAGTAAAGGAGTTTACTATGCATTAGACTGATAAGAGAGGGATCCAGGAGAACGCCTGTCATATGATGAAAGGTGAATAAAACAAAAACTTAAAGAGAAAGGAAGTGTCCGAAGGGTGTTAGTAAGACTTTCGCGCCTAGGAAGTCCGGGGCTAACGCCACTCTTAAGTTAGATGCTTCTTCTGAGAGTAGGAGAAATACTGAAAGTTAAACTGTTAGAAGTATAATGGCAAAAGGAAAGAAGACTGGAATATCCAGCTCATGTATGAATGTCACACAAGTTTTTGATGTATAGAAGGCTGGTCAAAGATATAGTTCTTGGGAATTATGGTTAAACATGTTAATCACTAATTCTTGGGTATTGTGAGTTAATCACAAAGATACCCGCTCGATTGCATTCTGTTGCAACTCGATGTAAGAACTACTATGGCCTGAAAGACTAGCCAGGAATGAGGTTAGATACACGCAGGGAACATAGTAAATGTTACTATGCCTTCCATAGAAGTATTCCCTATGTATTTAGTTTCATAATTCATTTTAGAGTTTCACACTCTAGCCCTTTGCATAAGGTATCTTGCAAGAAGGTTCTTCATAAGAGAACTTTTGATGTTCGGTGTTATGAATAACATGAGGGCCATACTTTCATTATGAATGAGATGTATGTTATGAATATTGATAATAATACATTACCTCTGGGTTTACTTTCATAATTCATTTTAGAGTTTCATATACTCTAGCCCTTTGCATAAGGTATCTTGCAAGAAGGTTATTCATAAGAGAACTTTTGATGTTCGGTGTTATGAATAACATGAAGGGCCATGCTTCCATCCAGGATGGGATGTATGTTGTGAATATTGATGGTAATATGATACATCCATAACACTGACGCTAAATATCGCAAGACTTAAAGAATACCACACAAGTGTGGCACTGCATTTGGTCACATTGGAGAAACCCGCATGGAAAATTCCATTATGATGGATTTTGAAGTCGTTTGATTTTGAATCATCTGACACTTGCAACTTTCCTCTGAAAAGTGAAGTGACTGAAATACCGTTCACAGGCCATAAGGAACGAGCAAAGAACATATTGGTGATCATACATTATGATGTGTGTAGTCCAATAAATGTTGTTGCAAGTAGTGGATTCATCTATCTTCAGAAATGACTCAAGTAGATATATGGATGTTTACTTGTTGAGACGTAAGTCTGGATCTTTTGAATTCATTCATAAGGTTTTCAAAAATGAAGTAGAAGTTGTTGTAACAAGAAAATTATGTTTCTACAATTCGATTGCAGAAAGGAATATTTGAGTTACAACTTTAGCGAATGTCTGATGAGTCATGAAAGGGGTTTCATAACTTGCACCTCCTGGAACACCACTGCAAGTGGAAAGTCCGTGAAGATGTAATCGAACCATTTATGACATGGTAAGATCAAAGATGACATAAATAAAATTGCCATTATCCCTTTTAAAGTGATGCTTTAGAGACTGCGGCTTTTTCACTGAAAAGAGATCCATCAGGTCTGTTGAAATGATGCCATGGTATGGTACGCCCAACCATGTTATATCTTTTCTTAACATTTGGAATATGGGGCTTGTGTAAAAGGTTACAAACCTATTCCAAATCAGACAAGTGCTACTTTGTAAGGTTATCCCAAGTCATTGGGTATTCCCCACCACTATACCGAGGCAAAGGATTTTGCCGCAAAACGGTATGCTTTTAAAGAGAATAGTTCTTACAAAAGGCGAGTGGGAGGACAGTGCAACTTGACGAGATAACCAGTATCTTCGTCATCAGATCAAAGGAAAGAAACCTTGGAAGTGATTCCGGAGTTTCCTACTGCGACTGATACGAAAGTCTCTACAATAAAATGTATGGACTTCAGTCGAACTTGCAGCTGAACCACGTAGGCAAGGCTCGTGCAAACCTCTCAGGTGCGCAAACGAGATATTGTTGTTGGACAACAGTATACCTACGATACATAAGGAAGCGATGATGGGCCCTGACTCCGGAATTGGCTAAATGCCAATACAATCTGAGATAGTTTCCATATCAATGTTTCAAGATTAAAATCTTGATACACCTTTCGGAAGGCTTAGAGTCTAACGAATATTTATGGAACTAAAACTGATACGGATAAAAATGTTTTATCCATAAAGCTCGACTTGTTGCAAAAACAAGTTCAAAGAGTTGACTACGATGAGATTGTCTCACCGTAGCGATGCTTGAAGTCGGTTCGGGTTGAACTAGCAATTAATACATATTTCAATCATGAGATATGAAACATGGATGACAAAAGGATTTCCATCTGATGGGAATGAAACCTAGGACTTGTATGTGATACAGTCCAAAGTAATTTGTCGATCCAGAGGATGCCAGTAAGTATGCAAACTTCAGAGTTCCAGCGATGGACAGAAGAGAGAAAAGTGGAGTTGGAATCTTCGTTTTTGATTGAATGGTCAAAAGGGTTTTGACTTCATCAAATGGGTATCGAAGATGCTCGTGATTCAAGAAAGTAAGTGGGAGCATAATAATATTTCTAAAAACCGTGTGTACTTGACACATTGTTAATTGGAAATAAATTTCTTGACACGAATTAGGACTTCATTTGAAAATAGTTTTTCAATGAAGTGCTTAGGCTAAATAGCCTCAATATTAGGCATGATGATCTATGGAGATAGATTTACCTAATGGGGCTAAGCAATGAATACATATTGACAAGATGCTAAAACTTTTTAGCATTTAAAACGCCAAGGAGTGATTCTTGCCGAAGTCACATGGAAAGAGTTTTTGCAAGACTCGGGGTCCCAAAACACTGATGAGTAAAATACATGATGGAGATTCCACACACTCTTGTGTTTGGATTAATCATGTATTCCATGGTATGTAAAAACAACCAGATATGTCCAATACTCCAAAGTTGTTGCGAGTATAGATACCATAGTGATCAAAGTACTGATCATGGGACAACAGTGAAAGATGTCATTGAGTACTAGAGCAGTACTGATGACATGTTTTCTCGCAAGCGGAGATCATGAAGAGTTCATTGTAAAAGGTTACATCGATACAGTCTTCATCAATGCTCCATGTGATTTTCGATTTAAATTGAGGGTTTTGTGTGATACACAATATGGTGGCACGGTAGTTGGAAATTGTTCCAAACAAGATACTGTGGCGAATTCTATAACAAAGGCTAAGTATGTTGACGCTTGAGAAGCGACAAAGAAGTTGTTGAATCATATAGTTCATTCATGAACTTAGTATGGTTCCAAGATGGCTTTGGTCTATGGGACACTATTGCAGATAGTTGCCCCATAGCTCAGTCTGAGGAATCAGGTTTCGACCAATGATTCACACATATGCAAAGCCAAGTCCACACAAAATATGAATTTTGTGAAAGCGTGAAAACGCGAGGATATGCAAAGTTACACACGGAGCTGAAGTCGTCAGATCCGTTGGACATCAGGCTATACCACAAGCGAAGCATATTTTACACCAGTATGCCATAGGTGTAAAGTGCATTAGCATTGACTAGATTATTGACTCTAGTGCAAGTGGGAGTCTGTAGGAGATATGCCCTAGAGGCAATAATAAATGTTATTGATTATCTCCCTGTTCATAATTAAAGTTTATGTTCCATGCTATAACTGCAATGATTCTCGAGTCTACAAATAAAACGAGGCTTGGAGGGAAACTCATGTGCACGTGTGGGATAATAAACGGTAAAATGTATTCCTAGTCAAGCCTTTATGACTGGCTCAAGTATTGCATGATGATCCTGTTTTCCTGATCATGGGCATGGCTATGCCGGCAATTTTGAGGGCACAATTGTTGGTAGAACACTTGTGTTGAATCGACCCGATTGATGTTATGCTATGAGATACATTCGTCATAAGTTAATGGTTAATAACACAGAGATGGTTAACGTTTGCATGATTCCTTAGACCATGAGAGTATCGAGTTTCTTCATGCTTGCTTCATGAACTTTGGGGTTTGTTAAACGTCATCCGTAAATGGGTGGCTATTACGGCGGCTTACGGGTTCATGGAAAAGTATGTCAAGTAACTTGATAGCTCAAGATTGGGATTTGCTCCTCCGACGATGGAGAGATATCTCTGGGCCCTCTCGGTATTACGGTATCCATCATCGTCTGGCCAGACACTTGTGATTTGATCACTGGGATGCCGGAACACGGGAACGAGAAAAGAGAACAATACCGGCAACGAGGTAACTGGCATTGTGGACAAGTTGTTGATCCACGAGGATGCCTACATGTCTCACCTGGGGTAATTGTAACATACCGCGAAGCAACAGGAATAGAACACGGCAACTGGAGGTTCACTCGAATATTCATTCGTGTGGGTATAGGGGTCAATATGGGTGTCCACGGCTCCGATGTTGATCATTGATCGGAAGGGGTTCCGGGTCATGTCTATGCTTCACCGAACCTATAGGGTCACACGCTTAAGGGTCATCTATCTGCTGAATACTAGACGGGGAGTCTGAGAGAAAATCACCGAAAAAGTTTCGGACGAAACGGAAACGTTCCGGAGAGGATATCGGAATAGTTCCGGTGAAACCGAAAAGTTGTTTCGGAGTACACCATAAAGTCAAAATGGTTTCGGCACATGCCTGATAATTCTTGGAGGGTGCCAGAATCGTTCTGGAAACTTTCTGGAATTTTCCGGGATGAAAACCGGAAATGTTCCGGAGCTGCCGGAACCGCTTCAGATGCTTTTCGCAGATGAAAATCACTAAACCGGAATTGTTCCGGCTCGCGTTGAAAATTATTTTGGTGGGTACTGGAAATGTTCTAAGCCCACATGAATATTTTCAGTTCGATCAGACGCTGAAAAATGTCGTCGTGAATAGTGAAAGTGCTTTTTGGGATATTTATGGAAAAGTCACCTTTTGGGATATTTTCCCAAAAGGTTTCTAGAAGGCTTGGGGGCCAAGAAACCCTACCCCTTGGATTTCCTATAAATAGAGGTGGAGGGGCTGCCTCCACACTCACTTCCTTCTCACATACAAGTGCCATGACATTTCTGGCTTCTCTCTCCCTCCCAGCGAAATAGTTTCGTAGAGCCGAAAGGCTGTCTGGGTTCCGGTGGGAACTAGTTCTGGACGGCGAAGCCCTGCCGGATAGATGACACCGTATGTGTGCAACCCCGTAGAGAGGTCGTAGGTTCGATCTTTTTGCCCGAGGGGCTGTTCGAGGGTCCTCCCGAAGGGCTGTCCGAGTTTCTGTCCGGGTTTCGGGGGTCCTCCCGAAGGGCTGTCCGTGAGGCCTCCCGGAGGGCTGTCCGAGGATCCGTCCGGTGGGACTATCCGAAAGACTGTCCAGAGGCCTCCCGGAGGGCTGTCCGAGGATCCGTCCGGTGGGACTATCCGAAAGACTGTCCAGAGGCCTCCCGGAGGGCTGTCCGAGGATCCGTCCGGTGGGACTATCCGAAAGACTGTCCAGAGGCCTCCCGGAGGGCTGTCCGAGGATCCGTCCGGTGGGACTATCCGAGGGACTGTCCCGAGGCCTCTCGAAGGGCTGCCCGGAGATTCGTCCGGTGAGTTGACGAGGGAGTACATCCTCGCGGTTGGGAGGTTGTAAAATCCTAGCTGCGGGGATCTGCACCGCCGATCGTCATCGACTCTACTTCCGCTGCGCTACGAGTCGGTAACGAAACAGATCAAACCTTGTATGCAGTCTCCATAGTGATCCTGGGCTGGTACGTAGGTCGGAAAATTTTTGTTTTCTGCTGCGTTACCCTACACGAAGACGTTCGACTACATCAACCGCGTTTCTTAACGCTTCTCGCTTAGCGATCTACAAGGGTATGTAGATCCACTCTCCCTCTCGTAGATGCTCATCGCCATGGATAGATCTTGCGTGTGCGTAGGAAATTTTTTGTTTCCCATGCAACATTCCCCAATAGAGAGAGTGAGTGAGTGAGTGAGAGAGAGAGAGAGAGAGAGAGAGAGAGAGAGAGAGGTTTGAGAGGTATAAACTAAGTTGCATCCAAGTCCCCCTCCCCTTTGATTGAAATATTTGAACATTTGAGCAAGTTTACAAGCCTGCCCATAATCTTGTTATTCTTTGAGATTAGACACTCCTAGACGGTTGGGTGTCACAAGTGAGCTTACAAGTTGTGGATTTCCTCAAAGTTTGTTAAAGTTGGATCTCACCTTAATGGTTGAACTTATGCTTGATTGACCGGAGCTCAAGGGGAATAAGGCGAGCCTTTTGTGTGGGTAGGTGCTTTGTTGGGCCCCTGCCGCTCCGATGGAGACTAGCATTCCTATAAGGACCTGAACTTCGGGATACATCATAATATATGTGTCCAATTGGCTATTCCCCCCCCCCCCCCCCACACACACACATTATTTGTGCTTAGAGTAATTTAGCTTGATAGATTTATTCTCATATATGGTGTGTCTTTTTACATTTTTATGTAACTTATAATTTTGCAATCCATAAAATCAACTAAGAAAAGTTTAAAACATGTAGTCACATAGTCACCCGCATCTCGTTGTCATTTTAGATGCTTCCCTTGTTTATGCTTCTAGAGAAAGCCTTTACGAAATACTCCATCACATAGCAAATGTCAAACCAAATGGTTCCATCACATAGCAAAACCCATAAAAAAATTGGTATCAATTTTGCTTCAAATATTACTTAGTTATGAACACATCACTTCTTTTAATCAATGATGAAGAAGGAACAAGCTAAAGTTTAATACGAAGAACATAAATTAAGTTGGTAATGTTTGTAAGCTATACTAAAAGTTTCTACAAGGGAAAGATCCACATCATCTTCTTTGTGAATAATAAAATTTTAGGATTCAAAGAGACACCGACCTTTAGATTTAACTTTTGAAAATCATTATGCCTGATCCTACGAAACTCTTGTCTCACTACAACATTTTAGAGCAGTATATCTACACAAGCTAAATGAGAACTTTGAAAAGGACAAGAGCCCCAGAGAGGCCACATCACTCTATGAACATTATAAAGTAGGAGTGTATAATAAATGATGAATAAACATATGTCAAAACTTTCATGTCAGTATGATTGCCGAATCACATAAGGTAAGTGGCTAATTTTGCATTGCAAATGCTAGTTGTGCATAGAATTAGCTGAATATATGCCTACTATTGCTTCTAAGCAAGAGGAGAACGATATTTTTTTATGGTTGTGGGTAACATTCCTTCCAGGCAAGAAGAGAACACTATTTGGGTGGTGGGAAAGCGAGTCAACAGAGAGGGGAAGAGGGAGCACATTTTTGAATACATTATGATGCCTGTAGAAAACATCAATATGAACCAACCCAAAGCAGACTATGGATCGACGAATAACTTAATTACAATGCAGCACATTTTTCAATACATTATGATGCATATAGAAAATATCAATATGAACCAACCCAAAGCAAATTATGAACCGACGACTGACTTCATCACAATGCAACACGTACATAAAAGTCGTCATAAAAGAAATTATAGTGAAATCAATTAACTAATCAAGAGCGGAGCAGAATGCGGATTCTCTTCTTTGCTTCTTGGGTCCTATATGAGCCAAACAAAAGGTTATTGCCTATTCGGATAATCTAGACTTAGTTTATTCGGATGCTAATCTCGCACGCTTATCTATAACTGTCGGATATTGTTTATATGACATATATCTCATGTATGGGACTGCCTAGTCGCAAGTTGTCTGAAAAAACATTTGTGACCAGTTGATTTATCAGCCCCGAGATGAAAATCCAACGGCTCTTCTGCCTTTTCTTTTTCCCCGCAGTGAGTCTAACGTTTCTCTTCTTCCTTCAGCCGCCCATGAATCGACTATCCCAAATTCGAAATTCAGGCAACTTACATTTAGCTATTGCGTTCATGTACACGCTTAACTCTATAATTTACATGTTCGAATACAAACTTCAAATTCACCCATGCCAAACCCCCCCCCCCCCCCCCCCCCCCCTACATGTTACAAAAAAACATGTTGAAGGTTCCGGAGACGCCTCAACCCCTCTGCCTCCAAACCCCGTCTTCCATCTCCATATAAAGCCACGCAACCTCATCCCTAAACCCCCTCACCGTTCTGCCTCATCAAGTCCCTCCTCCCCTGCCTCCACCTTATCCTCACCTCAGCTCAGCTCAGCTCAGCTCACCAGCTCGCCCCCCCTCCGTCTCCGCCCCCACCTCCAATGGCGTCGGCCAACGCCATCTCCACCGCCTCCCTCCTCCGCTCCTTCTCCTCCCAGGTAACCCCCCGCCCCTCTCTCATGTGCCGTTTCTTTGCACGGCCCGGCATTCCCCTGCTCGCCCCTCAATCTGTGGCCTCGTTGGCCGAATTTTGGCATGTATTTGCTCCATGATTTGTGGTTTCCGGCGAAGTTGTGATTGCCTGCTCGAATTTGTTCCCATTTTATTCCCCGGGTTGATGCGAAATTGGCCTCGGTTTGTGACCTGTGCTGTTGGGTGTGATGAGCAGGGGAGGCTGAGGAGGTCCAAGAACGGCCGTTCGTCGCGGCTGGTGGTGCGCGCGGACGCCAAGGAAATCGCCTTCGACCAGAAGTCCCGGGCCGCGCTCCAGGCCGGCGTCGAGAAGCTCGCCAACGCCGTCGGCGTCACCCTCGGCCCGCGAGGTGATGCTCAGCCGCCTCTAACAAATTACAACCCGCGTTTCAGGCCTGAACCGCTAGCTTTTCTGTCTTACACTGTGGTGCCACTCCCTAGTTCCATGATAAGGTTGTCAGAAAGGTCCATATGTTCAGTATTTGCTGCCAAACCTGACTGCGTGCTAGCCGATTGTTCATTTAATCGATTTCTTCTGCTCACTGCGGTCTGTTGTGTCTTGTGTGACCCAATTATGAGTTAATACAGCCACAAAATAGCATCAAGTCATTAACAGTGCTAGCTTTTGGGGACTTTGACGCTGTTCCCTTGGCGATGGTGCACAATACTTAGTGGGCTGCGAGACTCTTATGCTTTACAGTCCAATCTCTGTATTAAAACTGAGTACAAAAGTGAATATTTCTGCATTTCCTTCCTGCCGTCCTGTTTGGATCCTAATTAAAATATAGTACTTATATAGCTAAGTAATCGTACAATCTAGAACAATTATAGACACCAAGGGGTACAATAGATTTATTCCATTTTCTAAATAAGAATAATTTTTGGTGTTAAGTTTCAGATTTTGTCATGCAAGCTCTAATCTTCGGATGTTTTACAGGGAGGAACGTAGTGCTGGATGAGTATGGCAACCCCAAAGTGGTGAACGATGGTGTTACCATTGCCCGTGCTATTGAGCTAGCTAACCCAATGGAAAATGCTGGTGCAGCTCTGATTCGTGAGGTGACCTGCTTTTTATTAAGATGTATATTATATTCTTATGTTATTCCAGAAACCACAATTCCTGATGCATGTTGTCCACTTATTCATGATTGAAGGTTGCTAGCAAGACTAATGATTCTGCTGGTGATGGGACTACGACTGCTTGTGTCCTTGCTCGAGAAATCATCAAGCTGGGCATTTTGAGCGTAACTTCTGGTGCAAACCCTGTATCGCTAAAGAAAGGAATAGACAAAACTGTCCAGGGTCTGATTGAAGAGCTTGAAAGAAAAGCTAGACCAGTCAAGGGCAGTGGTGATATCAAAGGTGATAGTTGTTTCTCTCATGTTCTACATTGTATTTTTTTACTTGTAGATAGCTTAGCCTTGTGACAGCAAGGTTGGTATGAGCCTCTTTAAATGTGAGGTTTGAGTTTTAGAAATGAGGATTCTGAAGATAATATGTGCCTCGTTTGTTCTTTAGTACAGCTTTGCCTTTGTTTGATGATTCAGATAATAGGTGCCTAACTTCGATTCTGGTCTGTATTGCAGCTGTTGCCTCCATCTCTGCTGGTAACGATGAACTTATTGGAGCCATGATTGCTGATGCCATTGACAAAGTGGGTCCAGATGGTGTCCTTTCGATCGAGTCGTCTTCATCTTTTGAGACTACTGTTGATGTTGAAGAAGGAATGGAGGTTTGTTGAAAATTCAGCCTGTATTTTCATCGCCCTTTATATCGAATAGCAGCTTCACATTTTTACATATATATGTCAATGCATATATGCTGTCACATTCTCTCTCTTCCTGAAGCTTTCTTAAATTTCGACGCAGATTGACCGTGGTTACATTTCCCCTCAATTCGTGACAAACCTTGAGAAATCGATTGTGGAGTTTGAGAATGCTAGAGTTCTTATAACTGATCAGAAGATCACAAGCATAAAGGAAATTATTCCACTTCTGGAGCAGACTACACAGTTGAGATGTCCGCTATTCATTGTAGCCGAGGACATTACTGGTGAAGCTTTGGCAACTCTTGTTGTTAACAAGCTCAGAGGTATTATTAACGTTGCGGCGATCAAAGCCCCAAGTTTCGGTGAGCGGCGGAAGGCTGTCCTTCAGGATATTGCCATCGTGACAGGTTCGTTCTGCAACCAACACTGATGTTCTTTTCTTAGTTTTGTTTGTAAGTACCCGTTTTTTTTATCTTGTTCTTTCCCGATTTCTTAAACATTTACTTATCCGACAACTACTTTCAGGCGCTGAATACCTAGCGAAGGATCTTGGTCTGTTGGTTGAGAATGCGACAGTAGACCAACTTGGGACAGCAAGGAAAATCACAATTCATCAGACTACAACCACCCTCATAGCAGATGCAGCTAGCAAAGATGAGATCCAGGCAAGGGTTGCACAGCTAAAGAAGGAGCTTTCTGAAACTGATTCCATCTATGACTCTGAGAAATTGGCTGAGAGGATTGCCAAGCTTTCTGGTGGTGTGGCCGTCATCAAGGTTGGAGCAACAACCGAGACAGAGCTCGAGGACCGTCAGCTGCGGATCGAGGACGCGAAGAATGCCACTTTCGCAGCCATCGAGGAGGGCATTGTTCCCGGTGGTGGTGCGGCATATGTGCACCTGTCGACTTACGTCCCCGCGATCAAAGAAACCATCGAAGACCATGATGAGCGCCTTGGTGCTGACATCATTCAGAAGGTAACTTTCCTACATATGAATATGTTGACGCGTTGAACTGCATCGGTCTCTTTCATGGCAATCAGATGGTAGAAACTGCATATACCAGAAAACTAACCTGACAATGGTATATTCCACGCATGCTTATCTTCATCTGTCTGTTAGAGAATGCAGCTAAGGACTGATCATTTAGGATATGTATCCAAGTTAAGTCGATGATCTAACCGAATAATTTTGCAGCCTAAGGATGCGAGGCGCAATACTTAGTACTTGTCAGGATTATATATTTCTAGAAATGTGGAATAACATCTGTGTACTGTCCTTACAGTAGTTTGTTGATTCTGCAGGCATTGCAAGCACCGGCGTCGTTGATCGCCAACAATGCTGGAGTGGAAGGGGAAGTTGTGATCGAGAAGATCAAGGAGAGCGAGTGGGAGATGGGTTACAACGCGATGACCGACAAGTACGAGAACCTGATCGAGTCGGGTGTCATCGACCCCGCCAAGGTGACGAGATGCGCGCTCCAGAACGCCGCCTCGGTGTCCGGAATGGTCCTCACCACGCAAGCGATCGTCGTCGAGAAGCCCAAGCCGAAGCCTAAGGTCGCGGAGCCAGCTGAGGGACAGCTCTCCGTCTGATCGAGCCGTAAAGCTCTTGAGGCCTCCTCCGTTTTCTTAGATGCTTCAGCTCAGGCCAAGCAGTAGAATTTTGGTTGAGATCAACTGGAAGTGAAAGGTCTAGAGTAGGATTGCCATTTTTGCGAATCGAACGGTAACCTTCCTCGCCTGATCTGAAACTCTTGTGAATCAGAGAAATCTGCCGCGTCATTTTTGAAAATGAAAATACTGATATAAGACCACAGCGATTTCCATTTGAACCTTGTCAAGTCATAAGTTATTAAATTGTCGCACATCACAAACTTTTCACTGCCGGAAAAGATGATCATTTTCTTCCGGAGGTAGAAGAAGGCCTCGTGCCTCGTGCTACTTGCTCATTTGCTCCCGGTGTGCAAGGCATACCACAGGATTTCAATCGCCAGCTCGACGACGTCGTCGAGCTCGTGGTCGGCGTCGGTCAGCGGCGTGCTCTCGCCGGCCCAGAGGACGAACACCTTGTCGCAGCCGGCGGGCGTGCCCCGGACGTCCCCCAGCAGGGTGGCCGCCTCCGCCAGCCGGTCGCCGCCCGCGGCGACGTCCCTGGCGGCGCGCCCGAGCCGGCGCACGGCCGCGGCGTAGTCCTTGGCGCAGAGGTCCAGGAACTCCCGCCGCTGGGGCGACGTCTCGGCGGCCTGCATCTGCGCGAGGCGGTCGCCGGTGGCCTTGGCGGCGGCCCTGGCGGTCCTCGCCGCGATGGCGGCCAGGCCGAGCTCGTCGGCCGTCGCGCTCGCCGGGTCCGCCCCCAGCGTCTTCACGCAGAAGTCGTAGTCGTGCGCCGCCCCCTCGCCGGTGGCGGCGCGCCTGCACGTGTCCTCCAGCGTCGACGCCGTGGCCGTGCGCGCGTGCGGCGCGAGGAGCAGGAGGGCGAGGACGGAGGAGAGAGCTTGGAGAGTGGCCATGGTCGTCTGATTTGTTTCTCTGTCGACTCGAGCTATATATAAGAAGATGTAGGAGTAATTGGGTGGTGGCGCTGTAAATTTGTGTTTATGGTTTGGAACGTTTCCATTCGTTGCTCATGCGTCAAAGTGAAACTCTTTTAGTTACATCACATTAAACAAAATTGAATGTAATAAAATTTCGACAAATGTAACTAACGAATTGGAGAAAAAAATATATATAGGAAATCATTCAGCCGTTGGGTCCCATCTGATCCAAGCGCACACGTTCACATATGTTTTTGCTAGTCCCAACCAGCCATGTGCCCCCTTACCTTAACTTCAGAAACCTTCGTCGTCTTCTCAACCATTTTCATCTCTTTCTTTGAGCTCTCATCCTCTCGCAGGACGCGGGTTTCATCTGTAGCCGCCCCCAAGTCCTCAAGTCGCGACCATCGTCCCGAGAGAGCACCGGCATCCGCGTCCACCGCTGGGAGCCGCGTCCGCCGTTGCCCCGCCATCCCGAGGGAGCACCGGCGTGAACAACCACGGTTGTCGCCTCCTCGAGCTCCGTCACAACCGCCAGTGCCGCCACAAAAACAGTTCCCGCAACTGTGCTACTGTTGCGCAACGCAGCGACGTTTATGCGAAAAGACCATGTTGCAAAAATAAATCCGTAACAATACCTCTGTTGCAAAAAAAAATCTTAGTAACAAGTCACGTGTTGCAAAAAATTCTCAATTTTTTTTGCAACAAAACCTTTGTTACAAAAAAACCCGCAACGCAACATTTGTTGCAAAATGTTTCTGCAACAAGACCTGTGTTGCAAAACGGTTCTCACAACATGACTTATGTTGCAAAGATGAGGAAGATGCTCGGCCATGAGGTCGTGTCAGATCTGACGGCTCGGAACCCGAAGGATCTTTTAAAAAGATCCACTGGCCGACGCACAACACACCCCAAAGAAATTAGCCATAGATCGAGGGGAAATATATCTATTAATGAAAATGTGAGGGTGGGATAAATGTAGTAGTGATGTATGTAGATTGTGGGGAGAAAGAAGTAGAGAGAGAGAGAGAGAGAGGAAGAGGGGGTGGATGAAGAAGAGAGAGTAGATGGACATAAGAAGGGGTGGTCAATTATTAGGCGCAAATCTTAGTAGCATGTAAGGTAAGTATTAGCAGCGTCCACACCAAGTAAATGTCGCTAGCTTGTAAGACCCACATGTCAGTAATCAGTCTGTCAAACATCCAAGTAGCAGCGTTCCATAAAACATCACATGCTGCTACAGAGTGACACTGGCGGCGGCGCAACCTCCCGCACGCTTCTAGTTATTTGTGTCACAATGACTAGTTTCATGTACCAACCTTGCAGTGTTCCTTTTATGTGAACACCGCTACTGTCTTCACGTCTCCAGCGTTTGGTTTTTTCTTGGACGCTGCTCATAGTTAGTGAAGTTAGCGGCTACATCATGTTTTTCTGAAACGCTGCTAGTAGTAAAACCCTATAAGGAGTTTACCTACTAGTGGACAGGGATGCCACCGGGCACGATGTTGGGGAGGGATGAACGAACACCGTCATTGGGATTAAGGAAGGTCGGCTGGTCTTCATCAAGGACGGCGACACAACACGATGAAGAGATTCCGCCGGCGGCTACGACACATGAGACATGGGGGCGGCTCGTGAGGATGGTCTCTGCCAGTCTCTGTCTGCAACGATGGATGCAATGACCGAACGAGCAACCTCGTGCCCTCGTGCGAGCGAACATGTGATGTCGGGTTGGGCTGGGCCCTTGAGAGTGGTAGCAATTTTTTTTTGCGAGGGGGCTCGAGCCTGTTAAAGGGGAGCTAAAGCGCCACACGGAGAAACCGATTCTCACCCGCCCCAGGTTGTGGGCCGATCCATGTAAAGGCGAGCGCTTGATGGCCATTTGGGGGCTCGGGCTTGTTAAAGGGGAGCTAAAGCGCCACATGGAGAAACCGATGCTCACCCGCCCCAGGTTGTCAAGGCGAGCGCTTGGTGGCCATTTGGGGGCTCGAGCTTGTTAAAGGGGAGCTAAAGCGCCACATGGAGAAACCGATGCTCACCCGCCCCAGGTTGTCGTCTGGCCCATGTAAAGGCGAGCGCTTGATGGCCATTTGGGGGGCTCGAGCTTGTTAAAGGGGAGCTAAAGCGCCACATGGAGAAACCGATGCTCACCCGTCCCAGGTTGTCGGCCAACCCTTGTAAAGGCGAGCACTTGATCGCCATTTGACTGATTTCTTCTCGATCGCATTTTTGACCAATTGCGGTTGACCGATTGACCAACCACTCGTAGACTTTTGATAACAACTATGCGGAAAAAGTAAAAAAAATAAAAAATAAAAAAAAGTTCATGTATTAAAACATGTCCACAAACTTAAAAAAAGTTCACGAATTTGAAAAAGTTGGTCAAATTTGAAAATAGTCCAAAAATATTAAAAATCATCAATTTTTTTTAAAAAAATCATTGAATTTGTGGGAAAAATTATTTTCATCGAATTTGAAAAAAGTCCGTCAATTTAAAAAAATCATTGAATTTGTGGGAAAAATTATTTTCATCGAATTTGAAAAAAGTCCGTCAATTTAAAAAAAATCATTGATTTGAAAAAAATTGATGAATTTAAGAACTAAAAAATAAATTGGAAAACAAAAAGGAGGAAAAAAAACCTGTAGAAATCGACATGGAAACACAGAGAAAAACGAACAGAGAAAAGAAATGAGCGGGCCCGCGAAAAGACCTAGTGTACAAGTTGGGTGGGAGGATGAAATTGATACTCCCTCCTGTTACTTTTGCAAGACGTTTTAGGCATTTAAGACAACACCCAAAACAGTTCAATTTCATCTGTCTAAAACGATCTTACAAAAGCGAAGACAGGGAGTAGTGTTTTTTTTCTTCTCAAAGAAATGAAAATGATATTGGTGGCCAATGGACCGACCATAGTGCGCCCTCAAAGTATTGGGCTCCTGGGCTATGTGCAACGGAACCCACCCATGACGAGATACCTCTAAGGCCTTGGCGGGAGGACAGGGGAAAAAAGCCGCGGGAAAGGCCGTCCCCTCCTCCCTCCACTTTTTGGCGTCTCGTCTCTTCCGCCGCGGAGGCAAAGGGCGCCGCCACCCACGTCTCCCGCTCCGTCTCCCCCGATTCCGGCCGGCCGAGAGATCCCAACTCCGCTCGGCCATCTCGCCCGATCGATCCCTCTCTAGCGCGCGCGTGGCAGCAGTAGGCATAGATCAACAGTGTGACAGTCCCAATCCCGACCGCGGCGGCACCGACGAAGACCAGAGGATGGTGAATGGTGAGTTCCTTTTGAGTCTATATATTCGAGTCGATGGATCCGTAATCTCATGTTTCCCCTCTAGATTCTACTTTTCCCGGCCCTTTCCGTCGATTACACACGGAAATTAATCCGACAGCCAGCGACTGCGCCTGGAGAAAGGGGAAAAGGAGGAGTCAAGGACGATTCATTCGTTTCACTAGCATCAATCTGACAGCCACATGTGTGCCCCTCAAATGTTACTAGACTTCTTTGCTTGGTTGTTCAATAGTCTTCTACATATGCAGCACTGCTGACATGTTGATTAGCCCACTACGTCCGTTCGATTGTTCCTGTTACCGCATGAAAAAAAGTTGATCGGTTAATCTCAGTGTTTGATTATTCAAATTGCACTAGGACAATGTTTGGTTCGCAATAGATCTTTGCTCAGGTCGCCTCGTGCCCGGCCACCGTGCCTTTTTCAGTTTGCCTCTCAGCTGAAAGTCTGCTCAGTTAACCAACCCTCTTATTGTGTGTGAAAAACAGAAGGCATGTTCAGTTAACCTCCCCAAGCAGAGTTATTTTCGTTGAAATACTTACCTCAGCTTGTTTCGTATTTAAATACTACTAGTATTTTTGTAAACAGAAATGCTTATATTTTGCTATGCCTAGGTGTGGAGCATGCAGCTGGCAATGCCAACAATGAACAAGATGAGAGCACTGACAGTACCCCTAGTCCACTGCTCTTGGGCGCAAAGCCGAAGAAAAGACTCCCTTCCGAGTGCAGCCATGGGAATGGGATTCAGACTCAGAAGAGGCAAAAGAACCAGGAGGCTATTCAGAATGGGTCTCATGAGGAACCTGCAGCACCTGAGCAGAAGATTCAAGGAACTGATCAGAACATTTCTCGTGAAGAACTCGTCAGGAAGTTTGCCATGCACGGATACGCAACAAGGATAGTGGAACAAGATGACTTTTGGAAGCTTGTTGCTGACCTGAATCCTGGGGTCAAGATTCCATCCCACGTCGACCTGATGATGGGGACCTTTAACTTGTTTGATCAAGAAAAGACCAAGCTGAAGGAGAAGTTAACAGCTTTACCATGTCGCGTTTGCCTGAGTGCATATGTGTGGCACTACAGTCCACTGCAGGCATTCTTGTGCTTGACTGTTCATTATATCGATGACGAATGGAAGAAGCAGAAAAAGATCATCGAATTTAGCCCCATGGACCCCTCTTGCAGTACAGAAGAACTAGGTCATACCATATTGCGAGCTATTGAAGAGTGGGGTCTTGATGACAAGGTTTTCTGCATCATACTGGATGACGCATTCATTGATGATTCAGTGGCTTCAAATGTCAAAACCAGTCTTCAGAAAAGGAACAAAGTTGCTGCAAATCGGAGCTTGTTTGTGGCACGTTATGCAACTCATTTACTTGATGAGGTTATTCAGGTGGGGCTGGACGAACTTGACACGATCATGGAGGATACCAGCAAGTGTTCCAGGATGTATCCGACCCCTTCACTAGCGCATTATCGCAAGCCCAGGTATGCATCAGCGGATGATTGGAAAAAAGCACAGAAAATTTGTAAGTACTTGCAAGACTTCAACAGATACAAGGACTTGGTCCACAAATTGCCTAGTCCAGATAAAGTGTTTGATAAGGTGTGGAATGTGAAGGAAAAGGTACTTCGCAATACTGACATTGATAGGTTCAAGACACTTGAGGAAGTCCTTTTACGTGACAAGGAGGAGGAGGGAATTTTCGTTATGCGGCGGAATATGGAAAAGAAGTTCAAGAAATGCTGGAAAGTCTGTTTCTTGCATTTTTGTATGCCTATGGTCATGGATCCTAAATACCGTCTGGAACACATCAAGTCACGCATACAGCCCTTCACTGTGCCAAGTTCCTATACTGTGGACGGCGACATAGATGACTTTATTTGCGAAGTGCATGATACACTGCTTAACCTCTATGGTGAATATTCAAACCAGGCCCAAGAACCTGACTGCACTTCTTGGTCTAAAATTAGGATGGGAAAGTTCATAGGTAGAGATATTCTGCATGAGTTATATATTCATACTGAATATCCGTATCGTGAGCGACCACTGACTGAACTTGATGATTACTTGCAAGAGGCACCGCTTCCAGCAGGTGAGTCCAGTGCTCTTCAATGGTGGAAGGAGCATAGCCTGACCTATCCTTCAATTGGTCGGATGGCACGGGATATATTGGCACTACCCCGCCGTACTGACTGCAAGGTAGCAACAAGAACTGCGAGGCTAGTAATGTCTGAGTCGGGTAATAAAAACCGGGTTGAGAGTCTTGTCTGTATTCAGGACTGGCTCGCACCTGCTGGTATGGCCTGTGCTCTTGCTTCTCTTGATTTTATCTCATTATCTGATCAGTCTTTAATAGCTGAAATCCTCATCTCTTTATAGGTACTACAAGTGTGGAGTCAAATCTTCAAAATTGAAAACTTTACCATTCCCGAATCCAACATTCTAGTGAGCCGCTTTCTTGATGCGCCCCTGTAATTGATGCGACCAAGAATGGTTCCACGATGCAGGACTTGAAGATGGAAAACTGCGAGGCACTTTGGATGGTGTTAAGACAATTTCTGGGTACTAGGTTAAGGTACCGGTGGAGCTGTAATGAATCTTATGACTTATCAGTGTGGCGAGTAGAGGACCTCTAGTTTCAGATACTTGCCCTACGTGCACCCTCTCTGCTAAAGTGCTTATATTCGATAATTAGTCCTATATTTGAATGTCCTAATGTACTAATGTTCACTTGGTGCTCAAGTTCTATACTCGATAGTCCTATACTTGATAAGTGCTAATGTCCGCATGTTGTGTTAGAGTGAGAAGGTAGTAGTCCTATGCTCGATAAGTGCTCAAGTTGTTCTCTCTGGTGCTTGTTTGTCTGACTGACTCCTGCTGCCCTGCTGCACCAGTTTGATGTATCGGTAAGATTATATCTGAATTTAGTTCAATAAGTGTGTCAGCCCATCACAAAACAGCAACAGAAGTATATATACCTTGACGCTGCCACAAGTAATTCGATTTAATACATGGGCAGCAGCCTTTCACTTCTACGTTTTTCTGCTACGGAGAAAAACAATTTTTCAAGACCGGGAATTGAATTCCATTTTCTAAGTTCCATAACCACATGAATATATAATTGAATTCTAGTTGAAATTAAAAGCATATTCCAAAATGCTCATAGGCTCTGATAAGGTGGAGAAATGGGCAGAATGAAAGAAATTTTGGTAATAGTGATTAACTGACACATATCAATTCGAAACCGCAAGTCCTTTTAAAATCTTTCACTTTTCGGGGTGTTTATATTACACTAGGGTTACAAGGAGCCTGGATCGGCTAATAGATATATGTCCTAGTCGGTTACAACTAGATCTTTTGGGTCATATACATGCCTTGTACTCCAAACTGATGATGTACCCCACAAGTAAGCATTGTTGATTCCACGGAGATGACAGCTACCAGGAATGGCTTGTTCTTAGCAGCAAAGATTGGATGTAACAAGGTAATCATCGAATCAGATAGCAGCTTCGTGGTGGATTCAGTTAAACAACCAGATGTGTACGTGGGCTCTGAGGTGACCACAGTACTCCAATGCAAGCTGCTAGCTCTAGACTTTGCTAGCGTTGCTTGTACCCATTGCATTCGAGAAGCAAATGAGGTTGCTCATGAATTAGCAAAGAACTCTTTTAGGGAGAAAACTTCCTCGTTCTGGGAATCTAATATCCCTGATTTTATTTCTCACTTTATTGTAAATGATATGACTATTATATGAGAAATAAAGTCTTTTGCCCTCAAAAAACTGATGATGTACCCCCGTGTATGCTGTGGACTCCGAGTTGTGGGCCTAGTTCACGGGGGCCAGCTTTGTCGTTCATGACTATACTCGGGTTCTATGTCATCGTACAATATTCACATGTTTTAAAAGAATGTGGGCATACTTTAATAACGTGTTCATGTATTAAAAAAATCATCTGTCAATCCAGAAAACATTTATATTAACCTATTTTTTTGGAAAATAGAAACAAAAATAATGAAAAATAAAAAGATCCAAAAAATAAAATAAAAAACTAACTAAAAGGCAAAAACATGAACCAGAATGGTAAATAACCAAACATAAAAAACCGTACAATCTATACCTATTAATAAAGGAAATAGATATTCTTAGTCCGTCTTGCTATTTTATAGAAAATCCCTCGATGTTTCTAACATTAAACCCACAATACATATAAAATATATTTTTAAATACTCATATCTTCTAAATCGTAACTCCAAATTTAACATGTTATATATGAAATTTGATTAGAAAATTATGTAGAATATGAATATGATGTTATTTTACCTGTTAACAATTAAAAAAAATATTATCTAGGATGCAATATTTATCAATAATGCATTATCTGTCTCTCTTTCATACCGGTACTGATTCGGATTGGGGACGAACACCTCAGTAAAATCAGGATTGGACACGAAATTAAAGATAAATTTGCTAGAGACACCCAATAAATAAGGACATGCATGGCAAGAAATAAAAAAAGGACCCAATAAAGATGGGATGTCCGTTATAAAAGAAATAAAAGAGGAAATGCAGAGGAGATCCGATAAAGATGAAATGTTGCGCTATTCTCCAATATATAAGAAGAAAAAAGAGAGGACATGCATGAAAAAAAAGTAAAAAGAAGGCATGCATGACAAAAAATAAAATAAAAGACATAGAGTGGCGTTTTGGCTCCTAGGTGTATATACACCTATTATGAAATACATATAAAAAACACATTTCAAAATGTTCAAAAAATTCAAGAAAAAACCCCGCGTGTACATCCGGACATCCTATGTTCGTACACAAAAAATCGATGAAAAAGGAAAAATTTTGTGGCATGTATAAAAAAGATAAAAATATGCCTCGTGAATAGCTGTAATCAAGCATCGAAATTTGTCTTTTTTACACGAGCCACAAAAATGTCCTTTTTCGTCAAAACATGGTGCACGCATATATAATGTCCGGATTTACATGCGGGATTTTTTCTCAAATTTTTTCAACATTTTGAAATGTGTACCTAGACAATGGGTGCATATACACCTATGAGTCAAAGTGAATTTCCGTAAAAGACATGTTTAATAAGATATAAATAGTGATGAAATAGGGACCAATACCTATGACATGTATGGCAAGAAATAGTGATGAAATAGGGGCACAAGTACCTGCATCCATAGAAGACCATAGAAAAATGTTCTTTTCAAGACAATAAAATATCTCTTTATGATTAAAAATCATGTATCTTTTTAACAACTCTTCATGTATTTAAGAAATATGCACGTAATTTTTTTTTCAAGAGTTACCCTAAGTTGGTGATGCTTAAACTGAAAACCGCCATTGGTGCACACATGTCTCTGTAGTTTAATGTGTCATCGTCTGTTTTTATCGATTTCCTTTACTGGCTCCTAACAACACCCCGTTCCGCACATGACATAAATAAATGCATGATCACTTGCCCGTTTCTTTGTACGGATTAAATCTATATGCAAGCCGTGTTGAAATAGAATACCTGTGGAATCTTGAACTGTACTTTTGTAGGCTAAGACCATTTTTATTTGGGCCGTAGCTACAAAGTCTTAAATTATAGACCATTTTGTAAATTTAAAACGTGTGGTATTTTTTTCTCCCGTTGCAACACACAGGCCTTTTTGCTAGTAAAAGAAATAACAGAGCCACGCATCATTACCGCTCCAATAGTGGCCTACGCCGATGACTAGACGCACCAGCGTTTCTACCCTGGGCCGGCCCTACTAGGTGCTGGATCTTATTTCCCGCGAAGGCCAGGGAAAAACGCGAGGGCTATGTCTCGCCCACAGCGATTCCTAATAGCAACCGCCTACGGGCGGAAGACTACGGGCCAGCCCATTAGCTGAGTCACTTGTTCGCTCGTCCGCTTTTGGTCGCCGAAATCACTAGTTAACGAGTACACCTTCCAACGATTACTCCCACCTCCACAGGTTGCGACAAGGGGCGCACTGCATGCGTGTCACTTGTCACAACCTGGGAGTTTTCCCTTTTTTCGTAGATCCGTATTTTCAAAACGTTTTATCTCCTAAACCGTGCGTCCAAATCTCGAACCGTTTTCACCGTTGGCTTTCTCGCGTCGAGATCTTCAAAACTAGATCCCATGTTGATAGGTTTTGACGAACTTTTTTTTCACGAAAAAAACCGGACGAAAAAACCATGCCTCACGTGATAGGAAAAAAAACAGAAAACGCGTTTTTTTCCCTTTCTGAGAGGCACGGGTCGTGCCTCTCGCGAAGGCAAAACCGTGCCTCTCGCGGAAGCAAAACCATGCCTCTCGCGAAAAAAAAAGAGAGAGCAGAAAACACGTTTTTTTCCGTTTCGGGAGAGACACGGCCGTGCCTCTCGCGATAGCAAAACCGTGCCTCTCGTGGAAGCAAAACCGCGCCTCTCGCGGGAAAAAAAGAGAGCAGAAAACGCGTTTTTTTCCCTTTCCGAGAGGCACGTCCGTGCCTCTCGCGATAGCAAAACCGTGCCTCTCGTGAAAGCAAAACCGCGCCTCTCGCGGAAAATAAAGAGAGCAGAAAACACGTTTTTTTCCCTTTCCGAGAGGCACGGCCGTGCCTCTCGCGAAGGCAAAACCGTGCCTTTCGCGGAAGCAAAACCGTGCCTCCCGCAAAAAAAAACGCGTTTTTTTCCTTTTTCGAGAGGCACGGCTGTGCCTCTCGCGGAAGCAAAACCGTGCCTCTCGGAAAAAAAAACAGAAATGCGTTTTTTCGCGTAAAAAAAACAGAAAACGCGGTTTTTCGTGCATAAATTTTTTTTTTGATTTTTTTTTTCGTCCAAAAGCTACGAAAGACCGGTGAAAAACCGGAACACCAAAAAAATCCGGAAAAAACCACTCCAAAAAGGCGAAAACGCGTGCGAAAAAATAAAAAAAACAAAATCTGAAGGAAACGCTCAGAGCGCGACACGTGGCGGCAACTAGGAACGCGCCAAGTGGCGGCGCGTGGGAGTGATCGCTGGCATGCTTGCGAGGGAGTGCTCGCTAACTAGTTGCTCCCTTTGGTCGCTGCATTCAATCTATTCTTTTTCCTTTTTCTCTTTTATTTTTTTTCTGGTCTTCAGCGTCTTTTCATAGGTTCTTCGGCTTTGTTTGTTCATTATGTTTTTAATTTTCTTTCTTTTTTCAGCAGTTTTACTTGTTTTTTCTTTTTCTTCTTTATACATTGCTTTTCATTGTTTCTTTCTTGGGTTTTCAGGTTTTTCTTTCTTCGCTTTCCCTTTTGTTTCTTTGTCCTTTTTTTCAATAGATTTCTTTTTTATGCACATTGTATGTTTTTCGTATATATGTTAAAAAATTGTACCCGTTTAACATTATTCAAATACATGTTTATGAAAAATATTTGAATTTAGTTTTTTTAATACATGTTACAACATTTTTCGAATGGTAAAATATTTTTTTAAACTAGGTAATAT
The DNA here is from genome assembly GCA_039707655.1 of Elymus sibiricus. Classification (NCBI taxonomy): domain Eukaryota; kingdom Viridiplantae; phylum Streptophyta; class Magnoliopsida; order Poales; family Poaceae; genus Elymus; species Elymus sibiricus. Next base: position 47,149,026 of record CM077665.1, read on the forward strand.
TTTCGTATATTGTATAACATTGTTTCTCTATTATGAGACAAATGCATTATTGTAACATGAATTTGTGTTTTGAATGTGATGTACATTTAAAGGAAAAATTCACAAAACTTTATATACATCGATTAACGGTTTTGGTATATACAAGTTTCATTTTCCACTTTTTACATTTTCTTATACATCAGAAATATTTGTGTATACACCTGTAACATTTTTACATTTGTATATACCATTTTTCAAAACATGTTTAACACTTTGTTAAATGTGACGTACATTTTCATTAAATGAGCATTTTTTTACATTTGTATATATTTTTTAAAAAAAATATCACGTACATCTGCTTTTGAAATGTGTGACATTTGTTTAATTTTGACAAACGTTTTCCATATATTATTAAGATTTTTTGTATACATAATTAACATTTTCTACTTTTTATATTTACATTTATACATTTTTTGTATATATTAAAAAATATCATATATGCATGTTTGACTTTTTATAAACAAAAGATTAACATGTTTGAGAATTTTAATTTAAGCGTTTTATAAAATATATTTAGAATATTTTGAAATATTAGCAAAATTAAAGAAAGAATGTGAAAGAAAAAGTGAAATCGCGCGCGACGTCGGCATGAAGTCAGCTTGGTGTGTTACCCTGTTACTGGGCCGGCCTACGCATCGCAGTCGGCCGCTCATGGCGCCTCTTCCTTTGTGCGGGTCAGCCCATTTCTAGGGTTTAATGCCGAGTCTTCCTCACACCTTTTTCCACAGGCTGTGGAGCCCATGGATTGTTCCCAAGGGTCGACAATACCAGCGGGGGCACTAAAGGCAGAGGTCGATATGACGGGCATGCGTGGAGGCTGGGTTTCCAACATTGAGTTCTCATTCGACAGGGTGTACTTCTTCTATGCATTCTCATACATTTTCTAGGCCAACGCTCAGTGGAAGCAGGATCTTGAGATATTTGTCATCGTGAATGATGGATTTTGTCGGGGATATTACCCCGCGGTATAACCCGGCCTGAAGTATGACCCGGCCGGGACTTGGCGACTCACTGCTGCGCCAGCCGAGCTTGGCGACTCATTAGTGACCCGGCAGGCGGTATGACCCGGCAGGAGATATGACCCGACCCATCGTATGGCGGCTCATAGGTCACCTCTATTACCGGGTCACAAGACGACCAGGCCCAATGCACAGCGTGTAAGCCAGCGCAGGCGGCTCACAGAGAAGGCCCAAAGGAGAGGAAGGATTCCCTTACAAGTGAAACAAGACCCGGATTAGGACTCAAGAGAGACTAGTCCTAATCCTACTCCTAGTAGGACTCTACATGTAAACCTACCCCTTCCACTTATATAAGGAGGGGTAGAGCACCCCTAGAGGGACAACTTCAAGTCATTAGAGATAGACAGATTAGAAACCCTCGAGATTAGAGGTAGCGATTCCGCACCCTTGTAATCGAGATCATCATCATCATCAATATAGACACAAAGCAGGACGTAGGCTTTTACCTCCATCGGAGGGGCCGAACCTGGGTAAACTCGCGTCTCTCGATTCCGACCAACCCCTCTCAAGCCGCCACCTAGTTGCGATGGCCTCACACCTAAGTTCTCTCACGAGGACATCTTGCTGTGACAAAACCATGACAGTTGGCGCCCACCATGGGGCTGCACACGGTGATGTTGTGTTCTTGGAGGGATATCTTCAGGGATTGAGATGTTTGTGATTTATTGGATGAAGGGGAATCGGGCGAAAGGATCTAGGTCATGGATGAGCAGTTGGAAGCTGCGTGTATGAGATACAAGTTTTGAGACAAGAGATTAGGGTTCCGACGAGTGCGCCGCAGTACGCATCTCTGGCGATCCGTCTGATCAGAAGCCAAATTGTTTTTCAGTACGCCGCCGCAGCAAGCCGAGACCGACATAAGTTATGCTGCAGCGGCTGTTTGTTCAATCCATCGGAACGCTGCTACGTACAGGTTAAAAGTCCCAAGGGTTCGGCAGCAGGTCATCCGACCGGCGGTCGTTCTCTTGCGTAAAAGACCGAAGCCAGATTCATCCCCAAGTAATACTACTACTTCATGTGCGGACCGGGTCAACACGCGGGGCTAATCAAATATGTCAAAGAGGAATCAAAAAAGGGAAAGGGAGGCCAAGATTCCCTGAAAACAGACACGGACTCGGTCTCCGCTGCACTCGCCTTGAGCCGTGGCTCGCCTCACCACACCTCCGGCCGCCGTCGTGGCTCGCCCCCGCGCGCCTGCCAGCCGCTGCCGCGCTCCGCCGCTACCGCCAGTCACTGTTGCGACCCGCCTGCCACCTGCTGACTCTCCCACGGCCGGCTCCGCTCGATCCAAGGCCGGGTCTACCCGCCTCCGCCGCGCCTCGCTGCAGCCGCCGCCGGTGGCCTCGCCTCTCCTGCCGTCGCCTCTGCCACCACGGTTCCGCTGCCGGCCCGCCTCCGTTTCCGCTCGCCTCCACGGCCGCCCCGCAGTGCCTTTGCTGGCTCGCCTCCACGGCCGCGCTCCGGCGGCTCGCTGCCCCGGCCGCCCCGCCGCTATGGCCCCGCCTCCACCATGGCTCCACCCCGCCACGGCCTCGCCTCGACCAGACGTCTCCCGCCATCGCCTCCGACCACATCGCCGGCTTCGCGTGAGCCGCCATCGCCCTGCGCCGCGGCCGGCCTCGCCCTGCCCCTACGCGCCGTTGCGCCAGGGAGGCCCCCGCCTCTGCTCTCCTGCTCCGTGTGGCCTTGCCCGCCTGTGTCCGCCTCCGCTACCATGGCATACACGGTGGCTGCATCGGAAGTTGCTCGGGTCACGACGCTCATCAGCAGGTGCGAACGCCTGAGATGTCTGCACCTTTCCTTGCACCCATCAAAGGCCTACTACAGCAGCCTGCTCACAAACGTCTTGCGCGGACTGGACAACCTCGCGGAGGTGAGCCTCCAGGGCAGATTGCTCACTGATCATGCCAACCGGTCGGTCGTCGCCTTGCTTTTCAATGCCAAGAACCTGCAAGTGCTGTCGCTGTTTGTTTCTGGGGGAAAATGATAAGATCGCAAACGATTTTGTCTGAGGCCGAGTCAGGAACTGATACAACGACTGATCCAGATACCGAGCCAAATGGCAAAATAGATATGGAGCCAAAAGACAATGCCATCAACAGTGGCACCCTCAAGTCTATGGCGTATAAGTGACAGATGCCTGGATCGCAGTCTGAGAAGAATCAACATTGCCAACTACAAAGGACTGCCTCTCTAAAAAGGTGCTTGCAAAGTTTCTGATTTCCAAGGCTGCAGTATTGGAGGAATTCTCAGTTACGATAGCAGCTGGGCTTTATCCAGAGGATGAAATCACAAAGGAGCTAAACATACTGGCCGTGTCTAGGCTGTACCAGAATATCTTGTATTTGTTCAAAGAAAAAGAAAAATTCTGCTGCAATCGTTCTGTCTGAGAAGCCAGCAATACTCTCAGTCAGATATCTATGGAAAGTCGCATTGTTACAAAATACAACGACACCGGAGTTTGGACCAACACCAGCGTCTGCATACGGATCATCAGTTTTTCATCTGACAAAAATACCAGGTCTATTATTCATTGCAAAGGATATTGCGCGCACGGAGCCCGGTCAACATCAACAGCGTCGCGGCCGACTCGTGCGTTCACGCCGGTGTACATCGCCGTGGCTGGCCCGCGTGTCCACGCCAGTATACAACGCCGTGGCCGACTCGCATCCGCACCGGTTTTTAACGCTACAGTCGACTCTCGCGTCTACATCGTCACGCCGGTGTCGCGCCTGCTCGTCCGGGCCGCCCAACGGACGCGTGCAAGCCACCGCCCCCGCGGCCTGGTCTATATCAAATATGTCAGAAGCTTTCTGACGATCATCCATGAAAAATTACTAGGTGATATCAACCTTATTTACTTATCAGCATAATTTTTATTTTGAGAACAATTACTTTGTTTGCAATATTTTAATGCGCAGGACAAAGTATTCACTAGAAAGGTGATATAACGTTGTGGATATGGAGCTCGAGCCAATGTTATCACGCGCCTGCATCCGTCCACGCCATATTTTCCAACGGAAGCGTACAAGTCGCCACCCCCGTGGTACGATCTACATCAACTCAATGCGGCTGAACCGCTATCCGCGCCGGTTTACAAATGATGCGGCCGACTCGCCGTCCGCGCTGGCTTACAATGCCACGGTCGACTTGCTATCCATGCTGGTTTCCAATGCCGCGGCTTACTCCCACATCTACGTCAAGACGCCGGTGCCGCGCCTGCTCACTCAAGATGCTCAACGGACGCTCGAGAGTCGCCGTCCCTGCGGTCCAGTCTCAATCGACACGCTGGTGCCGCGCTCACCCGCCAATATGAGCCGCCCAACGGACGCTCGAGAGTCGCCGTCCCTGCGGTCCAGTCTACATTGATGCGCTGGTGCCGCACCTGCTCACTCAAGCCGCCCAACGGACGCACGCAAACCGCCCCCGCAGCCGGTCTGTTCCAACAAACTCTGGAGCAAATAATAATATATTATCAGCCTCCGCCTGTACCGGATGACCAATGGACAGGCGCACAAGTCGCCGCCACTGCGGTTCGGGTTAACTTCAACAACCATCCGGGACGAACCATCGACCGGATTATTGAAGCAACTCATACTGGATCATCTATAATCCACCACGGTCGACCTCAACCTTCCGTGGATTCACATTACGTTGTCAATGCCAAGGACATACGATGAGCATCACGAATATCATCAACTCGCCACATCGTCTCTAGTTTGGATAAATTCCATCGTTTAGCCGTGAAATATATGCCAGCTTATGCCACAGTCAACTATGAAGGCTCTCAAGCCGCCTCTTCGAGTCGACCTAAGACTCGGGGGCTACAGACATGGCTCGACACATTTGGTCGTTTTCAACAAGAACCCCGGGTCATTGCAAGGAGGTTAACCCGACCCTAGGGGCTACTACATTATTGGCGGAACAATTAAAAGTCACCCAAGAGGACGAACCGCCATGATGCACCATTCAAACATGGGTGCCCGGATTTATTGGATCATCATAAAGTCACTTGGAGGCTTCTGCCGTTTCTTCATACAAGATGGCGGCTTACAAGATGGTGCAAAAAGTTGACTCCGTTGACAAGGTCATTTGGGAGCTTCCAACCCGCCGGGTTTAGCTTACACACCCTCTTGATCGGCTCTTCAGCCACTGTAAGGCCGGGTTGTATACCCAAAAAGTTGAATCCGTCAACAAGGTCATTTGGGGGCTTCCAACCCACCGGGTTTAGCTTACACACCCTCTTGATCGGCTCTTCAGCCACCGCAAGTTCGAGTTAAACCTGCTTGTATGCTGCTGCTGCTCCGCTAGGTGACCCGCCGAACTCTTGCCATTTAATCTCGATTAGAGACCCTGAGCTGTTCAAAATATTTCACAGTCACTCTCGCTAGAGACCCTGTACTGGTCAAGGTTAAACCGGCGGCTCTTGTCACGTGAGGGCCGGCTTACGGAAAGCGAGGATAAACTCACCCATCAGCTGCATACTCTCCGCTATGTGGCCCATTCGTACTCTTAAACAGTTACTCTTTTAAAGACCCTGCACTGTTTAAGGTTCAAACAACGGATTTATGTCACGTGAGAAGTAGCTTATGGGCCCGAGGGGTACTCATGCCCTGCTGCGCCTCTCTATGGTTCGTTGTGCTCTTACCAGTTAATCTCGCTTAGAGACCGTGAGCCGCTCAAAGGAGTTGACGGTCACTCTCACTAGAGACCCTGTACTGTTAAGAGTTCAAACAACGAGTGCATGCCAGGAGAGCTGGCATATGCGTTTTCGAATAAGAAAAAGCAAGAACATATACAAGAGTTGATCTCTTCTGGTTGTGCCTTCAAAGCAAGAACATCATACATTGCATCATACATTGCATCATCTTACCATGCATCATATATGCATGGATATCCTGGTCTACATTGCAGGAACCGGTTCTTTCAAACCGGGTTATATTATTCAAATCTCAAATAGCCAACATGGCTGGATTTTTCATTATGGTTGTCATAACCAGTATTGGATGATTGAGGTTTTCAAAGCCCCTTCAGAGTAATGGCTATTATTCCTTCATCCAAAAAATATCAGCTTACAACAAGGAGCATGGTTCAACATTGATATGCAAGGCTTTCAAAAACGTCATCTAGACAGTGGATATGATTTTATTCTGCAATGAAAGGAATAGTCCCGAATCGTTGCAGGCATACGACCGACACTTGGGGGCTACATTATTCAACTCTAGTTTTTATCAAGTATGCAAGTCCCGTGTCGCTGCAAGCATGCACCACGACACTTGGGGGCTAATGCAAGTTGTTTTTCAAATAATTACATTGTCAACAAGACCCTGTTATCTGAAGGAGATGAGCTGGCCTTTCTATCTTTTTCTAAGTCCCAGCCCAGTATTGTCTTACTGAGCCGGCCCTTGGGGGCTACACATTTCTCATCAAGTCTACATAATCAGCTCTGCAGAAGTCCCTGCTCATTATTGCATAATGACCCGGCCCTTGGGGGCTACACATTTCTCATCAAGTCTACATAATCAGCTCTGCAGAAGTCCCTGCTCATTATTGCATAATGACCCGGCCCTTGGGGGATACACTGGCAGAAGTATTATGAGCATAATGCAATTACAAGTCCCAGGTTGCTGCAGGCAAGACAACCCGGTACTTGGGGGCTACATATGTGGAACATTCAACTTATGACTGGTGACTCAGATGAACAATCCGGATTTCTCTAGGGTTGCAATATTTATATTGAGGCAAGTCTTAAAAGCTATCACTACATTCCCCTCTTAAGACTTGGGGGATACAGGTAATATGGATATAAAAAAATAGAAGAACACTTTTAAGATGTCAATTGTTAGCGAGACGGATCTCATTTCTTCATGGAGCTGAAGCATTGAAAGACTGGCTCAACCTCACATGGATTTATTTATTCCCAATAATTTTATCAAGTCAGCTGGAGCCCAGTTGTTTGACCCGGCATTATCAAAAGATCATAACCCGGCAGAGTCTATATAAGCAACCCGACTTCATAAAGTTGAAAATGGTTTAACAATGGACAAGTTTCTATTCCTAATTGAAGCAATGGAAAGCCGGTTCAACTTCATATGGTTTTCTTATCTCCAATATTTTTCATCAAGCCAAAGCATTGGAGGCCGACTCAACGGCATATGGGTGTTTTATTCCCAATATTTTGCGAAGGACACGGACCTGCACGATGTTTGTGAAGACGGCTCATTAATATGAAGAAGAAACCCGGATTTTCAAGGAGCTACTTCTTTAAGCCGACCAGTGGAGCAAGCCGGTCCCTTAACATATTTGTTATTCTTATTTTAGGAGCTTACCATGAATAAATTCAAGCTAACCTGGGGGCTAATGTCGGGGATATTACCCCGCGGTATAACCCGGCCTGAAGTATGACCCGACCGGGACTTGGCGACTCACTGTTGCGCCAGCCGAGCTTGGCGACTCATTAGTGACCCGGCAGGCGGTATGACCCGGCAGGAGATATGACCCGACCCATCGTATGGCGGCTCATAGGTCACCTCTATTACCGGGTCACAAGACGACCAGGCCCAAGGCACAGCGTGTAAGCCAGCGCAGGCGGCTCACAGAGAAGGCCCAAAGGAGAGGAAGGATTCCCTTACAAGAGAAACAAGACCCGGATTAGGACTCAAGAGAGACTAGTCCTAATCCTACTCCTAGTAGGACTCTACATGTAAACCTACCCCTTCCACTTATATAAGGAGGGGTAGAGCACCCCTAGAGGGACAACTTCAAGTCATTAGAGATAGACAGATTAGAAACCCTCGAGATTAGAGGTAGCGATTCCGCACCCTTGTAATCGAGATCATCATCATCATCAATATAGACACACAGCAGGACGTAGGCTTTTACCTCCATCGGAGGGGCCGAACCTGGGTAAACTCGCGTCTCTCGATTCCGACCAACCCCTCTCAAGCCGCCACCTAGTTGCGATGGCCTCACACCTAAGTTCTCTCACGAGGACATCTTGCTGTGACAAAACCACGACAGATTTGGAGGGGCGATGACGGATGGGATGGATCCTGACCCCCCCAAGTGTCGCTCATAGTTCCTCCTCTTCGTTGGTGTTACTAGGAGCTTAGTTGCTGTGTTGAGGTAATGAGTTTTCGTTGAGTAAATAACTCACCACTGCATCAACCGTCACCACCTCTGTGAAACTCGCTCATGCTTACCACTTCCCGCTCCCTACTCGCTAAGTTCTTCCATCACTAGATTCAGAGAATGAGGGATGAGGCTGAGAGAAATAATAGAGAGATGTGGGAGCTAGAGTGAGTCATGGGTAGGTATTTAAAGGATATAGGTATTGCCCATATGGTGTATTTCCAGAAGTATCGTTTCTTATAGTTGAAAAAAATGTAAGCTTTTAACCAATCTATTCATAATCGAAAGAAAAAAAAGGCTAATGTAAGTTTTTGAACAAGTAGTTGTTTGGTAGAAATTATCACCATAATAACTCACACACAAAGGCAACTCCTTTTGCAATTTGAATCGCAAAAGAAAACAAATGCTAAGGTAAGTTTTTGCACGACAATGATAGGAACCATGGAGTTCTTGCGTTGCCCGAGGGAGGCCAACGAAACAACGCAAATTATAGGTACATATGCTTATGATAATGATATTATCTTAAATGGGTGGATGAACCCCCCAGATTCTCTTATAAACGAGCTGATATAGTCCTTTTGCCTAATCAATAAAGTAGGCCAGAATTGGTTCCCCTACAAAAGAAGTAAAGATTGAACTAAAGTTGTCAATGAATTAAGAACCAGAATGTAGACATTTGAACAACTATGTATGAAGCATAACTATAATTTGGCTACAGAGGATGAGAAATCACCTAGTGCGTGGAAACTCGTGAAAGAATGTTTCATAAAATCTCTTGGATTGCATAGACATATTTTTTTTCTGCATCCTCTGAATATCCCAATATAGCTTCCATCCCTCTCATGACTCCCATAATCCTAGCAGGGAGCCCCAGAATGTTATGCATTTAGTAACCTTATCAAGCACCCACGTGAAAACACCATGACCGTTGACGTTCCCACATTTGGATCAGTGGGTATAAAAATATTGCCAAGCGAACAACATCATCAACAACCCGAATTACCTGAAGGGTGACATTGTGCAAATCATTTGTTGCAGGAAGCCCCTTGATCACACCTAGGTTGTGACCATCCAAATTGAACTGAAGGATGCTCCCACTCTTGGACAACTAGTAAATAGCATTACCAAGTGACCCAGGCCTACCAACTACAACAAGCTCAAATGTGGGGGTGTTTGGATTATATTGACCCATAACTTAGTCACTAAGGTGTAACAATATGTGATGTCTCGATGATCATCTATGTACATGGTCACCAAGACAACCTTGAGGGCGTTGGAGTGACATGCGTCGTACACATGGCCCTTGTTGCCGCCATCGCATATCACCACCCCGTTGAGGTAGGGCACGTCGAACTTTGTAGAATGGACACACAATGCCTCTCACCGGTAATGGTATCACCTATAATAACCTCTTTCCGCCGCCAATCTTTGACGATGAAACATCTACGGCGGCAACGAGCAGTGTGTTCTGCTGACTAGCACATCATAACCATTGCAACACTGGATCGGTTGTCCTAATTTTTTATATCAAAGATTTGAAAGTCAAAGTGCTCAGGTTGGATGCATTCAGGACCATCAGTGATGGGTGTAAGAAAATATTTCCATGTTACTCGAACACACCGAGGAGGGGTAGCTTCAAGCTGTGGATGCAAAAGTCGTGGAGGAACCTAAGGATAAGTGGTACATCGACGGTTCTTGTAGACAATAGAGCCACAGGGAAGGGGGATGCTTGCAATGGGCGGAGGAGGATCTCTAGTAGGAGATCATCATCGTCCATTAGGGAGGAAGGGCCTCGATATACTGGGGTGACGATGACGACTGCGAAAAATCAGTTTGGATCTCTCCTCACTGGTCTGGGTTTGAAGGCCGAGGCACGTGCCTTGGCGCCGTGCCATTCTTGCGCCGTCCTCACTTGCATGTATTTTTGAGTGGAGGCAGGTGCTACGGTGGAGTGCTATTGTGGCCCCTCCTTGCTAGTGTGGAATTGGGGATGAATGTGTAGGGTACGGTGGAGGGTCATCTTCACGTTCTCCTTGGATTGGAGTGGAGGTACCACTGAGACCAAGATCTAGAGGATGTAGTGGCGAGGTTCTCAGAACATGGACGACTTAATAATTTTCCCTATTTTATTTCATAGTTTCACCATACCTACATGGAAATTTCAAACAGGACAAATGATAAACTTTCCAACAGGTTTTGGAAATTAATCACACACTACAACATTGAAGAATGGATGAGGATGAGTAGAACTATCTTTCGTTTTGACAACAACGATGAGTACCGGTAGTATAGCGTTTTTTTTGCACGTGTTATCTTTATACTAACTTATTACAAAAAACCGCCTTCATTCTCCCCTTTTAATTGCTTGAAAGTTGTATTTTTGGGTCACATGAAACCACTTTCACAACATGTAGCAGAAGTCTTTATCTTCATCCCTGATGCTTATTCTGTACGGTTCGTCACTATTTTATCCTCCTTGCCAGTAGCGTTGGCGAGCTGCCAAGCGCCAGCTCGACTGCCTTGTCGAGCTTGCAGCCCATCGCTAACAATGACATGCCATTTCGAGCCCTCCTCACAAGTGTGGATTTGGGGCTGGATGTGCGGTCTGCGGCGGTGGGTCATCTCCGCATCCTCTAAATATTGGAGTGGTGGTTCCGCTGAGATCTAGATCTAGAGGATGCAGGGGCGATGTTTTCAAAAGGGGGACAATTTGATCATTTGCTCTGTTATTATTTTGTACGGTTTGCTCATTTGACTAGACTTATGATAGTGGAAGCTGGACACAATCCCTGCATGGAATTTTAAACTAGGTAAATGATCATATCTTTCCAATTTTTTGACAACAACTGTGAGTACAAGACTACTGGTAGTATAACCTGTTAAAAAAACCGACCTTCATTATCTCCCATTTTTTTGACAACAACGATGAGTACAAGACTACCAGTAGTATAACTTGTGGAAAAAATCGACCTTCATTATCTCTTTTTAATCGCTCGAAACTTGTGTTTTTGGGTCGCAAAATGAGAAAACTACCTGCATTACTCCCTCCATTTTTATTTACTCACCCAGCTTTGACTAAAGTCGAACTTAAATTTTGTTGACCAAATTCATAGAAACAACATGAAAATTTACAATAACAAATATATATGATGTGAAAATATATTCATTCATGAATCTAATATGGTACTGATTTTTTGGTGTATATAATAACATCATCACTAAGCCTACCTTTAAGAGTCTAGAGCGACATGCACCGAGGATGTGTCCCTTGTAGTTGGCAAAGCATATCTTTGGAAATATTTATAATTCTCGTAAAAAGGAAAAGTAAATAGTAAACAAAAAGTTAAAAGGGGAAATAGAAATAGAAATAATAATTTAATATACGAAAAAATTAAATAAACTGGAGTCATGCATCATTCCTTCTGTACTAGCGTCCTCGTCCAGCATAGCGGGTGACACACCACAATCGCCTGCAATAAGCGGGAAATAGCATTTACGTAGCGAGATCCCCTATTCGTCCCTAGTGAGGCATTGATAGTTGTGAGCTGCATTTGATAAAAACACAAGAAGATATGTTATTTCACATATTTTAAAAAGGAAAAGAGATTGGCAACCAATTTAATAATGACAATATAAAACATAACTAAAAACAATTTTACAATCGTGTACTATAAAAAATTGTCACAAATATTAGTTTTTCATGTATTTGGAAATAGTAATCACCTATTTGAAAGACGTTAATCATGCATTTTAAATATGTTCATTGGAAATTTAAAAATGGTTGCTAAGTATTCAGAAAAGTGCCTATCACATATTTCAAAAGATGTTTTGAGCAATTTAAAATGATCATCACATATTATAAAAAATGTACATCATTTCACAAAGTACAAAAAGGCGTTGGGCATTAATTTCTGTTTGGAGACCTACTCGCACACAACACACTTAAGCACCACCTAGGTGTTTGGTACGGAATGTCTATCGTGTGAAGAAATAAGGTAGATGGGCTGACATAGCCAATTAAACCAATGACCCATCTATCGTATTCTCCTACTAAAGACTCTCATGTGTGCACGGTAGATAGAAAATTAGGGATCCCTTCACACCGCCTCTCTCTCGCTGTTCCCTTCTCCATTCCTGCATCAATGATAAATAGCGAGTTAAGCTTGATTCTTGTCGGACGAACTCGATCCCTGACCAAAATCAGTTGTATTGTCACCGGATTGGTTGAATCCTCTTCTGGGAACTTTGAGGCCTACTGGTTAGGAAGAAATCTAACTGGGGAGAAAATATGTTCATTGCGTACTTTGAATGTTCATCACATATTATAAAACATTCATATATAAAAGAAAGCATTGCCCCTCAATTTTATGAAAGAAGTTTTTGGGTAAGCAAACAGACTCCCAAAACTGCAAAACTAACATATGTCGAGAATTTGTTAAGGGTTTCTTCTAGATCGTTGTTCAAAATTCAATCTTTCTATATATAATCAAGAATTTTTCATTAATTCATAAAAGGCGACCAGTTGATATCTGGGAACATTTTAGACCATTTATACCAATCGTGTTCGATATAATGACTATTAAGATAGATGCTAGTAAAAATATGACTAAAATTTAAAGATACCAAAAAATAAGTAACTTAATTTACTTCCGTAATTTAGCAGAAACACGGTCTTATATCTCAAAAAGAGAAGTACAAATGTAACAAGAATTTATTGCCATAAAATTACATCAGATGCCTTTGTTTTTTAGGTGGTGGATTTGGTGCGGCATTGTTGGCTTCAAGTCTCCGTGATGTAAGTTTATGTCACATGTGCGTAGTAATTTTACCTCACACTCCTACATCTCTTACGATGCTTCTTGGCCTCGCAGACTTTTGTTCGTGGAGACCATGTCGTAACATTACCTCATGCATGCTGTAAATTACCTCACAAGTGTTCACCGTGGCTTGGTTGTGGCATGAGAGTTGCATGTGTTGGACACACAGTTCGGCTGGCTGAAGAATAAGTATTCCTCACACAGGGTGACGAATAGTTAATCCCTATATATAGTGCACATCGCTCGCACACCTCCCATAATATGAGAAGGAACCCCAATAGTGTTATGCATTCTCATGCCCATTTACGTTTCTCAACCACATTTGGACAAGTGGGCATGACAATATTGCTAAGCCAACAACATCGTCAAAGGCTGACATTGTCTAAATAATCCATTGCGAGAGTTACATCGATCACATCTAGGTCGTGCCCATCCAACTATAATAGTACTCAGGGTCAACCAATAAAGTGCGTTACCAACAAGTGACCCATGCCTACAAGCATAAAAAATCTCAAATGGTGTGTGTGTTAAAATGATATTGACGCAAACACTACTCTCTGAGGAGTAAACACAAGCAATGGACCGATGATCTTCAATGTACATGATCACCAAGACATCCTTGAAGGTGGGAGGGAGGAAGAATAGATGATGCATGAGGTGGAGGATGATTTCCCATGTGAGACCATCTTCGTTAAACAGGGAGGCATGCCCCTTGGCCGAGCTATCACGACGCCTACATCAGATTATTCGGGAAACCTACCCACTCAGGTGGATTTGGGGATGGAGGTCATGTTGCATCGACATGTCATTGGAGGCCGGTCCCCACTGACATGTATTTGGGGGTGGACACAGGTGATGGGTCGATGATCTTCTCTATTCATGATCACCAAGAAGACCTTGAAAGGGACGGAGTGAAAGGTGCCATGTATGTGGCCCTTGTTGCCAGCATAGTATATCATCACCCTATTGAGGTAGAGCGTGTCGAAAACCAAGGGAACGGGCACACTGTGTTTCTCATTGGTAACGGGTCGCCTATAAGAACCCCTTCAACCCCAATCTTTAACAAGAATGGAGCCATGGAGGCAATCCGACACTTTGTTGTCATGACGACTGGCGAGCACATGGTAACCATTGTAAACCCGGAGCCAATTCTCCAAGTTCTTTGATACCAGAGATTCGCAAGTTGAAGCGCTCAGGCAGGATCTAGTTGGGAGCGTCAAGGTCTCAAGGATGAGGCTGTACACAATATTTCTATGGGACTCGAAGACGCTGAAGAGGGGGTGGCTTCTTGATGTGGATTAGGAATCAGAAGAGGAACCTAGGGTCATTGGTGGCAAATTCCCTCAACTTTTAGACACGAGAGGTGGCTTGGGGAAGGGAGGATAGATGTGGAATGAGGTGGAAGAGGATCTTCTGGAGGTGTGCATCATCGCCTAGCAGGGCGGAAGGGGACTCGATCAAGCTGTCACGGGATGGCTACGAGGCATCTCATTACGAAGCTCTCCTGGTTTGCGTGGATTTTGGAATGGAGATGTGTATTGTGACGACATGCCATTAGAGGGACCTCCTCATTGGCGTGCATTTGGGGTTGGAGGCGCGTGTTGTGCGGAGTGCCATTCTTTCGCCCTGCTCACTCGCATGGATTTTGGGTTGGAGGCACTTGTTGCGGCAGTGTGCCATTGTGGGCCCCCTCACTAGTGTGGATTTGGAGATGGAGCTGCAAGCTGCGTGCCAGGTCATCTCCGCGCCCTACTTGGATTGGAGTGCAGGCACCGCCGAGAGTTAGATCTAGAGGATGGATAGGGAGGTTCTCAGAACTGGGAGGTTTTAATCATATGCCGTGTTTTACTTTGTAGTTTGATCTGACCAACATGGAAGTTTAAAATGGGGTGATTTATCAAATCTTTGCAAAAATGGTTGGAAAGGAGACGCGTTGTGTATCATTGAAGAATGACAAGCGAGCAGTACTATTTTTGGCTTTGACAACTATTAGTACAAGTAGTATATCGGGTTACCGTCTGTGTTATGCGTAGAGATTGTGACAAAAATGCACCTTCATTCTCCCCTTTTAATTGATTGAAGATTGCGTTTTAAGGTCCCAAAATGTAAAAACCACTTTCACAACATATAGAAAACCACTTTTAGGGTCCCAAATAGAAGTAAAGATAAAAAGTGGTAAATGACATCTTTCATAACTTACTTTGGTGGTGTTCAAATGAATGTTCATCAGGCAGATATGCATCTGTTTTCTCTATCAAGTCATTATTCAAGGGCATGCCTTTATCAGTTGGGGAAGAGGTGTTAGACCACTGGCATTTTTTCTCTCTACGAAGGCATTATTTAAGGGCGTGCCTTATCAGTTGGGGAAGAGATGTTAGACCAGTGGCATTTCGTCCACTCATCTCCTTAGTTTGCTCTAAATTATTGGAGTCTCCAGCACCGTCGTTGTTGACCTCTAATGTGAATTACCTTGGTGCACTCACCTTCGCAGAAGTAGCACCAATTACTTCTAGCACATCAGACCCTGTCCTAGAGGTAACATGCTAAAAAATAAGTCATCCTTTGATAGAAAGGAGGCCTAAATAGTAACATTTGGTAATTTAGCAGACGTGAAACGGTCCCCTTATGATTGCAAAACTGTGTTAAGATTTGATGCATTGGCAGCAACAGAACCACCAACAGCTGGCATGCCAACATTATTTACAACCGGTCTGCCCATCTTCACTATTTCGGCCGTAGAAGGGCATCCTGGTACCCCACCAAAACCATGCTGCACTTGTGGAAGCTGGAAACTGGTAGACTTTTCAGCAAAAATATTGATGGCAAAAATACCCCAGTGCTAGTTCTCCAAGTTCTTTGATTCAAAAGATTCGCATGTCGAAGTGTTTAAGCGGGAACCAGTCAGGAGGTATGAGGGTGTACACAATATTTCTGATGTTCTCGAATACACCTAGAATGGGGTGGCTTCTTGTTGTGGATTAGGAAGGGGCATATGAACCTAGGGTCATGTGTGGTGCTTTTACAATTCTTTCAGATGACAGAGGCATGGGGAATCAGAGGGTAGATGCGGAATGAGGTGGAGGAGGATCTTCCGGAGGAGATCGCCATCGTCTAGTAGGGAGAAAGGGGGCTCGGTTGAGCTATCACAGGATGACAACGAGGCAGATCATTTCGCAGATCTCCTAGCTTGCATGGATTTTGGAATGGAGATGCGTGCTGCAACAACATGCCACTAAATGGACCTCCTCATTTGCGTGAATTTTGTATCTTAGGGGCGTGTTGCACAGAGTGCCATTCTTGCACCCTTCTCAATCGCGTGGATTTCAGGTTGGAGGCTCTTGTTGCGGCTGTGTGCCATTGTGGCCCCCCCTCACTGGTGTGGATTTGGAGATGGAGGTCTACGCTACGTCACCAGGTCTCCTCAGCATCCACCTTGGATTGGAGTGGAGGCACCGCCGAGACCTAGATCTAGCGGATGGATGCCAAAGGTTCTCAGAACGGGGAGGTTTTAATCTTATGCCAGGGTTTAATTCGTAGTTTAATCTAACCTACGTGGAAGTTTAAAATGTGGTGATTAAGCAAATCTTGCCAAAAGAGTTTGGAAAGACGACATACTCTACATCATTTTAGGATAATCGGGGACTAGCAATACTAATTTTTGCTTCGATAACAACTATTAGTACCAGTAGTATATTGGGTTTTCGTTCGCGTTATGTGTAGACTAGCTTGTGACAGAAATGCACCTTCATTTATCCCATTTTAATCAATCGAAAGTTGTGTTTTAAGGTGCGAAAATGTGAAAAGCACTTTCACAACATGTAGAAACCACTTTTTGGGTCCCAAACAGAAGTACATATAAAAAGTGGTAAATGATGTTTTTCATAACTTACTTTGGTGGTGTTTAAATGGATGTTCATCACACAGATATCCACATGTTTTTCTATCATCTCATTATTCAAGGGTGTGCCTTTATGAAATGGGGGAAAATGGTCCTGGAGATGTTAGACCACTGGCAATGCGTGCACTCATCTCCTTAGATTTTTCTAAATTGTTGGAATCTCTAGCACCGTCGTTGTTGACCTCCCGAGTCAATGAACTTGGCACACCCATATTCACGAAAGTAGCAACAATGCCTTCTAGCACATCAAGCCCCTATCATGGATCTAATATGCTAATGAACGAGTCATTCTTTTGGTTAGAGGAGGCATGAATACTAACATTCGGTGATTTATCTTTGGTGACATGGTCCCCTTATGATGGCAAAACTTTATTAAGATTTGATAAATTGGGAAATATTGAACCACCAACAGCTGGCATGCCAACATTATTTGCAACCGGTCTGCTCCGAGATTAAGCTTGAGGTGTGCACATGTTAACTATTAAAGCAATAGAAAGGCATCCAAGGACCCCACCCCGACCATGCTACACTTGTGGAGGATTGACACTGGTAGACATCACATCAGCTAAATTATTGATAACAACAATACCCTGGAGCCAGTTCTCCAAGTTCTTTGATTCTAGTGATTCGCATGTCAAAGCACTTAGGCGGGATCCAATCGGGAGTGTCATGGATAAGTATGTACACAATATTTCTGAGGTACTCGAATACACCTAGGAGAGGGTGGCTTCTTGTTATCCATTAGGAAGCGGGCAGAGGAATCTAGGGTCGTTGGTGGTGCATTTCCACTACTTTTAATTTAGATGACAGAGGCACATGGAAGGGAGAATATATGCAAAATGAGGTGAAGGATGATCTTCCGTAGGAGATCATGATCGTAGAGAAGGGCGACAGGGCACTCAATCGAGATGTCGCGGGATCCCGACGAGGTAGATCATTTCAAATATCTCCATGGATTTTGGAATGGAGATGCGTGCTGCGACAACATGCCATTAGAGGGACCTCCTCATTGGCGTGGATTTCAGATTGGATGGGCATGTTGCACGAAGTGCCCTTCTTGCGTCTTGCTTACTCGTGTCGATTTTGGGGTGGAGGCTCTTGTTGCGGTGTGATACGTCTCCAACGTATCTATAATTTATGAAGTATTCATGCCATATTTACAACAATTTTATATGGTTTGGGGATGATTTGCATGGAACTAACCCGGACTGACGCTGTTTTTAGCAGAACTACCGTGGTGTTGTTTTTGTGCTGAAATAAAAGTACTTCAAATGCAACGAAACTTTTTGATGATTTTTTTTTGTAACAAAAGAGGCACTAGAAGCTTCGTGGGAGGGCCAGAAGAGCCACGAGGTGGCCACAACCCACCAGGGCACGCCAGCCCCTCTAGCGCGCCCTGGTGTCTTGTGGGCCCCTCGTGGCCCATCTTCTCGTGAAACCGACGCCCAAAAATCATATATATTCAGAAACCCCCAGAAATAACCCTAGATCAAAAGTTCCGCCACCGCAAGCCTCTATAGCCATGAAAAACCAATCTATACCCCGTTCCGGCACCCTGCCGGAGGGGGAAATCATCATCGGAAGCCATCTTCATCATCCCTATGGTCTCCATGATGAGGAGGGAGTAGTCCACCCTCGGGGCTGAGGGTTTGTACCAGTAGCTATGTGTTTAATTTCTCTCTCTCATGTTCTTGATTTGGCACGATCTTGATGTATCACGGGCTTTGTTAATATAGTTGGATCATATGGTGTTTTCCCCTCTCTATCTTGTTGTGATGAATTGAGTTTTCCTTTTGAGATTTCGTTATTATCGGATTGAATACTTTTATGGATTTGAAAGCACTTGATCTATGTCTTAGCACTCAACTCGCGGATTCCCGAGGTGACATTGGGGTAATCTATGCATAGGGGTTGATGCACGTTTTCGTCCTACTTTCTCCGGTAGAAATCTTGGGGCACTCTTTGAGGTTCTTTGTGTTGGATTGAGTATTATGAATTTGAAATTGTTTGATGCGTATCGTATAATTAACTCATGGATACTTGTGGTGACATTGGAGTATCTAGGTGACATTAGAGTTGGTTGATGCGTATCATATGGTGTTATTTTAGTACAAACTCTTAGATAGATCGATCGGAAAGGATAACTTGGTGTTATTTTAGTACGAACTCTTGGATAGATCGATCGAAAAGGATAACTTTAAGGTGGTTTCGTACCCTACAAACAATTTCTTCTTATGTTCTCCGCTAGATAAGAACTTTGGAGTGATTCTTCGTTGCACGTTGAGGGATAGTTATGTGATCCAATTATATTAGCATTGTTGAGAGATTGCAGTAGCGAAAGTACGGACCCGAGGCCTTGTTTTCAAGCATTGCAATACCGTTTGTGCTCACTTATGTTACTTGTTACCTTGCTGTTTTTTATTGTTACTATTACAAAAATCAATACCTACTATCATTACTACACTTGTATCACCATCTCTTCGCCGAACTAGTGCACCTATACAACTTACCATTGTATTTGGTGTGTTGGGGACACAAGAGACTTTTTATTATTTGGTTGTAGGGTTGTTTGAGAGAGACCATCTTCATCCTATGCCTCCCACGGATTGATAAATCTTAGGTCATCCACTTGAGGGAAATTTGCTACTGTCCTACAAAACTCTGCGCTTGGAGGCCCAACATGAGTCTACAAGAACAAGTTGTGTAGTAGACATCAAGCTCTTTTCTGGTGCCGTTGTCGGGGAGGTGAGTGCTTGAAGCTATATCTTTAGATCTTGCAATTAAATCTTTTAGTTTCTTGTTTTTCACTAGTTTGGTTTTGTAAAAGAAAACTACAAAAAAATGGAGTTTAGGTTGCATCATTTGTATCGTCTTTATAATGTCTTTCGTGAAAATAAGGATTCAGAAAATTGTGCTCAATTGGTAGAGGAAGAAATTATGAAAAATACTTGATGAGAATTCCTTGAATGATGAGCATGATAGCAATATTTTTAGTATGAATTCTCTGAATATCCATGATGCTAATGGTATGCAAAGCCACAAGCTTGGGGATGCTATGTTTGATGAAGATGATATTTCTAGTCCCCCAAGTTTTGATGAGCAAATTTATTATGATGATGGCATGCGTCCTATCTATGATGATTATGATGATGACATGTATGCTATAAAGAATAATTATAACTATGAAACTTGTCATCATGGTTTTAATTTTCAATTTGGTTATGTCAATCATGTATCCCATGATAGTTATTTTGTTGAGTTTGCTCCCACTACAATGAATAAGAAGAAAATTGCTTATGTGGAGAGTAATAAATTTTCTATGCCTGTGGATGATGAAAAGAATAATTTATTTGATAGCTATATTGTTGAATTCCTTCATGATGCTACTGAAAATTATTATGAGGGAGGAACATATGCTTGTAGGAATTGCAACAATATCAAGTTTCCTCCCTATGTGTTCAAAGTTTTGAAGTTATGCTTGTTTTGCCTTCCTATGCTAGTTGATTCTTGCTCCCATAAATTGTTTGCTCACAAAATCCCTATGCATAGGAAGTGGGTTAGACTTAAATTTGCTTGTCATGAGATTAATGATGCTCTCTTGCATGTTTCAATTACTATTCCTATGTGAGCATCATTGAAATCATCATGCCTAGCTAAAAGGCTTTAAAGAAAAGCGCTTGTTGGGAGACAACCCAACACTTTTCCTTTATGTTTTTGTGTGTTCACATGATTAATATACTGTAGTAATCATGTTTTCTGCCTTTTATTTCAATAGTGTGCCAAGTAAAGCCTTTGGGATAGTATGGATACTTGTTGATTTGATTCTGTGCAAAAACAGAAACTTTTGCCCCCAGTAAAGAATTTCTCTGATTTTACTAGAGCGTCAAAAAATTCTGAAAATTTTACACAGTATTTATATGAAAATTCTATAAGCTTTCCTAATTTGTCAGAATTTTTAAAGAGAGGTAAGTATGGCTATACTACAGATCTTCACAGACTGTTCTGTTTTTGACAGATTCTGTTTTGCATGCATAGTTTGCTTGTTTGAGTGTTCCCATAGCTTATATTTAGTGGTATAAATTATGAGAATGATATAATACAGTACGTATCATGTGGGAACAATTATGAATCTTGTATTAACAGTACCTAAGTGAATGGTCTATATTTACTATACTAACCCATCTCACGAAGTTCCGTTAAGTTTTGTGTGATTGAAGTTTTTCAAGTTTTGGGTGAGACATCAATATAAGAAGAATAAGGAGTGGTAAGAACCTAAGCTTGGGTATTCCCAAGGCACCCCCAAGGTAATATCCAAGGAATACTCAAGCGCCTAAGCTTGGGGATGCCCCGGAAGGCATCCCCTCTTTTTTCTTCAACACTATCGGTATATCTTACTTGGAGCTATATTTTTATTCGTCACATAATATGTGCTTTGCTTGGATCGTCATTATATTTTGTTATTTTATGTTAGGTGTTATTTATAATCTTGTTTTTCAATAAAAAGTTCCAAGAATTTCCTTAGGATGCTTGCATTGCATGTTTGATGTGTGATGTGTAAAAACAGAAACTTTCTCCGTAGTGTTTGAATTTTCATATTTTACTGGAACGTGGAAAGTTTCTGAAATTTTTACATAGTGTTGTCATATAAATTCTTTATCACGTCCTAAATTTTCATAATTTTTTGAGTTACGAAAGTACACTGTTTTCATAAATTGCTACAGACTGTTCTGTTTGGACAGATTGCTGTCATAGTTTTATTATCTACTTATCCTATAGTTTCCATAGCCTAGGTAGATATAAATTGTGGAAACTATAGTAAAAAGTAGATGATGTTTGGAAATTATTGTGCAACTTGTCTTGGCAGTACAAGAAGTGTGGACTTATTCTTATGTGTACTAACCTATCTCACGAGTTCTTTTTGAGTTTTTGTGGATGAAGTTTTTAAGATTTAGGGAAACCGTGACATAAAAGGAATTAAGGAGACACAAAAGCTCAAGCTTGGGGATGAACAAGGCATCCCAAGATAATATTTCAAGAAGTCTCATGCATCTAAGCTTGGGGATGCCCCGGTAGGCATCCCACCTTTCTTCATCAACAATTATCGGTTAGTAGTGGTTGAGCCTAAGTCTTTGCTTCTTCACATGATGTGTGCTATTCTTGGAATGTCATTTTATTTTGTTTTGCTTGATGTTTTAATAAAATACTTAGATCTGAAAGTTTTTAGATGAGAGAGAGAGAGAGAGTTCTCAAATGGCTACCCATTTACTTAACTACTCGCTTGATCTTCACTTATATCTTTTTGGAGTAGCTTGTAATTTACTCTTGTGCTTCACTTATATCCTATGAGTAAATTGTTGAATGAATTGAATACCATGAAGTTGAAATTATATGTTCATATCATGCCTAGTAGTAGCTTCACATTGGGTTTAGAAAGTAAAATCTTTTGAAGCTTGACAATCACAATATTGGTTATACAAGCAATTCGTGAATGATTAGTATAAGGAAGAGAACTTTCACATACAAATATATTATCTTGGACATCTTCTATGATTGTGAATACCCATTAATTATTTTCAAACTTGAGAAAATTAGTTGAAGTTGGACAAGGAAGACAACGTAATGAGTTATGGTTGTATATATTTGCATAGAAGTTATATTGTTATGGATCCTCCAACATGTGGTGTTTGCTTAGGATCTTTTGCTAGCCAAAAAGTCGTACTAAGTAGAGATACTACTTGTGCATCCAAAAACCCTTAAACTCAGTTTCTTGCCATGAGTGTCCACCATACCTACCTATGGATTGAATAAGATCCTTCAAGTAAGTTGTCATCGGTGCAAAAAGGCAATAAAAATTGCTTCTAAATGTGTTCGATCATTTAGTGTAAGAGAAAATTGAGCGTTGTACGAACTTGTGATGGTAAAGTAATAAAAGTGACGGACTACATAATAAAGGTTGCTATCATAAGGGGAAATATAACGTGACGTTCTTTTGCATTAAGGGATTGTGCATACAAAACCAAAAAGCGCATGACAACCTCTGCTTCCCTCTACGAAGGGCCTATCTTTTACCTTTCAGTATTTACTTTTATGCAAGAGTCAATAGTATGCATTCTAATTTCAACCTCAATTATTCTCTAGTTTGCAAGCATCATGTGGTGGGGAAAGATCTAGGCACATATGGCCAGTCAAATATATTTGATCATGACTTATTATTGTTGACAATTATCTCTATGATAAATGAGTTGGGAGATGAAACATTAAGCCCCTATCTTTCTCTGTGTTCGATGGATGCCATTTGTTATAAAAATATGCTTTGAGTACTAACAATCATAGAAGACTATATGATGATTGAGTATGTGGAGCTCTTACTTAGACTTTGTTGAGAATAAGTTGAATTGCAATTGTTTGGTGACTAAGAACATAGGTTGTTAAGTTTCAAGAGAATTCACTTTTTCAACCATAACATGTGAATTGGTTGCTACTTTATCATGATGAGTTTTATGAGAAAGAGTTGCTGTTATGATGCTAGGAAAAGTGGTTGAAATTATCATTGAACAAACTTATGCACTATGCTAGCATTAACACTTCATAAATTATTTATTTTATCATTTACCTACTCGAGGACGAGTCGGAATTAAGCTTGGGGATGCTGATACGTTTCCAATGTATCTATAATTTATGAAGTATTCATGCCATATTTACAACAATTTTATATGGTTTTCGTATGATTTGCATGGAACTAACCCGGACTAACGCTGTTTTCAGCAGAACTACCGTGGTGTTGTTTTTGTGGAGAAATAAAAGTTCTCCAAATGCAACGAAACTTTTTGACGATTTTTTTGGAACAAAAGAGGCACTAGAAGCTTCGTGGGAGGGCTAGAAGAGCCACGAGGTGGCCACAACCCACCAGGGGGCGCCAGCCCCATCTTGCGCGCCCTGGTGTCTTGTGGGCCCCTCGTGGCCCATCTTCGCGTGAAACCAACGCCCAAAAATCATATATATTTAGAAACCCCCGAAAATAACCCTAGATTAGAAGTTCTGTTGCCGCAAGCCTCTGTAGCCATGAAAAACCAATCTAGACCCCGTTCCGGCACCCTGGCGGAGGGGGAAATCATCACCGGAGGCCATCTTCATCATCCCTATGGTCTCCATGATAAGGAAGGAGTAGTCCACCCTCGAGGCTGAGGGTTTGTACCAGTAGCTATGTGTTTAATCTCTCTCTCTCTCGTGTTCTTGATTTGGCACTATCTTGATGCATCGCGGGCTTTGTTAATATAGTTGGATCATATGGTGTTTTCCCCTCTCTATCTTGTTGTGATGAATTGAGTTTTCCTTTTGAGATTTCGTTATTACCGGATTGAATACTTTTATGGATTTGAAAGCACTTGATCTATGTCTTGGCACTCAACTCGCGGAGTCCCGAGGTGACATTGGGGTAATCTATGCATAGGGGTTGATGCATGTTTTCGTCCTACTTTCTCCGGTAGAAATCTTGGGGCACTCTTTGAGGATCTTTGTGTTGGATTGAGTATTATGGATCTGAAATTGTTTGATGCGTATCGTATAATTAACTCATGGATGCTTGTGGTGACATTGGAGTATCTAGGTGACATTAGAGTTGGTTGATACGTATCATATGGTGTTATTTTAGTACGAACTCTTAGATAGATCGATCGGAAAGGATAAAAGTGTGTTATTTTAGTATGAACTCTTGGATAGATCGATCGGAAAGGATAACTTTAAGGCGGTTTCGTACCCTACAAATAGTTTTTTCTTATGTTCTCCGCTAGATAAAAACTTTGGAGTGATTCTTCGTTGCACGTTGAGGGATGGTTATGTGATCCAATTATATTAGCATTGTTGAGAGATTGCACTAGCAAAAGTATGGACCCTAGGCCTTGTTTTCAAGCATTGCAATACCGTTTATGCTCACTTATGTTACTTGCTACCTTGCTGTTTTTTATTGTTACTATTACAAAATCAATACCTACTATCATTAGTACACTTATATCACCATCTCTTCGCCGAACTAGTGCACCTATATAATTTACCATTGTATTTGGTGTGTTTGGGACACAAGAGACTTTTTATTATTTGGTTGCAGGGTTGTTTGAGAGAGACCATCTTCATCCTACGCCTCCCACGGATTGATAAACCTTAGGTCATCCACTTGAGGAAAATTTGCTACTGTCCTACAAAACTCTGCGCTTGGAGGCCCAACACGAGTCTAAAAGAACAAGTTGTGTAGTAGACATCACGGTGGTATGCCATTGTGGGCCCCCCTTACTGGTGTGGATTTGGAGATTGAGGTGCAAGTTGTGGCGCCAGGTAATATCCGTGACCTCCTTGGAATGGAGT
Organism: Elymus sibiricus; assembly: GCA_039707655.1. Classification (NCBI taxonomy): domain Eukaryota; kingdom Viridiplantae; phylum Streptophyta; class Magnoliopsida; order Poales; family Poaceae; genus Elymus; species Elymus sibiricus. The sequence continues at coordinate 47,174,288 of CM077665.1, forward strand.
GCAAGCACCTCCGAGACCTAGATCTTGCGTATGGAGGGGAAAGGTTCTCACAATGAGGAGGTTCTAATCATATGACATGTGCTACTTCGTAGTTTAATCTGACCTGTGTGGAAGTTGAAAATGAAGTAATTGATGAAATCTTTCTAAAAGGGTTGGGAAAGTAGACACACTCCGCATCATTGTATTATGATCTAGGACGAATGGACGAGTAGTACCAATTTTTGTATTGACAACAACTATTAGTACACGTAGTATATTAGGTTTGTTTGTTCGTGATATGCGTAGACTAGCTTGTGACACAATTTCATCTTCATTCTCCCCTTTCAATTGATCGAAAGGTGTGCTTCAGGGTCCCAAAATGTGAAAACCACTTTCACAACATGTAGAAAACCACTTTTAGGTTCCCAAACGGAACTACATATAAAAATAGGTAAATGACATCTTCTAAAAGTTACTTTAGTGGTGTTGAAATGAATGTTCATAAGATATATATCCATTTGTTTTCCCTATCATGTAATTATTCAAGGGTGTGCCTTTATCAGACGGGGAAAATGGTCCTAGAGATGTTAGACCGCACACATTGCATGCACTAATATCCTTGTTTATAATAAAAATTTTGAATCTCCGCCACCATCGTTGTTGACCTCCCGACTCAATGATCTTGGTGCACTCATATTCGCAGAAGTATCACCAATGCCTTCTAGCACATCAGACCCCTGTCCTGGAGGTAATATGCTAACAAACATGTCATCCTTTGTACAAAGGAGGCCTGAATAGTGAAATTTGTTAATTTATCTGTTGTGACATTCATTTCAACCGATATTCTTGCGCCGACACGTTTGTACAAAGGAGGCATGAATAGTGAAATTTGTTAATTTTCTCACTAGCCTGGATTTGGAGGCCGAGGCACTTGCCGTGGTGCCATGCCATTCTTGCGCCGTCCTCACTGCATGGATTTGTGAGTGGAGGCTGGGGCTACGGTGGAGTGCCATTGTGGCCCCTCCTTGCTAGTGTGGAATTGGGGATGAATGTGTAGGATACGGTGGAGGGTCATCTCCGCGTTCTCCTTGGATTGGAGTCAAGGCACGACCGAGACCAAGATCTAGAGGATGTAGTGGTGAGGTTCTCAGAACATGGACAACTTAATAATTTCCCTATTTTATTTCATAGTTTCATCATACCTACATGGAAGTTTCAAACATGACAAATGATCAACTTTCCAAAAGGTTTTGGAAATGAACCACACACTACAACATTGAAGAATGGATGAGGATGAGTTGTACTATCTTTCGTTTTGACAACAACGATGAGTACCAGTAGTATAGCGGTTTTTTGCGCGAGTTATCTTTATACTAACTTATTACAAAAAAACCGCCTTCATTCTCCTCTTTTAATTGCTCAAAAGTTGTATTTTTTGGGTCGCATGAAATCACTTTCACAACATGTAGCGGAAGTCTTTATCTTCATCCCTGATGCTTATTCTGCATGGTTCATCACTCTTTTATCCTCCTTGCCAGTAGCCTTGCCGAGCTACCGAGCGCCAGCTCGACTGCCTCATTGAGATTGCAGCCTGTCGCCAACAACGACATGCCATTTCGGTCCCTCCTCACAAGTGTGGATTTGGGGCTGCGGCAGTTGGTCATCTCCGCACCCTCTATATACTGGAGTGGCGGTTCCGTCAAGATCTAGATCTAGAGGATGCAGGGGCGAGATTTTCAGAAGGGGAACAATTTGATCATTTTCCCTGTTTTTATTTTGTACGGTTTGCTCATTTGACTAGACTTTTGATAGTGGAAGGTGGACAGAAGCCCTGCATGGAGTTTTAAACTTGGTAAATGATCAAAACATTCAAATTTTTTGAGAACAACTATGAGTACAAGACTACTGGGAGTATAACTTGTGAAAAAAAATCGACCTTCATTATCTCCCAAATTTTTGACAACAACTATAAGTACAAGACTACCGGTAGTATAACTTGTGGAAACAATCAACCTTCATCATCTCCTTTTAATCACTTGAAAGTTGTGTTATTGGGTCGTAAAATGAGAAAACCACCTCCATTACTCCCTCCATTTTTATTTACTCACCCAGCTTTGACTAAAGTCGAACTTCAAATTTGTTGACCAAATTCATAAACACAAAATGTAAATTTACAATAAAAAATATATATGATGTGAAAATACATCCATTCATGAATCTAATATGGTACTGATTTTCTGGTGTATATAATAACATCATCACCAAGCCTACCTTTAAGGGTCTAGAGCGACATGCAGCGAGGATGTGTCCCTTGTAGTTGGCAAAGCATATCTTTGGATAACATTTAAAATTCTCATAAAAAGGAAAAGTAAATAGTACAAAAAAAGTTAAAAGGGAAAATAGAAATAGAAAAAAAAATTAATATACGCAAAAATTAAAAAAACTGGAGTCATGCATCATTCTCGCTCTGCTAGCGTCCTCGTCCATCGTAGCGGGTGACACACCACAATCGCCTTCAATAAGAGGGAAATAGCATTTACGTAGCGAGATCCCCTATTCGTGCCTGGTGGGGCATTGATAGTTGTGAGCTGCATTGGACAAAAACACAAGAAGATATTGTTATTTCACATATTTTAAAAAGGAAAAGAGATTGGCAACCAATTTAATAATGACAATATAAAACATAACTAAAAATTATTTTACAATCGTGTACTTAAAAAATTGTCACAAATATTAGTTTTTTCATGTGTTTGGAAATAGTAATCACCTATTTGAAAGACATTAATCATGCATTTTAAATATGTTCATTGGAAATTTAAAAATAGCTGCTAAGTATTCGGAAAAGTGCCTATCACATATTCGAAAAGATGTTTTGAGCAATTTAAAATGATCATCACATATTATATTAAATGTACATCATTTCACAAAGTACAAAAAGGCGTTGGGCATTAATTTCTGTTTGGAGACCTACTCGCACACAACACACTTAAGCACCACCTAGGTGTTTGGTACGGAATGTCTATCGCGTGAAGAAATAAGGTAGATGGGCTGACATAGCCAATTAAACCAATGACCCATCTATCATATTCTCCTACTAAAGACTCTCATGTGTGCACGGTAGATAGAAAATTAGGGATCCCCTCACACCGCCTCTCTCTCCCTGTTCCCTTCTCCATTGCAGCATCAATGATAAATAGTGAGTTAAGCTTGATTCTTGTCGGACGAACTCGATCCCTCACCGAAATCAGTTGTATTGTCGCTGGATTGGTTGAATCCTTTTCCGGGAACTTTGAGGCCTACTAGTTAGGACGAAATCTAAGCGGGGAGAAAATATGTTCATTGCATACTTTGAATGTTCATCACATATTATAGAACATTCATATATAAAAGAAAACATTGCCCCTCAATTTTCTGAAAGAAGTTTCTGGGTAAGCAAACAGACTCCCAAAACTGCAAAACTGACATACATGTCCAGAATTTGTTAAGGGTTTCTTCTAGATCGTTGTTCAAAATTTAATCTTTCTATATATAATCAAGAATTTTTCATTAATTCATAAAAGGTGACCAATTGATATCTGGGAACATTTTAGACCATTTATACCAATCGTGTTCGATATAATGACTTTTCAGATTGATGCTAGTAAAAATATGACTAAAATTTAAAGATTCCACAAAATAAGTAACTTAATTTACTTCCGTAATTTACCAGAAATGTGGTCTTATATCTCAAAAAGAAAAGTAGAAATGTAACAAGAATTTATTGCCATAAAATTACTACAGATGCCTTTGTTTTTTAGGTGTTGGATTTGGTGCGGCATTGTTGGCTTCACGTCTCTGTGATGTAAGTTTATGTCACATGTGCGTAGTAATTTTGCCTCACACTCCTACATCTCTTACGGTGCTTCTTGGCCTCGCAGACTTGTTTTCATGGAGAGCATGCCGTAATATTACCTCATGCATGCTGTAAATTACCTCACAAGTTGTGGCGTGAGAGTTGCATGTGTTGGACACACAGTTCGGCTGGCTGAAGAATAAGTATTCCTCACACAAGGTGACGAATAGTTAATCCCTATATATAGTGCACATTGCAATATTGTGCACATTGTTCGCACGCCTCCCATAATATGAGAAGGAACCCCAATAGTGTTATGCATTCCCATGCGCATTTACATTTCTCAACCATATTTGAACAAGTGGGCATGAAAATATTGCTAAGCCAGAAACATCATCAATATCCTAAATTATATGAAGGCTGACATTGTCTAAATAATCCGTTGCGAGAGTTACATCGATCACATCTAGGTCGTGCCCATCCAACTATAATAGTACTCAGGGTCAACTATAAAGTGCGTTACCAACAAGTGACCCATGCCTACCAGCATCAAAAAGCTGAAATGGTGTGGGTGTTCAAATGATATTGACACAAACACTACTCTCTGAGGAGTAAACACAAGCAATGGACCGATGATCTTCAATGTACATTATCACCAAGACATCCTTGAAGGTGGGAGGGAGGGAGGATAGATGATGCAGGAGGTGGAGGATGATTTCCCATATGAGACCTTCTTTGTTAAACAGGGAGGCATGCCCCTTAGCTGAGCTGTGACGACGCCTACATCAGATCATTCCGGAAACCTACTCACTCAGGTGGATTTGGGGATGGAGGTTGATACGTCTCCAACGTATCTATAATTTTTGCTTGTTCCATGCTGTTATATTATCAATCTTGGATGTTTTACAATCATTTTATAGCAACTTTATATCATTATTTGGGACTAACCTATTGACATAGTGCCAAGTACCAGTTGCTGTTTTTTCCTTGTTTTTTACTTCGCAGAATATCAGTACCAAACGGAGTCCAATCGCGACGAAACTTTTTGGAGAATTTTTTTGGACCAGAAGAAGGCCAGTGTGGGCCAAAGAAGTAACCAGGAGGAAGCCCAGGCTGCCCACAACCCACCAAGGCGCGCCAGGGGCCCCGTGCGCGCCCTGATGGGTTGTGGCCGCCTCGGGAACCCCCTCCACCGCCTCTGAGCTCTATAAATACCCAAATATTCCAGACACCCTAGAGGAGTCGACGAAAAATACATCCAGCCGTCGCAAATTCCAGAACCGCGAGATCCAATCTAACACCATCACGGAGGGGTTCATCATCCTCATTGGTGCCTCTCCGATGATTCGTGAGTAGTCCACCATAGACCTATGGGTCCATAGGTAGTAGCTAGATGGCTTCCTCTCTCTCTTTTGATTCTCAATACAATGGTCTCTTGGAGATCTATTTGATGTAAACTTTTTGCAGTGTGTTTGTTGGAATCCGATGAATTTTGAGTTCATGATCACTTTCTATCTATGAATATTATTTGAGTCTTCTTTGATCTCTTATATGCATGATTACTTATAGCCTCGTATTTCTTATTCGAATCTTTGGTTTAGTTAGGCCAACTAGATTGATTTTTCTTGCCATGGGAAGAGGTGCTTTTTGATGGGTTCGATCTTGCGGTGTCCTCTCCCAGTGACAGATGGGGCAGCGAGGCACGCATGTATTGTTGCTATTAAGGATAACAAGGTGGGGTCTATTCCTACATGAATAGATCTTGTCTACATCATGTCACCGTTCTTATTGCATTACTCCGTTTTTCCATGAACTTAATACACTAGATGCATGCTGGATAGCGGTCGATGTGTGGAGTAATAGTAGTAGATGCAGAATCGTTTAGGTCTACTAATCTTGGACGTGATGCCTATATAATGATCATCACCTTGGACATCGTCATGAGTATTTGATCTTCTATCAATTGCCCAACAGTAATTTGTTCACCCACCGTGTGCTATACTCATGAGAGAAGCCACTAGTGAATCCTACGGGCCCCGGGTCAACTTTTCCAACATATTGCTTTCCGATATATCTTTTTGCCGCTTTTGTTTTCAGATCTATTATTCCAAAAACCCAAAAATACCTTGCTGCACTTTTTATTTGCCTCTTTAATTTTGTATTCTTGCGAGATCTATCTATCCAATCTATCACTACCTAATCTATCTTTTTACCGTAGAGAGATTGACAACCTCTCTTTCGCATCGTGTTGCAAGTATTTGTTCTTTGTGTGCAGGTGTTGTTTACATAGTGTTGCGTGATCCTCCTACTGGTTCGATACCTTGGTTTCATAACTGAGGGAAATACTTACCGTCGCTGTGCTGCATCATCCCTTCCTCTTTGGGGAAATACCGACGCAATCTCATGCCATGTCAAAGGAATTTTTGGCGCCATTGCGAGGGAGGAAGCGGTCTATTCTACGTGCCAATCTCTGGCGCCGAGGAGACACCATCAACATCTATCAGGTTCCTAATCAGAAATCTCATCTCCTTGCAATTACATTATTTGCCATTTGCCTCTCGTTTTCCTCTCCCCCACTTCACCAAATTTGCCGTTTTATTCGCCCTCTTTTTCGGTTGCCTTTTTCTCGTCAGATCTCTTGCTTGCTTGCTTGCAATCTTGTTTGCGTAGTCACGATGACTCAAGAAAATACCAAATTGTGTGATTTTTCCAATACTAATAATAATGATTTTATTAGTACTCTGATTGCTCCTCCCGCCACTATAGTGCGGAGTCTTGTGATATTAATGCCACTTTGTTGAATCTTGTCATGAAAGATCAATTTGCTGGTACTCCTAATGAGGATGCTGCGTCCCATCTAACACATTCGTAGAACTGTGTGATATGCAAAAGAAAAAAGATGTGGACAATGATATAGTGAAGTTGAAATTATTTCCTTTCTCCTTGCGGGATCGTGCAAAAATTTGGTTTTCTTCTTTGCCTTGCAATAGTATCGGTTCTTGGAATAAGTGCAAGGATGCTTTTATTACTAAGTATTTTCCGCTCGCGAAAATTATTTCCCTTAGGACTCAAATCATGAATTTTAAGCAACTTGAGCATGAACATGTTGCACAATCTTGGGAAAGAATGAAATTGATGCTAAGAAATTGTCCTACTCATGGTTTAAATCTTTGGATGATCATACAAATTTTTTATGCGGGATTGAATTTTGTCTCTAGAAATCTTTTAGATTCCGCCGCGGGCGGTACTTTTATGGAAATTACTTTGGGAGAAGCTAATAAATTGCTAGATAATATTATGGCAAATTATTCACAATGGCATATTGAAAGAGCACCTACAAGCAAAAAGGTTAATTCGGTTGAAGAAATTAGTACTTTGAGTGACAAAGTTGATGCTTTAATGAAGTTGGTTGCTAGTAAAAATGCTCCTATTGATCTTAATGATGTGCCTTTGTCTACTTTACTTGAGCAAAATAGTGATTCCATAGATGTGAATTTTGTCTAGCGAAACAATTTCAATAACAATGCTTATAGAGTTAATTTTAATCCTAGGCCTTTTCCTGGAAATTCCTCTAATAATTATGGTAATTCCTATGGTAATTCTTCTTACAATAATAATAGGAACCCCTCTGATCTTGAGATTTATATTAAATAATTTATCAATGCGCAAAAGGTTTTCAATACTACGATAGAAGAAAAGTTGAATAAGATTGATGATATGTCTAGAAGCATTGATAGAATTTCTCATGATGTAGAAAATCTCAAGTTGAAAGATTTTGAACCTAAGATTGATGAATCAATTAAAGCTTTATATGTTTCTATGGATGAAAGTAAGAAAAGAACCGCTATGCTTAGAGCTAAAAGAGAATTCTTAGAAAAAGCGTTTTCTAGTGATTGCTTTCAGAAAAATGATGAAGATCTAAAGGTGATTGGTGTTTCTTCTATTGATTCCGTGTTTATTAATATTAAAATTGATGATAAAGGGACTAAAGTAGACTCAACTTTAGCTAGAAGGCATCCCAATGATTTGGAGGGTGAAAATCTTGATGAAAAAATTGATGAAAGTGGGTTTGAAGAGGTCAAAACTTTAACTAGTGATGTGCCCACTATTTTGGATTGCAAAGACTTTAATTATGATAGTTGTTCTTTGATTGATTGTATTTCTTTGCTGCAATCGATGTTAAATTCACCCCATGCTTATGAACAAAACAAAGCTTTTACTAAACATATCGTTGATGCTATGATGAAATCTTTTGAAGAAAAGTTGGAGTTAGAGATTTCTATTCCTAGAAAATTACATGATGAGTGGGAACCTATCATTAAGGTCAAGATTAAAAATTGTGAGTGCTTTGCTATATGTGATGTGTGTGCTAGTGTTTCCACGATTCCTAAATCTCTATGTGATGTGCTTGGTCTTACCAATATTGAAGAATGTTCTCTTAATTTGCACTTGGCGGATTCTACTATTAAAAAACCTTTGTTCTTATTCTTGGAAATAGGAACTATGTGCCCATATATTTTATTGTTCTTGATATTGATTGCAATCCGTCTTGTCCCAACATACTTGGTAGACCGTTTTGACGCACTACAGGTGCTGTGATTGATATGAAAGAAGGCAATATTAAATTTCAGTTTCCACTAAGAAAGGGTATGGAACACTTTCCTAGAACAAGAATTAAGCAACCATATGAATCTATCATGAGAGCATCCTATGGAGCAAAAACCAAAGATGACAATACTTGAATCTATGCATTAAGCCTAGCTGGGGCGTAAAACGATAGCGCTTGTTGGGAGGTAACCCAATGAATAAATTTATTTTCTTCTTTTTCTTTCCGTTTTTGAGTGTTGACACAATTATGCCTCTGTTATGATTGTGTTTTTATGTTTTATTTAGTGTTTGTGCCAAGTAAAGCCTTTAGGATGATTCATAAGATGAGTAAAAATAAGGCTGAATCTGAAACAGAAACTTTGACTCCGGTGCATGAATTTTCATTTTTTACTGGAGCATGATAATGAGCTGAAATTTTAACAAAGTGTTTCTATAAAAATTCGTTACGTTGTCCTAATTTGTACGAATTTTTAGAGTTACAGAATTATGGTTAGAGTACAGATTACTACAAACTGGTCTGTTTAAGACAAATTCTGTTTTCGGTGCATTGTGTGCTTGTTTTGATGAATCTATGGTTTGTATTGAAGGGTATAAGCCATGGTAAAGTTAAAATACAGTAGGTATAATGCAATAATAAAATTTGAATGAGTTTTCAACAGTACTTAAAGTGGTGATTTGCTTTATTATACTAACGGATCTCACGAAGATTTTGTTGAGTTTTGTGTGATTGAAGTTTTCCAGTTTTGGGTGAGATCACGATGGATTAAGGAATAAGGAGTGAAAAGAGCCTAAGCTTGGGGATGCTACAGCACCCCCAAGATATATCCAAAGAGAAACAAGCAACTAAGCTTGGGGATGCCCCGAGTGGCATCCCCTCTTTCTTCTAACGACCATCGGTATTTTACATGGAGCTATATTTTTATTCGTTACATATCATGAGCTTTGCTTGGAGCGTTTTGTATTATTTGAGTCTTTGCTTGCTTTGCTTTTTAGTTTGTCACTAGTATCCTTGCTGGACACACCTATTTGAGAGAGCCAAAATTATGCTATGATTTGTTAGAATCACTGTTCAAAAAATCTTCTGACTCAGTGGTTTATCGTCCGATTTATCGCTACTCGTGGGGTGACCAATAAGATTTTGCCTTATCTTCACCGTTTATCGTTTGGGCCAATTTATCGCTCTGACAAGCGATTTATCGGGAATCTATCGATAAATCGGGCCTATTCCTAGCACTATGTTTGCAAAAACTATGTTTATTTGTGTTTTGTGGACCTTATTATGCAATGTGTACTATTGTCCTAATTTGTTTGTCATTATACGAGGAATTAAAGGCTAGAAATCAAGGTAACACTACTATCAAATATTGTTTTGGTGTTGAATATAGCATATTTTTGTGTTAGGAACTTGAGATTTGCAAAAAAATGCCCGATTAATAGTAGACTGATAAAATCGATTAATCGGCCGATTTTCGATTATCCTCTAATCCCTAGCTGACCGAGACGCTAAAGATAAGCGATATCCTCAACATTGGTTAGAATTGCTCTATATGCTTCACTTAAATTTTTTAAGCTATGGAATTGCTCTAGTGCTTCACTTATATCTTTTTGAGCACGGTGTGCTTTGAAATTGTGAAGAAATACTCTCATGCTTCACTTAGATTAATTTGAGAGTTAGTAAATTTTGAAGAAATCCTCTCATGCTTCACTTATACTATTTTGAGAGATGAAATCTTTATGCTCATGTTCTTCACTTAAATTTGTTTGAGCTTGTCAAAAGCAATGACAATATATGAAACTAGTCCCAAAGTGATAGATATTCAAGAGGGATATAATAAAAACTTTCATGAAGATCATTGGACAAATTAAACTTGATTCCTTGTAATAGTTTTGAGACATGATGATAGTGATATGTGAGTCATGTTAGTGAGTAATTATGCTTTAGTAAGAATATTGGTGTTAAGGTTTGTGATTCCCTATGCAAGTACAAAAAGTCAATAGTTATGCAATGAAATTACATCCTACTTATGGTGCATTATTCGGTGTTAGTTATGCTCAATGCCCATTTATGTGAATTTTCATTTCTTGGTTGGTTGCTTCTCAATCTATTTGCTAGCCTCCACTTGTACTATAAGTAGAAATACTACTTGTGCATCCAAAATCCTTAAACTCAGGTTTTCCTTATGAGTCCACCATACCTACCTATATGCGGTATTTCCATGCCGTTCTAAGCAAATTTGTATGTGCCATCTCTAATTTTCAAAATAAATTTACTTTTTGTGAGCTCGTACCGCTCATGAAACGGTAGGGGGTGTCCAATATTTTTCCATGCTAGATGTGTTATTCTCAAGGTGAGTGTTTATTCACTTGTCATTGCACGAGAGTACGGCGGTAATAGGGATGCCCAGTCCCAAAATGAAAAAAAAGAAATATACTTTATGTTGTCAAATAATAAATTTGTTGGAAAGTGTTGGTATGTAAGGCAACCGTGGATACGGCTAGCCAGGAATTGTGAAAGAATGGTAGAAAAAGGAATAAACTTTACTTTATGTTTGGAAACTGCCTATGATGTATCTAGCATGGAAAGTATTGTGAACTACTTTGTCATTTCCTTGACAGGAAAGGCATGCCACCCAAAATATTTTTCTCTCTCAATTTAAACTTTGAGCTCTAGCACCTCTACAAATCCCTACTTACCTCTGCGAAGGGCCTATCTATTTACTTTATGCAATTTTTATTTTGAGTCTCCATCTTCTCTTATAAAAGCACCAACTAGGGGGCACTATGATCATACTTGTGCATTGGGTGTAGTTAATATTTGAGTGTGTTTCATGAATGGATCAATGATTGAGCATGATGGGCTAGGGATAACTTTCTTTAGTGTTGATATTTTGAAAAAAATGGTTGCTTGTTGGCATGCTTGAGTATTAAAGTCTTTATGTCAAAACTGGACTATTGCTTTGAACCATCTAAAAGTCTAAATGTCCATGCTACAAAAGAAAAGAATATGTGATGAACATGTTAGGCAGCATTCCACATCAAAAATTCTGTTTTTATAATTTACCTACTCGAGGACGAGTAGGAATTAAGTTTGGGGATGCTGATACGTCTCCAACGTATCTATATTTTTTGCTTGTTCCATGCTGTTATATTATCAATCTTGGATGTTTTACAATCATTTTATAGGAACCTTATATCATTTTTTGGGACTAACCTATTGACATAGTGCCAAGTGTCAGTTGCTCTTTTTTCCTTGTTTTTTACTTTGCAGAATATCAGTACCAAACGGAGTCCAATGGCGACGAAACTTTTTGGATAATTTTTTTGGACCAGAAGAAGGCCAGTGTGGGCCAAAGAAGTAACCAGGGGGAAGCCCAGGCTGCCCACAACCCACCAAGGCGCGCCAGGGGCCCCGTGTGCGCCCTGATGGGTTGTGGCCGCCTCGGGAACCCCCTCCACTGCCTCTGAGCTCTATAAATACCCAAATATTCCAGAAACCCTAGAGGAGTCGACGAAAAATACATCCAGCCGTCGCAAGTTCCAGAACCGCGAGATCCAATCTAACACCATCACGGAGGGGTTCATCATCCTCATTGGTGCCTCTCCGATGATGCGTGAGTAGTCCACCATAGACCTACGGGTCCATAGGCAATAGCTAGATGGCTTCCTCTCTCTCTTTTGATTCTCAATACAATGGTCTCTTGGAGATCTATTTGATGTAAACTTTTTGCGGTGTGTTTGTTGGGATCCGATGAATTTTGAGTTCATTATCAGTTTCTATCCATGAATATTATTTGAGTCTTCTTTGATCTCTTATATGCATGATTACTTATAGCATTGTATTTCTTATTCGAATCTTTGGTTTAGTTAGGCCAACTACATCGATTTTTCTTGCCATGGGAAGAGGTGCTTTGTGATGGGTTCGATCTTGCGGTGTCCTCTCCCAGTGACAGAAGGGGCAGCGAGGCACGCATGTATCGTTGCTATTAAGGATAACAAGATGGGGGTCTATTCCTACATAAATAGATCTTGTCTACATCATGTCACTGTTCTTATTGCATTACTCCGTTTTTCCATGAACTTAATACACTAGATGCATGCTGGATAGCGGTCGATGTGTGGAGTAATAGTAGTAGATACATAATCATTCAGGTCTACTAATCTTGGACGTGATGCCTATATAATGATCATCGCCTTGGATATCGTCATGATTATTTGATCTTCTATCAATTGCCCAACAGTAATTTGTTCACCCACCGTGTGCTATACTCATGAGAGAAGCCACTAGTGAATCCTACGGCCCCTAGGTCTACTTTTCCAACATATTGCTTTCTGATCTATGTTTTTGCCGCTTTTGTTTTCAAATCTATTATAAAAAACCCAAAAATAACTTTCTGCACTTTTTATTTGCCTCTTTTATTTTGTGTTCTTGCGAGATCTATGTATCCAATATATCACTACCTAATCTATCTTTTTACCGTAGAGAGATTGGCAACCTCTCTTTCGCGTCGGGTTGCAAGTATTTGTTCTTTGTGTGCAGGTGCTGTTTACATAGTGTTGCATGATCCTCCTACTAGTTCGATACCTTGGTTTCATAACTGAGGGAGATACTTACCGTCGCTGTGCTGCATCATCCCTTCCTCTTTGGGGAAATACCGATGCAGTCTCAAGCCACGTCAGAGGTCATGTTGCATCGGCATGTCATTAGAGGCCGGTCCCCACTGACATGTATTTGGGGGTGGACACAGGTGATGGGTCGATGATCTTCTCTATTCATGATCACCAAGAAAACTTTGAAAGAGATGGAGTGAAAGGTGCCTTGTTGTCGGCATAGTATATCATCACCCTATTGAGGTAGGGCGTGTCGAACTCCGAGGGAACAGGCACACTGTGTTTCTCATTAGTAACGGGGTCGCCTATAACAACCCCTTCAACCCCAATCTTTAACAAGAATGCAGCCATGGAGGCAATCCGACACTTTGCTGTCATGGCTACTGGCGAGCACATGGTAACCATTGTAACCCCGGAGCCAATTCTCCAAGTTCTTTGATACCAGAGATTCGCAAGTTTTAGTGCTCAGGCATGATCTAGTTGGGAGCATCAAGGTCTCAAGGATGAGGCTGTACACAATATATCTATGGCACTCGAAGACGCTAAAGAGGGGGTGGCTTCTTGATGTGGATTAGGAATCAAAAGAGGAACCTAGGGTCATTGGTGGCGAATTCCCATGACTTTTAGACATGAGAGGCTTGGGTAAGGGCGGATAGATGTGGAATGAGGTGGAAGAGGATCTTCTGGAGGTGTTCATCATCTCCTAGCAGGGCGGAAGGGGACTCGATCAAGCTGTCGCGGGAAGGCTATGAGGCATATCGTTAGGAAGCTCTCCTAGTTTGCGTGCATTTTGGAATGGAGACGTGTATTGTGACGACATGCCATTACAGGCACCTCCTCATTGGTATGCATTTGAGGTTGGAGGCGCGTGTTGTGCGGAGTGCCATTCTTTCGCCCTGCTCACTCGCATGGATTTTGGGTTGGAGGCACTTGTTGCGGCAGTGTGCCATTGTGGCCCCCCTCACTAGTGTGGATTTGGAGATGGAGCTGCAAGCTGCGGTGCCAGGTCATTCCGTGCCCTACTTGGATTGGAGTGCAGCCACCGTCGAGAGTTAGATTTAGATGATGGAGGGGGAGGTTCTCAGAAATGGGAGGTTTCAATCATATGTCGTGTTTTACTTTGTAGTTTGATCTGACCAACGTGGAAGTTTTAAATGGGGTGATTTATCAAATCTTTGCAAAAATGATTGGAAAGGAGACGCGCTGTGCATCATTGAAGAATGACGAGGACGAGCAGTACTATTTTTTTTTGAAAGAAAGGACAGTAGGAGAGTTTCCTACTGCATATATATATCAAATGATCTTGGGATCAGGTAGACAGTTACAGATGCAAATTACATAGGTTACATAAGTTACATAGGGTCAAGCAGTGGGGTCATTTACCCCTGTTCTCTAGGTCAGTTGAGAGAGCTAACAATGGCAGCTACAAGGGCTTTTTTGTGAGGAGGTACCCTATGTTCAATACTAGCAAAGTCTTCTTTGAATCTGTTCTTCCAAGAGGAAAAGGAAGGTGTCACTTTCCTGAAGTAGTTATTGTTGCGTTCCTTCCAAAGGCTCCAGGCTGCAACCAGGAAGATGTCCATGATCATCTTTATAGGATATCTCCTCTTTAAGTCTGACATCAGTTCCAATTTACTCCCCCTCGACGGCCAGTGAATGCTCAGGGCTTGCCAGCAGCTTTGACTAAAAGTGCAATGGAAGAAGAGGTGTTCCACGATCTCTTCAATGTGCTCCCCACGGAGAAGGCTATCCAAATTATCGCCGATGTTGTAGTGCTGCCTTTTTAACATGTTTCTGGTGTTGAGCCGGTCGGACAATAGGAACCACCCAAATACTTTGATCCTTGGGATCGAACTAGATTTCCAGAGCCATTTAAAGGCATCCTGGGCGATGACATCTCTGAAGTAGAATTTGTAGTAGTCTGTAGTTTTGAAGGATGTCGCACCCCACGTACACAGCCAAGTGTCCTTGTCTTCAGAGAGAGAAGTCGAGCTGGATTCTCTTTGGATCTGACCAAGTTCCTCCCGTGCCTGAGGAGACAGAGGTAGATGAAAAGCAGTTTGGAGGGTATTGATCGAGAGGAAGTCTTTGACCGACGCATCTTCCATGTAAGTGAATGAGAAGGCTCTCGGACAATCTTCGGCGTAGATGGTATTATTCCAATCATCCTTCCAGAACAATGCAGTTTGGCCATCGTGAATTTCAACTTTGGTAATCCCTCTGTATGTTGGCATAAGTTTGACAAGTTCCCTCCACCAAAATGATCCACACGGGCCAGCTGCGTGCGGTACTGGGTTGTCATAATAGGTATTCCAAACCATATTAACCCACGGCACATCGTGCCGGTTGTAGAACTTGTGCAGTAGTTTGAGGAGCATGGCATCATTTTGAATCTTCAGATTGAGAACCCCTAGTCCACCACTTTTTTTGGGTCGACAAACCATGTCCCATGCAGCTAGGGAGTTTGATCTTTCACCTTGATCAGTTTTCCTCTTCCAGACACAGTGTCTTCTAATCTTGTCAATCTGGGCAAGGATTTGTTGTGGTAGGCGAAGAGTGCCCAACGGGTAGATTGCCAGTGAGGTTATCAGGGAGTTGGCCAGTGCCAGCTTCCCTGCATATGACATGAGGGACATGGCCACAGTAACTCTTCCTTCAGCCTTGCATACCATGGGAGTCATGTCCAGGACAGTGGGTTTAGTGGTCCCTAGGGGCAGACCCGGGTAAGTGAAGGGCATAGAAGCAATCGAGCATCCAAAGATTAAAGAAATCTCAGTACATTTGTCAGGCGATGTGTTGATGGGCACCAGTGTGGATTTGTGGAAGTTGATTTTTAGGCCCACCGAAGTTGCATAGTCATCCAGGATTGCTTTCATTTTCTTAGCTTGATCAATAGAGGCAGGCAAAAGCATGATGGTATCATCAGCATATTGGATGATCGGATATTTGGCGTCTCGAATTGCTGGGATTGGCAGTTCGAGAGTTCCATCAACCAGTGCTTTATTGATCGCCCTTTGAAGTAGTTCGGCAGTGAGGACAAATAGCAGGGGGACAGTGGATCGCCCTGCCTGACGCCACATTTGCAGTGAAATTGTCTGCCGGGGACTCCATTGAGAAGGACCGCTGATTTACCTGAGGAGAAGATGCACTTCATCCAATCAATCCATTTGTCATTGAAGCCTAGACTACCCATAATTTTCAGCATTGCCGGATGGGCTACAGTGTCAAAGGCTTTTGTAAAATCTAGTTTGAGGAGGACCACTTCCTTCTTAGATGCCTGGCATTGGTGGATGTATTCGAAAGCCCAAGCAAGACAATCATGGATGGAGCACCCTCGAAGAAACCCGTATTGATTAGGGGACACTAGCGAGAGGATGATCTTTTGCAGACGGTTTGCCAGAATCTTGGTGATCATTTTAAGGCAGCAGTTGAGCAGAGTAATGGGTCGGAAGTCATTGACCGAAGCAAGAGCATGGGTTTTTGGGATGAGGGTGATCATTCCGTAGTTTAGGCTCTCTAAATTTAGCTTTCCAGCATGAAATTCCTCACATAAGCGATAAAAATCATACTTAATTATGGGCCAGCATGCCTTCAAGAAAGCACCGTTAAACCCATCGGGTCCAGGTGCTCTGTCAGGTGGCATGTCTTTGATTACAGCATCAATTTCCTCGTGGGTGAATGGGAGTGTAAGGCATTCAAGATCTCCCTCTGATCGCATCAATTGCGGTAGATCAAACTTCATCTATTGTGAGGTAGCCTTTCCCAGTCTATATCTAAAGGCTTCGAAAAGTATCGACTCTTTGCTTGCATGATCATCCACTAGAGTTCCTTCAGTGGTTTCAAGGCTTGAGATATAATTTCGTCTAAATCTTTCCGTGGCTATTGCTTGGAAGAATTTGGAGTTCTCGTCTCCAAATTTAATCCATCTGATGCTGCACCTTTTCTTCCAATACTCTTTCTGATACTGTAATAGGCGCATGAGGTGTTTTTGGCTTTGACAACTATTAGTACCAGTAGAATATCGGGTTACCGTTCGTGTTATGCGTAGAGCTTGTGACAAAAATGCACCTTCATTATTCACCCCTTTTAATTGATTGAAGTTTGTCTTTTAGGGTCACAAAATGTAAAAACCACTTTCACAACATATAGAAAACCACTTTTAGGGTCCCAAACAAAAGTAGACATAAAAAGTGGTAAATGACATCTTTTATAAGTTACTTTGGTGCTGTTCAAATGAATGTTCATCAGACAGTTATCCATCTATTTTCTCTATCAAGTCATTATTCAAGGGTGTGCCTTTATCAGTTGGGGAAGAGGTGTTAGACCACATCCATTTTTTCTCTACCAAGTCATTATTAAGGGTGTGCCTTATCAGTTGGGGAAGAGATTTTGGACCAGCGGCATTGCTTGCACTCATCTCATTAGTTTGCTCCAAATTATTGGAGTCTCCAACACCGTCATTGTTGACCTCTACTGTGAATGACCTTGGTGCACTCACCTTCCCAGAGTTAGCACCAATGCCTTCTAGCACATCAGACCTTGTCCTAGAGGTAATATGCTAAAAAATAAGTCATCCTTTCATACAAAAGGAGGCCTAAATAGTAACATTTGGTAATTTAGCAGATGTGACACGATCCACTCATGATTGCAAAAAATGTGTTAAGATTTGATGCATTGGTAGCAACTGAACCAACAATAGCTGGCATGCCAACATTATTTACAACCAGTCAGCCCATCTTCACTATTTCAGTCATAGAAGGGCATCCTAGCACCCCACCCAAACCATGTTGCACTTGTGGAAGCTGGAAACTGGTAGACTTCACATCAGCAAAAATATTGATAGCAAAAGTACCCCAGAGCTAGTTCTCAAAGTTCTTTGATTCTAGAGATTGGCATGTCGAAGTGCTTTGGCAGGATCCAGCCGGGAGGTATGAAGATGTACACAATATATCTGAGGTGCTTGAATACAGCCAGAAGTGGGTGCTTCTTGTTGTGGATTAGGAAGGCGCAAAGGAACCTAGGGTCATTTGTGGTACATTAACACTACTTATAGACGATAGAGGCACGGGGAATCAGAGGGTAGATGCAGAATTAGGTGGAGGGGGATATTCCGGAGGAGATCGTCATCGTCTTGTAGGGTGGAAGGGGGCTCGGTTGAGCTATCGCGAGATGGAAACGAGGCAGATCATTTCGCAGATCTCTTGGCCTGCGTAGATTTTGGAATGGAGATGCGTGTTGTGACAACATGCCAGCAAAGGGACCTCCTCATTGGTGTGAATTTCGTATCCAAGGTCCGTGTTATGTGGAGTGCCATTCTTGTACCCTTTCGCGTGGATTTCGGGTCGGAGGTTGTTGTTGCGGTGGTGCTGAGGGAGTCCGGGATTAAGGGGTCCTCGGACTGCCGACCTATTTCTCATAGGTCGGGCTAATGGGCCGCTCGGCTGAGGATGAGATTAATCGAAGGCCTTGTCACCAAGGAGGAGACCTCAGGAGCAGTGGCATGTCCGTCAAGTTGAAGATGGTAGTTTAGGCATGTTTTCTTTCCCTCCGGTGGGCAACTGACCATATGTAACCCTAGTGACCCCTGGTGTCTATATAAGCCAGAGGGTTTTAGATCATATGACACAGAAACTCATCTAGGGTTTTAGCTAGTCGATCTCGAGGTAGATCAACTCTGTACCTTCATACCATCAATATAATCAAGCAGGACGTAGGGTTTTACCTCCATAGGAGGGCCCGGACCTGGGTAAACATCGTCTCCTTCGTCCCTTTGTTACCATCGATCCTAGTCTCACAGCTCGGGACCCCCTACCCGAGATCCGCCGGTTTGGACACCGACATTGGTGCTTTCATTGAGAGTTCCGCTGTGATCGCCAGAGGAATCGATGGCTCGCCTTGTCATAAGCAACGAGATCTGCAGCCAGGATATTCTCATCCCTGATCAGATCTTCACAGGCGGCGATGTCTCGTCGCACGCCGTCCCGACTGGCCATCTTGGCCAGATCGGAAGCTTTGCCCCCGATCAAGGAATCAGATTCGGAACCCTAGAGTTCGTTGCTGATTCGCGGGGAGAACTTGTCTTAATAGGACCCTCAACTCTCATGGAGGAGCCCGCAGATCCCGACGCCTTGACGTCGAAGACATCGGGCCCCACCTCTGAGGCGGCCTTCACCCTCGGGCTGTCTAGAACGCCCAATCCAGTCGTTGTGACCGGATCTGCTATGGCCGAACAGGACCCGGATCCGCTTTCAAGCAACTCCGGAACTGCCACGCCGCAGATCGACCCCACGCGCTTCAGCGACACACATCCTACCGTCGCCCCGTTCATAAACGAGTTGTTTGATCGGATTCAGACCATGCATATGACTGACGACCAGACCTCGGTCTATGACCGGATCGGGCTTAAACCCGACGTTAGGGAGATTCTCATCCCCACGGTCACTCACCTAGTCGCCACCGTCGAGTGTCCGGCTAGGGGCTCGTCCCCCCAATGACCGGAATTAAAAACAGTTCATACCCCAATCTCTGATCATCTAGGCCTCGCTTGTAACCCAGACCCTGGAGTTCGCTCCGGAGATAGATCGGTATCGGTCTCTGATCTAGCATGCAACTCGGAACCCGTAATTTCGGACTCACATCGCAGCGTGGAATTAAAGTTTTTCCCACCCACCACCCAAGTCGAGCACTCAAGCATCGCACCAGAGTCCAAGTCTTCGGACTTACGGGATGTTAAACATTTACCAGGAGAGTTGGTTCATCATTGTTGGGCTAGACTCCTCCTCGCTAGAAACAAAGTATGAGGTCTTAGTGACCAGGAGATAATGGCAACCTTCAATCGCAATTGCCACAACGAAGGGATTCTCAACGCCCTGGCTCGTCGGCACATTCGCAACTTCACCGAGCTGTCTGACTTGGTGCAAAAATATTGTGCCATGGAGAGCACCTGGCAAGCCGAGCGGCTACTTTCGGAACCAACCTTTACCGAGTACCCTAGAGGAGACCGGAAAAAGAGGATACCTCCGAAGCGGCTAGCCGAACTCGAGCCCACCGAAAAGAGAAATCGGCCCCTTGCGGGGGTCAGAACTGTCCTTGACGGGCTATTGGATAAACCATGCCCTATACATTTCGTATTGCTGAACACAAGCCCGACTCACAGCCTTAGAGCCTGCTGGGTCGTCAGGCAGGTCGCAAAAAGTGGTGAAGCAATCCTTGAGGCACTACCGCCGAACAAGCGCTCCACATCGCCACCAGAATACAATGCCGAAGTCCTGACGATCTACGAAACGTCCCCCTCAAGGAACATGAGGAAAAGAGCTCTTAGAGAACTCGAACAGGTCTATCATGTGGCAGCAACAAGTTCATGGGCAGACATACCCATCACCTTCGGAGATACTGACCGACCAACCATCTGTCCCGATCATACACCGGCCGCACTGGTCTTAAACCCCATCGTCGATGGCTTTAGGTTGAATAAACTGCTAATGGATGGCGGCAGTGGTTTAAACCTTATCTACAAAGATACCCTGGAAAAAATGCAATTCGACCGATCTCGCATCGAGCATAGCAGCACAACATTCCGGGGGATTATTTCTGTGAGAGAGGCGCGTTGTTCAGGACGTATCACCCTGGACGTAGTGTTTGGCACGCCCGAAAACTACCGATCGGAAGAACTTCTCTTCCATATAGTGCCCTTCCCCAGCGGCTACCACGCCCTGCTGGGGCGTGACGCCTGCACAAAATTCCAAGCTATACCACATTACAGGTATATGAAGCTCAAGATGCCAGGCCCAAACGGAGTAATCACAATCGCCAGTGATCCGAACATAGCCCTTCGAGCTGAAAACAAAACAGCAGCGCTCGCCCTCGCGGCACTAGCTGAGACCTTCGCTGCAGAAGAACTGACCACACTCCGGTCAACAGTAGATAAGGATGATGTGATCCTTAGCAAAAGGCCCAAATCCACGTCCTTTAAACCTGCAGATGAAATCGTTAAATTCCAGGTACACCCGACGGACCCCAACAAGACAACGTCCATCGGAACTCAGCTGGACCCCATGGTGGACGAAGCACTACGAGCATTCTTACGAGAAAATTGGGACATCTTCGCCTGGCACCCTTCCGATATGCCCGGAATCCCACGACGGTTAGCAGAACACAGTCTGAACATCATCTTAGGCTTCAAGCCCGTCAAGCAGACTCTGCGCCGCTTTTCCGAGCCCAAACGACAAGCTATTGTTGAAGAATTAGCCAAATTGCTAGAGGCCGGATTCATACGGGAGATTAAGCACCCCGAATGGTTGGCAAACCTAGTGATGGTACCAAAGAAAGACAAATCCTGGCGGCTGTGCGTCGACTTTAAAGACCTCAACAAGGCCTGCCCTAAGGACCCTTTCCCCTTACCACGCATAGACCAGATTATTGACGCCACCGCCGGACACGACTCGTTGTGTTTCCTCGACGCTTATTCCGGATACCATCAAATCAAAATGAAGGAATCCGATCAAGCCGCAACCGCATTCATCACCCCCTATGGGCCATTCTGCTTCAACACGATGCCTTTCGGGCTAAAAAATGCTGGGGCTACGTACCAACGCATGATCCAGACTTGTCTCGCCAAACAAGTCGATAAAACAATCGAGGCATACGTGGACGACGTGGTAGTCAAAACCAAACACGTCAGCCAACTGATTGACGACCTAAGGCAAACCTTTGCCAGCCTACGTGAGTACGATATACGACTCAATCCGGAGAAGTGTGTATTCGGAGTTCCCGCTGGTAAACTGCTCGGATTCATCGTTTCCCATAGAGGAATAGAAGCGAATCCGGCCAAGATCCGTGCCTTATCAGAACTTGCGGTTCCCACAGAGCTAAAGCATGTCCAAAGGTTGGCTGGTTGCGTGGTGGCGCTAAGTCGCTTTATCTCCCGCCTCGGTGAAAAGGCTTTACCGCTCTACAGATTGCTGAAACGGACCAACAATTTCGAATGGACCGATGAAGCAGCGGCTGCGTTAGAAGAAATTAAAACACTGCTGGCAAGCAATCCCATACTCACAGCACCAGGCGCTGGTGAACCCATGTTATTATACATATCGGCCACCAACCAAGTCGTTAGCGCAGTGCTCGTCGTCGAACGAGAGGAGGAGGGACACAAATTCCGGATACAGAAGCCGGTCTATTACGTGTCAGAAGTACTAACGCTGTGCAAGTCCAGATACCCGCACTACCAGAAGATAGCCTATACAGTATTTATGGCATCACGGAAACTAAGACACTACTTCCAAGAGTGTTCGGTTATGGTGGCATCCGAAGTACCCCTGAACGATATAATCAACAACAGGGACGCCACCGTCCGCATAGCCAAATGGGCCATTGAGCTCCTTCCTTTTGAAATTGCCTACAAACCACGACGAGCTATTAAATCTCAGGTGCTGGCAGATTTCCTCGCCGAATGGACAGAGGCCGAGCTCCCCAGGGAATATAGTACATACTCCCATTGGACGATGTACTTCGATGGATCCAAAACTTTGGCCGGCCTGGGGGCTGGAGTTATTCTCACATCCCCCACAGGCGACAACATTCGATACGTGTTGCAGATCATGTATGCCGACTCCAACAATGCAGCCGAATACGAAGCACTCTTGCACGGTCTTCGGATGGCAGCCTCAATGGGCATACAACGGCTGGAGGTACGGGGAGACTCCAACCTGGCCATCTCTCAAATCAACGGCGAGTTCGATGCCAAAAACCCGAAGATGGCGGCATATACAAACGCCGTCCTTAAAATATCCGCACGGTTCGAGGGGCTGGAATTCCATCATGTCGCTAGAGACAACAACCAGGCCGCTGATATATTGGCCCGCATGGGGGCCAAACGCGACCCCGTCCCGAAAAACACTTTCCTGGAACGGCTCTTTAAGCCATCAGTGGTTTGGCAGGATAACAATAAGGGCACCGGACCCATCAGTGCGGAGGTTGTTCCCCCTATAAACGAACCAGACGACCAAATCATCGGCGGCTCCGTAATGGACGAAACGCCTTCAGCTCATGAGGTCATGGCAGTAATCGCACCATGGACCAAGCCCTTCCTTGCCTACCTTCTTCGCAAAGAACTCCCCGACGATCAGACAGAGGCGCGACGCATAATCCGGTGATCCAAGGCCTACAAAGTCCACGAGGGTGAGTTATACAAGAAAAGCACCACCGAAGTACTCCAGCGGTGCATATCTGAGGAAGAAGGGCGGCAGCTCTTGGCCGAAGTCCACGCAGGAATGGGCGGCCATCACGCCGCAGCAAGGGCCTTAGTAAGCAAAACCTTTCAGGCTGGTTTCTTCTGGCCCACCGCTCGAGTGGACGCCCAGTCGCTTGTCCAGCATTGCGTGGGATGCCAACTTTTTGCAAATCAAAGTCACATGCCCCCAACGGCTCTTCGGACTATCCCGATCACTTGGCCTTTTGCGGTCTGGGGGCTGGACATGGTCGGACCACTTAAAGGGGGGGCCAAGAAAAATAAATACCTACTGGTCATGGTGGACAAGTTCACCAAATGGATCGAAGCAAAACCTGTCAAATCAGCCAAGTCCGGACCAGTAATCGACTTTATATCTGGCGTGGTACACCGTTACGGTGTCCCGCACAGTATAATAACGGACAATGGATCCAACTTCACCGCCCAGGAAGTAAAAGACTGGTGCGCAAAAATGGGCATTAAGCTCGATTACGCATCGGTGTATCACCCGCAGACCAATGGACAGGTCGAACGAGCCAACGGCCTCATTATGAGTGGTATTAAGCCACGTTTGGTCCGATCTCTTCATGAGTCCGACTGCCATTGGGTGGAGGAACTTGATTCCATTCTATGGGGCCTGCGTACCACCCCGAATCGATCAACGGGATACACACTGTTCTTCATGGTCTACGGGGCAGAAGCGGTCCTTCCTTGTGATATTATTCACGATGCACCAAGGGTGCGCATGTACGAAGAAAAGGAGGCCGAGCTAGATCAGCAGGATGACTTGGACGCCTTGGAAGGAGAGCGCGACATAGCTCGGGCTCGCTCTACTTTTTATCAACGGCAGGCCCGGCGTTACCAGAGCAGGGAGGTCAGGGCGAAAGCATATAACGTGGGTGAACTCATCTTACGGCTCCCTGAGAAGCAGAAGCATAAGCTCAATCCCAAATGGGAGGGCCCCTTCATAATCGACGAAGTCCTCGCAGGGGGGGCTTATCGTCTTCGCAGCCCGATAGACAACCGCCTCGAACCAAACCCATGGAACGCAACTCGTCTTCGGCGCTTCTACGGCTAGACTGATGTCGTCATTCTCTTTACCCTCCCCTTTTCTTTTTTCTCTCTTATTTTCATTTTTCCTTCCCGTCCACCTTAATTCTTGGCAGGCCAGGACCTTTCTCTCCCCAAGTTTGTGCTCGGCTAAACCGAGCTAGTGTTTAGATATTCGGCATACATCGTCAAATGTAAAATCCGAATATAACACCTGGGGGCTTCTTCCCGAAGCCGATGAGTTTTTCTTTTAAGCATCCGTTGAAATTTCTTATGCATGAATGTTTCCTTTGTCGATTGTAAAGCCATCATATGCATCAATTCGAACTAAGATTTTTGCCAAGCTGGGTTGCCTCGCTCCTGTGTTTACCCTCTACGTTCCCGATTGTTCGGCTAGAGAGTAAAGGGAGCACCTCTGCGATTGTTACGGCCGGGTCATCCGGATACGTACCTTAGACGGGTGAAGCCAAAAGCTAGATATCTTTAGTAGAAAATTGGTCAGCTACGATGGAAGCAGCAAATAAAATTATGGTTGTTATTACCATCACGCGGTTTTCTCAATAAAGCCATTAGTCGCATACTCGTAGTATGCGGCCTTATTACCTACGATTTACGTAGCAACCTAAAGGAAGGCACCGATAGAGGTACTATTTTCTTTGGAAGATGTTTCTTACGCTAAGCAGTAATATAACATGTCTCCCTGTGCGCCTTCTGTCTGTTCGTACCAAATGGCTGGATTGCCTGGTTCCTCGAAAGAATTCCCTCTTAATCAAGGGATATTTTATACGGAACACTCCCGAGCTCTCTGCACGGGAGGTCGAAGCCGATGGCCGGATAAGACAAAGTTTACAACACAGTTGGAGCAACTTTTTGATTTAAAGTACATAGATACATAGAATCACACATCTGGCTGCTGGTCAAGATTGTCTATTATGGCATCCAGGGTGCAATCTTCCTGTGAGAGACGAGCCGCAGGCATCACTTGGTCGTACACCAAGTGAAGTGGGACTTCTTGCCCATCAGGTCCTACTGGCCCAACTCGAGCCATATGCTCGGGGTTAAGGCCGGTATAACGGGTCTTGATCATTGCCCACGCTTCTCGTGCTCCCTCCCTGCAAGCCGATGTCTTCCATAGCTCGAACCGACTCCGGGCTTCTTTGAACCGATCGGTTAATTCGGCCATCCTTTCCGGAGGCTGATCGGCAGGCCATAGCGCTTTTATCACGACCCTCATAGCCTTCCGAGCCCGCTCATGCACGGCGGATAGTTCCTTCAGGAGGTTCCCCCGGAAGGAGCTGATATCTTCTTCAGGCTGCCCGGTTAGGAGACCTATACATGAGACAAGGCATGTCCGTTACACCTTATGAAGGGGAGATACCTTTCGACGTTATAATCAAAACTTACTGAACATGCCCCTCTGTAGTTTCTGGTTCTCTTCTTGGGCATGGGCCAATTGAGTCTTTAAATTCTCAATATCTTCGGCCTGCTGTTTGTTTTCCACCTGGAGGCGTTTCTTCTCCTCCAGGTTTCACTGCAGTGAAAGGCAGCCAACCTCATACTGGGATTCGGCGTACCTCTGGGATTCTCGGGCTGCATCCAAATCTTTTTGCAATTGCCCTATTGATTCAGTTGCTAAAAGTACCATCGCGTCAGCATGGGATTATACGCTAAGATCAGCAGAATAGTTATACTCACCATGCGCCTCCCGGGTAAACTTCTTCACTTGTTCAAGCTCGGCCTTCACGGTTTCCACGTGTGTTCGGCTCGGTGCCAATTCATTGGCCAATTGCTCGTTCTGCTGCCATGAGGCCTGCATCATCCATGCAAGCAATGTGCGGATCCTTAATTCGGTCGTCCCAACCAAATCAAGGCTCGGGGGCTACTGGGTTTACATTTATGTCCGGATTTTTAATCACTTGCCTTCAGGCTAGACGATATCAGTTTCACAGCCTCGCCGAACCTGGCTCGGGCAGCTCCAAGGTGTGCATCTGCCGAGCATAGAGCATTGAACTCCTGTTCGGAAAACACCGGGTCACGCATGATTCCTCGCCGCCGTCGATGTTTCATCGCGCTCCCTGCTTCGGATTTAGTGACCGATACCTCATCCCCAGAGTCTTTCGGGGTCGGATTGACCATGGGGGCCTCTGCGGCGGGTTCGGCGTAAGCAGAAGATCTTGATTCATGCGTGTTGCCGGGCGTCCCGGCAATGTCTTCGGCAGAGGAGGGTTGTACTCGCTTCCTGAGTAAGTCGAGTAATTCGACATAAGATTTTCTGTAAGATCCTACCGATCATAACAATAATAGATTAAGCGACCGAACAAAGTACCTTTTGGTTGATCGAGTGTTCAGCGCCGTCTCCACGACCGGCTCACATGAGGGACTCCTGTTGGCGCCCGGCTCGGGCATTGCTGCTGTAGCCGACGTTCGTCGCGAGGACCGGCGGCGCTTGGGAGTAGGAGCCGGTATGTTTGGGTCGACGGAGGACGCCTGCCTTTTGCGGGTAGAATTTTTCTTCTTGCCCGCAGTGGAGGAGGGGAGTGATCCGGGGTGATCAGCTATGATGGCCACCTTGGATCGATCAAGGCTCTCCTGGTAAAAGACCCCGTCTTCATATGCCAGTGACAGCTCCGGATCGTCATGAAATCCTGGATCATCGTCGCGGGAGTAGTTCTCTGGTTAGGGGGCCGGACAGTTGATTGTCTCGGCAAAGCTCCACCATTCCTGTTTGCGCAGATTAAAAGCGTTAGTCAAAAAGGGCGAATAAATGCCCGAACTCAAGACGCACAGTCGAAGGGCTTACCCATTCAATAGGGTTGTAACTCGAGTAACCCTCCTTAACCTGCAACTGACCAAAATCTTCTTTTTCTCCTTTGTACAAGTCGGCAAGTGCGGCTGCCAAGGCCACCTGATTGGCAGGGCCCAGCCGTCGGGAGCGAGTGGTGTCACTCGTTCCGTTGTATTGCCACAAAGGATGTATCCTTTGTTGAAGAGGTTGGACGCATCGGGAGATGGCGGCGGCCATCACGTCAATCATTGTCAGCTTGTGATGAGCCAGTATCCTTACGTGGGCGGCCAAACGTCGAACTTCGGCACTGTCCTCTTGGGACGAACTCCTCGGTCGCCAATTATACTTTTTCTTCGGAGGAGCGTCGGAGTATTCGGGCAAGCCCCTCCGAGCTGGATCGAATAGGGGAACGTCCTCGATGTAGAAACACTCCGAAGACCACACTTCGGATTCCTTCTTCGGTGTCCCCGCTGGGTATCCTATTCCCGCTATGCGACATGCTTCGGCTCCTCCGATTTCCCGAATTGTCTCGCCCCGAGTTCGGGGGACGAGGCAGAAGTACTTCCTCCATAATTCGAAGTGCGCCTTGCAGCCCAAGAACATTTCGCAGAGAGCGACAAAGCCCGAAATGTGCAGAATGGATCCGGGGGTAAGATGATGGAGCTGGATCCCATAGAACTCTAGTAACCCCCTGAGGAAAGGATGAATGGCGAACCCTAGGCCCCGTAAGAGGAAGGGCACAAAGCATACCCGCTCGCCCTGGTTAGGATTGGGGAAATTCTCCGCGAAAGCTTCGCCGTCAAAGGAAGTCAAGCCGGTGCGAGTTGCCGCCAGATCTGAGGAAGGAAGATACCCTTGGGTCTCGAGGTCGCGCAACCGGAGGAGGGATACAAAGCAACTCGTCCAATCCCCAGGACGGGAGCCGTAAGGGCACGAGGAAGAGCTGGGGGCGCTCGCCATGATTTTGTGATGGTCTCTCGCTTGAAGTTTTTCTCTAAACGGGGAAGAAGAGGAAGCTATGACCCAGACCGCAATTTAACTTGTTTAAATAAGTGGTGCCTCCCTTGCGGGAGGGGTAGTCTTGTAAAAATCTGCCGGGCCGCTCGTCTCTCCTCGGCGCACAAGGATCGAGAAGCGCTGAAGGTTATTATATTGGGTCCCACAAGTTCTCAGCAATCGAGGACTCTCCGATGATGGGATGGTTGCCAAGCCAGAAGAAGTTGAGGGACTCGCCTCGCAAGCCGAAGACTTCGACACGTAATATTTTCCGGATATACCTCGGCGTTGGAGGCAAGTCCGGGGGGCTACTGAGGGAGTCCGGGATTAAGGGGTCCTCGGACTGCCGACCTATTTCTCATAGGTCGGGCTAATGGGCCGCTCGGCTGAGGATGAGATTAATCGAAGGCCTTGTCATCAAGGAGGAGACCTCAGGAGCCGTGGCGTGTCCGTCAAGTTGAAGATGGTAGTTTAGGCATGTTTTTTCCCTCCGGTGGGCAACCGACCATATGTAACCCTAGTGACCCCTGGTGTCTATATAAGCCAGAGGGTTTTAGATCATACGACACAGAAACTCATCTAGGGTTTTAGCTAGTCGATCTCGAGGTAGATCAACTCTGTACCTTCATACCATCAATATAATCAAGCAGGATGTAGGGTTTTACCTCCATAGGAGGGCCCGAACCTGGGTAAACATCGTCTCCTTCGTCCCTTTGTTACCATCGATCCTAGTCTCATAGCTCGGGACCCCCTACCCGAGATCCGCCGGTTTTGACACCGACAGGTGCGCCATTGTTGGCCCCCTCACTAGTGTGGATTTGGAGATGGAGGTCTAAGCTGCGGCACTAGGTCATCTCAGAACATGAAGGTTTCAATGTTATGCCATGTTTGATCTACGTGGAAGTTTAAAATGGGGTGATTAAGAAAATATTCCCAAAAGATTTTGGAAAGCAGACATAGTCTACATCACTGTATAATAATCGGGGAAAAACAGTACTAACTTTTGCTTCGAGAACAACTATTAGTACGAGTAGTATATTGGGTTTTCGTTCATGCTATGTGTATACTAGCTTGTGACAAAAATGCACCTTTATTTTCCCATTTTAATTGATCGGAAGTTGTGGTTTAGGGTCCCAAAATGTGAAAACCACTTTCACAACATGTAGAAACCACTTTTTGACTCCCAAACGGAAGTACACATAAAAAGTGGTAAATCATGTTTTTCATAACTTACATTGGTGGTATTTAAATGAATGTTCATCACACCGATATCCATATGTTTTTTTTTCTGTCATCTCATTATTCAAGGGTGAGCCCTTATCAAATGGGGAGAACGGTCCTCAAGATGTTAGACCACTGGCAATGCATGCACTCATCTCCTAAGTTTTTGTCTAAATTGTTGGAATCTCTAGCACTGTCATTGTTGACCTCCCAAGTCAATGATCTTGGCGCACTCATATTCGCAAAAGTAGCATCAATGCCTTCTAGAACATCAGCCCCTATCATGGAGCTAATATGCTAACTAACGAGTCATTCTTTTGGTTAGAGGAGGCCTGAATACTAATATTCTTTTGTGGCACCCCTTATGATGGCAAAACTGTGTTAAGATTTGATAAATTGGCAAATAATGAACCACCAACAGCTGGCATCCCAACATTATTTGCAGCCGATCTGCTTCAAGATTAAGCTTGAGGTATGTCCATCTTGACTATTAAAGAAATAGAAGGGCATCCAAGTACCCCACCCGAACCATGCTGCATTGTGGAGGATCGACACAGGTAGACTTTCACATGAACTAAATTATTGATAACAAAATTACCCCGGAGCCAGTTCGCCAAGTTCTTTGATTCTAGTGATTCGCATGCCAAAGCACTTAGGCGGGATCCAGTCGGGAGTGTCATGGATAAGTCTGTACACAATATTTCTGAGGTACTCAATTACATCGAGGAGACGGTGGCTTCTTGTTGTTGATTAGGAAGCGGGGAGAGGAACCTAGGGTCTTTGGTGGCGCATTTCCAAAACTTTTAGGTGACAGAGACACATGGAAGGGAGGATAGATGCAGAATGAGGTGGAGGAGGATCTTTCATAGGAGATCATCATCATCCAATAGGGTGAAAGGGCACTCGATCGAGCTCTCATGGGATCGCGGCGTGGTAGATCATTTCAAAGTTCTCCTGGCTTGCGTGGATATTTGAATGGAGATGGGTGTTCTGACAACATGCCTTAGAAGGACTTCCTCGTTGGCATGGATTTGGGATTGGAGGGGCATGTTGCACGGAGTGCCATTCTTGCGCCCTTCTTACTCTTGTGGATTTTGGGGTGGAGGCTCTTGTTGCGGTGGTGTGCCATTGTGGGCCCCCCTTATTGATGTGGATTTGGAGATGGAGGTGCAAGTTACGGCGCCAGGTCATGTCCGTGGGCTCCTTGGAATGGAGTGCAAGCACCTCCGAGACCTAGATCTTGTGTATGGAGGCGAAAGGTTCTCAGAACGAGGAGGTTCTAATCATATACCATGTGCCACTTCGTAGTTTAATCTGACCTATGTGGAAGTTTAAAATGAAGTAATTGACGAAATCTTTCCAAAATGGTTGGGAAAGGAGACACACTCTGAATCATTGTATAATTATCTCGGATGAGTAGTACCAATTGTTTGTATTGACAACAACTTTTAGTACAAGTAGTATATCGGCTTTGTTGGTTTGTGTTATGCATAGACTATCTTGTGACACAAGTTCACCTTCATTCTCCCCTTTCAGTTGATCGAAAGTTGTGTTTCAGGGTCCCAAAATGTTAAAACCACTTTCACAACATGTAGAAAATCACTTTTTGATTCCCAAACGGAACTACATAAAATTGGTAAATGACATCTTTCATAACTTACTTTAGTGGTGTTGAAATGAATGTTCATCAGATATATATATCCATCTGTTTTCTCTATCATGTAATTATTCAAGGGTGTGCCATTATCAAAATGGGAAAATGGTCCAAGAGATGTTAGACCAGAGGCATTGCATGCACTAATATCCTTGTTTGCCCTAAATTGTTGGAATCTCCGCCAACGTCGTTGTTGACCTCCTGACTCAATGTTCTTGGTGCACTCATATTCGCGGAAGTATCACCGATGCCTTCTAGCACATCAGGCCCTTGTCCTGAAGGTAATATGCTAACACATGCGTCATCGTTTTGTACAATGGAGGCCTGAATAGTGAAATTTGTTAATTTATCTACTGTGACACGATCCCCTTATGATGGCAAAATTGTTTTAATATTTGATGCATTGGTAACGACTGATCCACCAACATCTGGCATACCTGCATTATTTGCAACTGGTCTGCTCCCAGATTTAGCTTGAGGAAAAGTTAAAAGGGGAAAATAGAAATAGAAAAAATTATATACGAAAACACAAAGTAATATATGAAAAACTTAAATTGCAATCATGCATCATTCCCGCTCTGCTAGTGTCCTCGCCCAGCATAGCGGGTGACACACCACAATTGCCTGCCATAAGCAGGAAATAGAATTTACAGAGCGAGATCCCCTATTCATGCCTAGTGAGTCATTGATAGGTCTGAGTTGCATTTGAAAAAAAACACAACAAGATATTGTTGTTTCACAAATTTTAAAAAGGAAAACAAATTGTCAACCAATTTAATAATGACAATATAAAATATAGCTGAAAATGATATGTTCACCCTAGTACATAAACAATGTTTTACACATATTTGAAAACAATGTTACAGTCGTGTATTATAAAAATATTGTCACAAATATTAGGTTGTTTTCATGTATCTGAAAATAGTGATTGTCTATTGGAAAAATGTTAATCGTGCATTTTAATTCGTTCATTGCATATTTAAAAATGGTTGCCCAATATTCGAAAAAGTTCCTATCGCATATATGTATAGTGTTCCGAGCATATTTAAAAATTATCGCTGCATATTGTAAAAAAAGTACATCATTTCACAAAGTAAAAAAGACGTTGGTCGTTAATTTCTTTTTGGAGACCTACTCGCACACAACGAACTTAAGCACCGCATAGGCGTTTGGTACGGAATGGCTATAGCATGAAGAAATAAGGTAGATGGGCTGACCTAGCCAATTAAACCAATGACCCATCTACCCTATTCTCCTACTAAAGGCCCTCGTACGTGCACAGTAGATAGAAAATTAGGGGTCCATCTCACGCCGCCTCTCTCTCTCCATATTCCCTTCTCCATTGCGCTCATCAATGATAAACTGTCTGTTAAGCTTGATTTCTTGCCGGAGGATCTCGTCCCCTCACCGAAATCAGTTGGTTTGCCACCGGATTAGTTGAGGATGAAATATGACTGGGGAGATTGATTTATCACCTGAGAAACATGATACCTCAATGGAGAATGATGATTCTCCCGGAGGACCTTGCTGGAAACTTTTTTGAGCGCCTAGGGCCAAACAAATGCAACATGCCAACAACCAATCGCTTAAGCATGCCTAGTCGAGCGCCACTCTTAAGAATGCCATATTATAAGAAGCCTATGCATATGAAAACATAGGCGAGATACAAAAATGAACATGAAAAAAATGAAGAATAACAATAGAAAATATGTTCATTGTGTACTTTGAATGTTCATCGCATATTATAAAGCATTCATATATAAAAGAAAACCTTGCCCTCTCGCTAAAGTTATGGGACCAGTTAGCACTTCACCATAGGATGTTGTTCAAAGATACATTGTATTTTATAAAGTCTCTTGGATTGCATAGAATTAGTTTAACCATGTTCGTCCTGTGAAAATCGCAATATAGTGTAAATCCCCGAAAATCACAATATAGTGTACATCCCTCTCACGCCTCCCATAATATAAAAAGAAACCTCAATAATGTTATGCATTCCCATGCCTATTTACGTTCCTCTACCACATTTGGACGAGTGGGTAAGACAATATTGCTAAGCCAACAACATTGTCAACATCCTGAATTATCTGAAGGCTGACACTGTCCAAATAATTTGTTGCAAGAGTTAAATACAACTAGGCCGTGCCCATCCAAATCAAACTCAAGGATAATACTACTCAGGGTCAACAAATAAAGTGCGTTACTAACAAATGCGCATCCTCATCTAGAAATCGCCCATCACGATGTGCCTATCTCACGCCGGCCTTCCTCTTCTACTATGCAGATTTTTTTCTCTCAGTTTAACATACAACCATGAGATTTCTCTCCACACACCAGGTACAAGTTGAAGATCTAATTTTCATGTTCATGATCCTTTTTGTTCTTTGATTTTAACATTTCAATTCTGCCTTGAATTCTTTGCAAATAAAAGAGCCTACATTAATACCTTCAATTCAATAACTCTTATTTTAATACCACTATTAACATTATTTTCCAGTCCTGCATCCTAAACTGACGAAACTGTTACTTATACAGGTTGCACTTAGGAAGTAAAGTTTGTTTCACATGCTAAGCGAAGCAGGTTTTGATAAATGATACTCTTACCTTATGGATGATTTTTTCGTTCATTCTGAGCAGGCTAATTCATACCCAGTTTATGTTATTTATTGCATTTATGATCTTAGAAGAAACCATTTATCTTAATGTTACTCTCAACTGATTTTTTAGTACTAATTTCCGTAGCAACGCACGGGGCGATTTAATTGAAGGAAGCAATCAATGTCTTTCTGTCTGCAGTTATTGGCTACAAAAACGAGGAACTCTGATTTTTTTTTTCTGTTGCATCCCCTACCTTCTGGTGTTTGATTCTGCATTTTCTGAGTTAATCACGGCAACAAGGTATTTAATCAGAATCCAAGCAGTTCGCATCTCCTTTTCTTTGTGCCAAATTTTGTTATCTAGACAAGATAACAAGACCACCAATAATCTCCTCTACCACTTTTACAGGTTGTGCATGTAACTTACCTGTCCTAGCAAATGATCAACAGAATGTACTCATAACAAATCAGCTTGGCCCTGATATTTTGATACCGAAAGAAACTTTGAGTCTGGTATAGGGTATGCTTTATCATACGAAACGAAGAAACTTCTCTGAAAAGTAGACTATTGCCTGCCTCTCTTTTCTTATGAAGCTGTATGTTTTGGCATGGTAAATTGGGATAATCTGTTTGGTGACTATTGAGTTATATGTTTGCCTATGTTGGTGTACAGCCGGTCATCTCACTGATCTTGATCTGCCATCTCCTTTTCTCAGTCAGGTTGATGTAGATTCAGATAAATAGACTTATGTAAAATTGCACTCTTCTCATGTGATTAGCATGACATTGCTACATATGGAGACAAAAAAATTTGCCATGTATGTTCTTCACATATTTGTGTAATAGTTTTATGTCGTATGGCGCTCGAGCATAGCATTGATTTCCTTGTATTTGATCATACGAATATGGATGCTTATGGTGATATTGGGTTGTTCGTAGACATGCATCACTACCAAACATAGACTACTACACTTTCTTCATGAGGTGGGTAATATATATCTTCCAATTAACCAAATCTGTAGGATGTTAATGAAATTTGAATATAGTCCATGTTTTACATATTCATTATTATTATGGTGTTTTCTATATTTTTTATGTCTAGGTAGTGATGCATTTACTAAATATTTCTCACTATTTTTTTACATTTTTTTGCCTCCAACAAATATAAGTTCAGAGGACTGGATTGACACCAACACAAATTTGTTCCATCATACTAGCCTCCTGATGGCATTCACTATGGAATATATAGTGTAGTAGCTCTTTCTGAGATCATATTTGTACTTGGAGTTGCAAACCGATGTGTGAGATCTAAGCAACAGTGGCATATTCATTTTGCAGATTATGATTCCTTCTGGTTGCTTCTTTCTACAACAATGAGCTATCCATTTTGCTACTATATTAGCAACGCATTATTTTCATTGTAAGCAAATCAAAGCAATAATTTACTGCAACAACATGAAATATATTGCAACCGATTCCCGCAGCAACGCGCGGGGTATCATCAAGTTTTCATGACATTTAGACACGAGAGGCTTGGGGAAGGGAGGATAGATGCAGAATGAGGCGAAAGATGATCTTCTGGAAGTGTTCGTCATCATCCAGTAGGGCGAAAGGGGACTCGGTCGAGCTGTCGCGGGATGGCTACGAGGCTTATCATTTCGAAGCTCTCCTGGTTTGCATGGATTTTGGAATGGAGATGCATAATGCGATGACATGCCATTAGAGGGACCTCCCCATTGGCGTGGATTTGGGGTTGGAGGCTCGAGTTGTGTGGAGTGCCATTCTTGCGCCCTGCTCACTTGTGTGGATTTTGGGTTGGCGCGGCGATGTGCCATTGTGGGCCCCTTCTCACTGGTGTGGATTTGGAGATGGAGGGACAAACTGCAGCACAAAGTCATCTCAACGCCTTTCTTTGCTTGGAGTGGAAGCACCACCGATACCTAGATCTAGAGGACGGAGGGGAGGGGAGGCTTCTCAGAACTAGGAGGTTATAATCATATGTTGTGTTTTACTTTCTAGTTTAATCTCACCATTGTGGATGTTTAAAATGGGGTGATTTATCAAATATTTCCAAAAAGGATGGAAAGGAGACGCACACTACGTCACTGAAGAATGACAAGGGTGAACAATACTTTTTTTTGGCTTTGACAACAACTATTAGTACCAGTAATCGTCCATGGTATGCATAGACTAGCTTGTGACAAAAATTCACCTTCATTCTCCCCTTTTAATTGATTGAAGATTGCATTTTATGATCCCAAAATGTGAAAACCACTTTCACAACACATAGAAAACCACTTTTAGGGTCCCAAACAAAAGTACATATAAAAAATGATAAATGGCATCTTTCATAACTTACTTTGGTGGTGTTCAAATATATGTTCATCGGACAGATATCCATCTGTTTTCGCTATCAAGTCATTATTCAAGGGTGTGCCTTTATCAGTTGGGGAAGAGATGCTAGACCGCTCCCATTGTGTTTCTCTATCAAGTCATTATTTAATGGTGTGCCTTTATCAGTTGGGGAAGAGATGTTAGACCACTGGCATTGTGTGAACTCATCTCCTTAGTTTTCTCTAAATCATTGGAATCTCCAACACCATCGTTGTTGTAATACATATTGAATGATCTTGGTGCACTCACATTCGCGGAAGTAGCATCAATGCCTTCTAGCACATCAGACCCCTCTCCTGGAGGTAATATGCTAAAAAAGAGTCATCCTTTGATACAAATGAGATGTGAATAGTGACATTTGGTAATATATCAGATGTGACACGGTCGCCTTATGATGGCAAAACTGTGTTAAGATTTTATGCATTGGCAACGACTGAACCACCATCAGCTGGCAAGCCAACATTATTTGCAACCGGTGTGCTCCCATATTTAGCTTGAGGTCTTCCCATCTTCACTATTTTAGCCATAGAAGGTCATCCTACACCCCACCCAAACCATGCTGCACCTGTGGAGGCTAGAAACTGCTAGACTTCGCATACGCTAAATTTTTGATAGCAAAAAATATCCCGGAGCCAGGTCTCCAAGTTCTTTGATTCTAGAGATTCCCATATCAAAGTGCGTAGGCGGGATCCAGTCGGGAGGGATGAGGATGGACACAATATTTGTGTGGTACTCGAATCCACCCAGGAGAGGGTGGCTTCTTGTTGTGGATTAGGAAGTGGCATAGGAACCTAGGGTAATTTGTGGCGCTTTTCCACTACTTTTAGACAACAAAGGCACAAGAAAGGGAGGATAGATACAGAATGAGGTGGAGGAGGATCTTCCGGAGGAGATCGTCATCGTCCAGTAGGACGAAAGGGGGCTCGATTGAGCTGTCATGGGATAGCGACGAGGCATACCATTTCACAAATCTCATGGCTTGCGTGGCTTTTGGTATGGAGATGTGTGCTGCAATAACATGTCATTATAGGGGTCTCCTCACTGGCGTGGATTTACATTATGGGGACGTGTTGCATAGAGTGCCATTCTTGCGCCTTGCTCACTCGCGTGGATTTTGGGTTGGAGGCTCTTGTTATGCGATGTGCCATTTTGGCCCCCCTCACTAGTGTGGATTTGGAGATGGAGCTGCAAGCGATGGCATCAGGTCATCTCAACGCCCTCCTTGGATTGGAGTGGATGCATCGTCAAGACCAAGATCTAGCGGATGGAGGGTGAAGGTTCTCAGAACGGGGTGGTTTCATTTACATGTCGCATGTTTTACTTTGTAGTCTAATTTGTCCTACGTGGATGTTTTAAATGGGGCCATTGCTCAAATATTTCCAAAAGGGTTTGAAAAGGAGACTCACTCTACATCATTGTAGAATGATCGGGGATGAGGAATACCAATTTTTGCTTCAACAACAACTATTAGTACGAGTAGTATATCGGGTTTTCATTCGTGTTATGCATATACTAGCTTGTTACAAAAAATGCACCTTCATTTTCCCATTGTAATTGATAAAAAGTTATGTTTTATGGTCCCAAAATGTGAAATCCACTTTCACAGCATGTAGAAACCACTTTTAGGGTTCCAAACGGAAGTACATATAAAAAGTGGTAAATAATGTCTTTCCTAACTTACTTTGGTGGTGTTCAAATGAATGTTCATCAGATAGATATCCATTGTTTTTTCTATCATTTCATTATTCAAGGGTGTGACTTTATCAAATGGGGAAAATGGTCCTCGAGATGTTAGACCACTAGTAATGCGTGCTCTTATCTCCTTAGTTTGACCTAAATTGTTGGAATCTCTAGCACAGTCGTTGTTGACCCCCTGAGTCAATGATCCTGGTGCACTCATATTCACGGAAGTAGCACCAATGACTTCTAGAACATCATACCCCTTTCCTGGAGGTAATATGCTAACAAACGATTCATCCTTTTGGTTATAGGAGGCCTAAATACTAAAATTTGGTAATTTATCTGTCGTGACATGGTCCCCTTATGATGGCAAAACTGTGTTCAGATTTGATACAATTGCAACGACTGAACCACCAATAGCTGGCATGCCAACATTATTTGCAACCGGTATGCTCCTAGATTTAGCTGGACATCTGCCCACCTTCACTATTAAAGCCATAACATGGCACCCTAGTACCCCACCCCAACAATGCTGCACTTGTGGAGGATGGAAACTTGTAGACTTCGCCTCAGCTAAATTATTGATAACAAATATACTCATGAGCCAGTTCTCCAAGTTCTTTGATTATGGATATTCACATGTCGAAGTGCAAGCTGGGGCACCAAGTCATGGATGAGTTTGTGCACAATATTTCCCAGGTACTCGAATACACCCAGAAGACAGTGGCTTCTTGTTGTCGATTAGGAAGAGTCAGAGGAACCTAGGGTCATTGGTGGCGCATTTACACTACTTTTAGATGACAAAGGCACACAGAAGGGAGGATAGATCGATGCAGAATGAGATGGAGTATGATCTTTCGGAGGAGATCATTATTGTCTAATAGGGTGGAAGGGTACTCGGTCGAGCTGTCGTGGGATGGCGACGAGGCAAATCATTTCAAAGATCTCCTCGCTTGCGTGGATTTTGGAATGGAGATGCATGCTGTGACGACATGCCATTCAAAGGACCTCCTCAATGGCATGTATTTGGGGTTAGAGGCGTGTGTTGCGTGGAGTGCCATTGTTGCGCCCCGCTCACTCGCGTGGATTTTGGGTGGATGCTCATGTTGCGGCGGTGCCATTGTATGCCTGCCTCATTGGTGTGGATTTGGAGATTGAAGTGCAAGCTGGGGCACCAAGTCATCTCCGCACCCTCCTTGGATTTGAGTGGAGGCACCACTGAGACCGAGATCTAGCAGATGGAGGGGGGAGGTTCTCAAAACAGAGAGATTTTAATCATATGCCGTCCTTTACTATGTAGTTTAATGTGACCTACATGGAAATTCAAAATGTAGTGATTGATCAAATCTTTCCAAAAAGGTTTGGAAAGAATGAGGAGGATGAGCAACACTATTTTCGTCTTTGCCAACAACTATTAGTACCTGGAGTATATTGGGTTATTGTTCGTGTTACGCGTAGACTAACTTGTGAAAAAAATTCACCTTCATTCTCCCCTTTTAATTGATTGAAGATTGTGTTTTAGGGTCCCAAAATGTGAAAACCACTTTCACAATATGTAGGAAACCACTTTTAGTGTCCCAAACAGAAGAAAATATATAAAGTGGTAAATGACCTCTTTCATAACTTACTTTGGTGGTGTTCAAATGAATGTTCATCAAACAAATATCCATCTGTTTTCTCTATCAAGTCATTGAAGGGTGTGCTTTTATCAGTTGGGGAAGAGATGTTAGACCAGTGCCATTGTGTTTCTCTATCAAGTCATTATTCGAGGGTGTGCCTTTATCAGTTGGGGTAGAGATGTTAGACCATTGGCATTGTGTGCACTCATCTCCTTAATTTGTTCTAAATTGTTGGAATCTCCAGCACTGTCGTTGTTGACCTCCACTATGAATGATCTTGGTGCACTCACATTCGTGGAAGTAGCACCAATGCCTTCTAGCACATTAGTCCCCTGTCCTGGAGGTACTATGATAACAAACGACTCGTCCTTTGATACAAAGGTGGCCTTAATAGTGACATTTGGTAATTTATCATATGCGACACGACCATCTTATGATGGCAAAACTGTGTTAAGATTTGATGCATTGGCAACAACTCAACCACCAACAACTGACATGCCAACATTATTTGCAACCGGTCTGCTCCCGGATTTAGCTTGAGGTCTACGCACCTTCACTATTTCATCCATAGAAGGGCTTCCTAACAACCCACCCCAACCATGCTGCACTTGTGGAGGCTAGAAAGTGGTAGACTCCACATCAGCTAAATATTTGATAACAAAAATACCTCGGAGCCAGTTCTCCAAGTCTTTGATTCTAGATACTCCCATGTCGAAGTGCTTAGGCAGGATCCCACCGGGATGGATGAGGTTGTACACAATATTTCTGAGGTACTCGAATACACCTAGGATATGGTGGCTTCTTGTCATGGATTAAGAAGTGGTAGAGGAACCTAGGGTAATTTGTGCCGCATTTCCACTGCCTTTAGACAACAAAGGCATAGTGAAGGGAGGATAGATGCAGAATGGGGTGGAGGAGGATCTTCCAGGGGAGATCGTCATCGTCTAGAAGGGCGCAAGGGGACTCGGTCGAGCTTTTGCGGGATGGCGATGAGGCTGGTCATTTTGAAGATCTCCCAACTTGCATGGATTTTGCAATGGAGATGCGTGCTGCCACAACATGCCATTAGACTGACCTCCTCATTGGCGTGGATTTTGGATTGGAGGGGTGTGTTGCACGGAGTACCATTCTTGCGCCCTGCTCAATCACGTGGATTGTGGGGCCCCTCACTGGTGTGGATTTGAAGATGGAGGTGCAAGCTGCGACGTCAGGTCATCTACGCACCCTACTTGGATTGGAGTGTAGGCATCATCGAGACCTTGATCTAGCGGATGGAGGGGAAAGGTTGTCAAAACGATTAGATTTTAATCATATGCCATGTTTTAATTCGTATATGTAGTTTAATTGACCTACGTCGAAGTTCAAAAAGGCGTGATTAATCAAATCTTTCCAAAAGGGTTGGGAAAGTCGATGCTACTTCTTGAGCTTGCGTTGGTTTTCCCTTGAAGAGGAAAGGGTGATGCAGCAAAGTAGATAAGTATTTCCCTCAGTTGTTGAGAACCAAGGTATCAATCCAGTAGGAGATACAAGCAAGTCCCCAATCTTCGCACCTACACAAACAATCAAACTCTTGCACCCAACGCTATAAAGGGGTTGTCAATTCCTTCACGGTTATTTGCAAGGATGAGATCTGATAGAGATAGATATAAAAGATTGCTAAAACGAAAAGTAAAACAAAAGTAAAAAGATTTCAGTAAAGTATTTTTGGTATTTTTGGTTTATAGATATGAAAATATAATATGGAAAATAGACCCGGGGGCCATAGGTTTCACTAGAGGCTTCTCTCATGAAGGAAAATAATACGGTGGGTGAACAAATTACTGTCGAACAATTGATAGAAAAGCGCATAGTTATGACGATATCCAAGGCAATGATTATGCATATAGGCATCACGTCCATGTCAAGTAGACCGAAACGATTCTGCATCTACTACTATTACTCCACACATCGACCGACTCCTGCCTGCATCTAGAGTATTAAGTTCATGAAGAACAGAGTAACGCATTAGGTAAGATGACATGATGTAGAGGGATAAACTCAAGCAATATGATGAAAACCACATCTTTTTATCCTCGATGGCAACAATACAAATACGTGCCTCGCTACCCCTACTTTGTCACTGGGTGAGGACACCGCAAGATTGAACCCAAAACTAAGCACTTCTCCCATTGCAAGAATTACCAATCTAGTTGGCCAAACCAAACCAATAACTCGAAGAGACTTGCAAAGATATGAAATCATGCATATAAGAATTCAGAGAAGATTCAAATAATATTCATAGATAATCTGATCATAAACCCACAATTCATCGGATCTCGACAAACACACCGCAAAAGAGTATTACATTGGATAGATCTCCATGAAGATCATGAAGAACACGGTATTGAAGAACAAAGAGAGAGAAGAAGCCATCTAGCTACTAGCTATGGACCCGAAGGTCTGTGGTGAACTACTCACGCATCATCGGAGGGGCAATGGAGTTGATGTAGATGCCCTCCGTGATCGAATCAGCCTCCGGCAGATTACCGGAAAAGGCTCCAAGATGGGATCTCACGGGAACACAGGCTTCCGGTGGCGGAAAAGTATTTTCGTGGCTCTTTCTGGTATTGGGGGAATATTTGGGAATTTATAGGCCGAAGAATAGGGTTAGAGGACCTGCAGGGGGGCCACAAGCCAGGGGGCGCCCCCCCTAGGGCGCGCCCTGCAGGCTTGTGATCTCCCGGCAGGTCTCCTGCCTTCATCTCCAAGTCTGGTAGGTCTCTTCTGGTCCAAGAAAAATCATCGCGAAGATTTTATTCCGTTTGGACTCCGTTTAATATTCCTTATCTGCAATACTCAAAAACAAGGAAAAAACAAAAACTGGCACTAGGCTCTAGATTAATAGGTTAGTCCCAAAAATAATATAAAATGGCATATTAATGCATATAAAACATCCAAAACAGATAATATAATAGCATGGAACAATCAAAAATTATAG
Source organism: Elymus sibiricus (assembly GCA_039707655.1). Classification (NCBI taxonomy): domain Eukaryota; kingdom Viridiplantae; phylum Streptophyta; class Magnoliopsida; order Poales; family Poaceae; genus Elymus; species Elymus sibiricus. The sequence goes on from CM077665.1 coordinate 47,216,513, forward strand.
ATACGTTGGAGACGTATCAAGCATCCCCAAGCTTAATTCATGCTCGTCCTCGAGTAGGTAAATGATAAAAACAGAATTTTTGATGTGGAATGCTACCTAACATATTTATCCATGTAATATTCTTTATTGTGGAATGAATATTCAGATCCGTAAGATTCAAAACAAAAGTTTAATATTGACATAAAAACAATAATACTTCAAGCATACTAACAAGGCAATTGTGTCCTTTCGAAATAACATGGCCTTAGAAAGCTATCCCTACAAAATCATATGGTCTGGCTATGCTCCATCTTCCCCACACAAAGTATTTAAATCATGCACAACCCCGATGACAAGTCAAGCAATTGTTTCACACCTTTTATGTTCTCAAACCTTTTCAACTCTTACGCAATACATGAGCGTGAGCCATGGATATAGCACTATAGGTGGAATAGAATATGGTGGAGGTTGTGAGGAAAAGGAGAAGATAGTCTCACATCAACTAGGCGTATCAACGGGCTATGGAGATGCCCATCAATAGATATCAATGTGAGTGAGTAGGGATTGCCATGCAACGGATACACTAGAGCTATAAGTGTATGAAAGCTTAAAAAGAAACTAAGTGGTTGTGCATAATGATGAAAAATTCCACTAGTTATATGAAAGTGACAAAATAGGAGACTCTCTATCATGAAGATCATGGTGCTACTTTGAAGCACAAGTGTGGAAAAAGATAGTAGCATTGTCCCTTCTCTCTTTCTCTCATTTTTTTTGGGTGGGCATCTTTGGCCTCTTTTTTTTATTTGGGCTTCATTGGCCTCATTTATTATTTGTAAAGTCCGGAGACTCATCCCAACTTGTGAGGGAATCATAGCTTCCATCATCCTTTTCTCTCACAGGACAATGCTCTAATAATGAAGATCATCACACTTTTATTTACTTACAACTCTAGAATTACAACTCGATACCTAGAACAAAATATGACTCTATATGAATGCTTCCGGTGGTGTACCGGGATGTGCAACGATCTAGCCTAGCAAATGACATCAAAAAACAGACAAGCCATGAAAACATCATGCTAGCTATCTTACGATCATGCAAAGCAATACGAAAATGACGGTGCGTGTCATGAAAAATGGAACGGTGGGAGTTGCATGGCAATATATCTCAGAATGGCTATGGAAATGCCATAATAGGTAGGTATGGTGGCTGTCTTGAGGAAGGGTATATGGTGGGTTTAATGCACCGATGAAAGTTGCGCGGTACTAGAGAGGCTAGCAAAGGTGGAAGGGTGAGAGTGCGTATAATCCATGGACTCAACATTAGTCATAAAGAACTCACATACTTATTGCAAAAGTATATTAGTTATCGAAGCAAAGTATTAGACGCATGTTCCTAGGGGAGAGGTTGGTAGGAGTTAACCATTGCTCGCTCCTGACCCTCACACAAAGGATGACAATCATTAAACAAATCATGCTCCGACTTCGTTACATAACGGTTCACCATACGTGCATGCTACGGGAATCACAAACTTTAACACAAGTATTTCTATCAATCCACGATTACTCACTAGCATGACTCTCATATCATCATCTTTATATCTCAAAACTATATGGAAGGAATCAAACTTCTCATAGTATTCAATGCACTTTATATGAAAGTTTTTATTATATCCCTCTTGGATGCCCATTATATTAGGACTAAATTCATAACCTAAACCAATTACCATGCTGTTTAAAGACTCTCAAAATAATATAAGTGAGGTATGAGAGTTCAATTATTTCTATAAAATAAAACACCACCGTGCTCTAAAAAGATATAAGTGAAGCACTAGAACAACATTGCCTAGCTCAAAAGATATAAGTGAAGCACATAGAGTATTCTAATAAATTCACGATTAATGTGTGTCCCCCTCAAAAGATGTGTACAGCAAGGATGATTGTGGCAAACTAAAAATCATAGACTCATATCATACAAGACGCTCCAAGCAAAACACATATCATGTGGTGAATAAAAATATAGCCTCAAGTAAATTTACCGATGGATTGAAGACGAAAGAGGGGATGCCTTCCGGGGCATCCCCAAGCTTAGGCTCTTTGGTATCCTTGAATATGGCTTGGGGTGCCTTGGGCATCCCCAATCTTAGGCTCTTGCCACTCCTTATTCCATAGTCCATCAAATCTTTACCCAAAACTTGAAAACTTCACAACACAAAATTCAACAGAAAACTCGTGAGATCCGTTAGTATAAGAAAAATAAATCACCACTTTAGGTACTGTTGTGAACTCATTCTTTATTTATATTGGTGTAATATCTACTGTATTCCAACTTCTCCATGGTTCATACCCCCCGATACAACCCATAGATACATCAAAATAAGCAAACAACACAAAGAAAAGAGAATCTGTCTAAAACAGAACAGTCTGTAGCAATCTATAGACTTCGAATACTTCTGTAACTCCAAAAATTCTGAAACATTAGTACAATCAGGGAAATTTGTATATCAATCTTGTGTAAAAATTTCAGACTCATTCGACTCTCTGGTGAATTTATAAAATTCCTGGACTGAGCGCAAAAGTTTCTGTTTTTCAGCAAAATCAAATCACAATCACCGTAGACCATCCCAAAGGTCTTACTTGGCTCAAACACTAATTAAAACAAGAAAACACAATTACTACAGATTTAATAATGTGTAAATCACCCAAAAACATATGCAAAAACAAAAGCATAAAAAATAAAATTGGGTTGCCTCCCAACAAGCGCTATTGTTTAACGCCCCTAGCTAGGCATAACGCAATAGATCTAGGTATTGTCATCTTTGGTATGCAATCCATAAGTAGCTCTCATAATAGATTCATAAGGTAATTGTATTTTCTTTCTAGGAAAGTGTTCCATGCCTTTCCTTAATGGAAATTGGAATCTAATGTTTCCTTCTTTCATATCAATAATTGCACCGATCGTTCTAAGGAAAGGTCTACCAAGAATAATAGAACATGTAGGATTGCAATCTATATCAAGAACAATGAAATCTACGGGCACATAATTCCTATTTGCAACAATAAGAACATCATTAATCCTTCCCATAGGTTTCTTAATGGTGGAATCCGCTAGATGCAAATTTAAAGAGCAATCATCAAATTCATGGAAACCTAGCACATCACATAAAGTTTTCGGAATCGTGGAAACGCTAGCACCCAAATCACACAAAGCATGGCACTCAAAATCTTTAATTTTAATCTTAATAGTAGGTTCCCACTCATCATAAAGCTTCCTAGGTATAGAAACTTCCAACTCAAGTTTTTCTTCAAAAGATTTCATCATAGCATCCACGATATGTTTAGTAAAAGCTTTATTTCGATTATAAGCATGCGGAGAATTCAACATGGATTGCAACAAGGAAATACAATCAATCAAAGAACAACTATCATAATTAAATTCCTTGAAATCCAAAAGAGTGGGTTCATTGCTATTTAAAGTTTTGACCTCTTCAATCCCACTTTTATCAATCTTAGCATTAAGATCTATAAACTCCAAATCATTGGGACGCCTTTTAACTAAAGTTGACTTATCTCCAGTCCCATCTTTATCAAGATTTATATTAGAAAACAAAGATTCAATAGGAGTCACATCAATAACTTTAAGATCTTCAACAATATTATCACGAGAACACGCTTTGAAAGGACATGGATGTCGCCTAGAGTGGGGGGGGGGTGAATAGGCGCTTTAAAATAATTACGGTTTAGGCTTGAACAAATGCGGAATAGAACTAACGTTTAATATGTCAAGCACAAAACCTAAAACAACTAGGCTCACCTATGTGCACCAACAACTTATGCTAAGCAAGATAGACAACTAAGTGATAGCAAGATATATAACAAGAAACAATATGGCTATCACAAAGTAAAGTGCATAAGTAAAGGGCTCGGGTAAGAAATAACCAAGGCACGCGGAGACGACGATGTATCCCGAAGTTCACACCCTTGCGGATGCTAATCTCCGTTTGGAGCGGTGTGGAGGCACAATGCTCCCCAAGAAGCCACTAGGGCCACCGTAATCTCCTCACGCCCTCGCACAATGCAAGATGCCGTGATTCCACTAAGGGACCCTTGAGGGCGGTCACCGAACCCGTACAAATGGCGACCCTTGGGGGCGGTCACCGGTACCCGTACACTTTGGCAACCCTTGGGGGCGGTTCACCAGTACCCGTACAAATTGCTCGGGGCAATCTCCACAACCTAATTTGAGACCCCGACGCTTGCCCGGAGGTTTACACCACAATGATTGAGCTCCGAGGCACCACCAAGCCGTCTAGGGCGCCAAGGCACCCAAGAGGAACAAGCTCTAGGGTGCTCAAACACCCAAGAGTAATAAGCTACTCAACTTCTCACTTCCACGTATCACCGTGGAGAACTCAAACCTATGCACCAAATGCAATGGCAAGGACACACGGAGTGCCCAAGTCCTTCTCACCCAAATCCCACCAAAGCAACTAATGCTAGGGAGGAAAATGAGAGGAAGAACGAAGAAGAACACGAAGAACTCCAAGATCTAGATCCAAGGGGTTCCCCTCACTTAGAGGAGAAAGTGATTGGTGGAAATGTGGATCTAGATCTCCTCTCTCTTTTCCCTCAAGAACTAGCAAGAATCATTGGAGGGATTGAGAGTTAGCAAGCTCGAAGAAGGTCAACAATGGGGGAAGAACACGAGCTAAAGAGATAAGATGCATTGGGGAAGAAGACCCCCTTTTATAGGGGGGGAGAAAATCCAACCGTTATGTGCTCTGCCCGCAGCCGAGCGGTACTACCACTCCTAGGAGCGGTACTACCGCTTAGGCGGAACTACCAAACACTGGCCAGGGGTACTCAGTATACGAGCGGTAGTGCCGCCGGAGCGGTACTACCGTCGCCCCTAGCGGTACTACCGCTTAGGGATCCTGGCACAGGTGAGGCGGCGGTAGTAGGGGAAACTGGCGCGGTAGTACGGTGCCAAGCGGTACTACCGTGCTAGTGCCGTTCTACTACCGCTAAAGCAAAAAGGGCAACCGAAGCCAGCACAGAAGGAATTTCCTAAGCGGTACTAGGAGCAGTAGTAGTATGCGGAAGTACCGCTTAAGCGGTACTACCGGGCTACTACCGTGAAACTACCGCTAGAAGAAATTAGGCAACAGAAAGCTGCACAGAAGGAGAACTCCAAGCGGTACTAGCCACGGAAGTATGCAGCGGTAGTACCGTCAAGCGGTACTACCGTGGTACCCAGCGGTACTACCGCTTGGGTGCTGAGAAACTGCCCAAGCACAACAGAAGGATACAATAAAACCTGAACTGCCATAACTTCTGCAAATGAGCTCCGAATTGAGCAAACTCAAGCTTGTTGGATTCAGGACGACAAGAGCTATCCAACAGCGATGCCAATGGTATAGAGATGTGAAACCTCTATCAATGAAGAACCGGCAAAAACTCCAACATCGAAAACATCATAGAAGATGCATAAGGACTCCGTTTTCGATGAACTTGAGCTTGTCATGAAGCTGACCATAAGCTCAAGAACCCACAAAGAGAAAAACCAACCAAGAACCAAGAAAGATGATGATGCCAAGAATGCAATGGTTTGAGCTCTCAACGAACGATACGATCAAGCTACTCACTTGAGAGCCCCCCTTGATAGTACGGCAATCTATCCTATAACCCAGTCTCCCAACTACCACTATGAGACCGGTAAAATAGAAAACCCTATCAAGGTCAAACCTTAGCCTTGCGCATAGTCCACTTGAGCTAGATGATGACGATCTTGACTTCCTCAAGATGGACCACCTTTCTTGATTGCGTTGGCTTGATGAAGACTAGTTGATTGCTCCCCCATACTCCACTATGGGTGAGCCACTCTTCGGCACATCTTCACAAGTCCATTAAGCTTCAAGCATGATCTCTCCGTGATGCTTCACTTGAACTTGTACACCGCAACCTTGATGACGATCACCACTTGATGTCATCTTCCATGGGTTGTATGAGATCTTCCTCTTGACGCAAACCCATGGAAATATACCTAACCCCACAACGAACTCTCACGTAGACCATGGTTTAGTACACAAAGCGTAATGGACAATGCTTACCATACCATGGGATCACTTGATTCCACTTGGTACATCTTCTACGCTTTGTGTGTTGATCAACTTGAATCATTCATTGCCTTAATCTTGATCAACCTTGTGTCTTATCTTCTCTCTTCATAAAGATGATGTCTTGAAGGTTGACATGAATGCTCACACAATCTTCTTCTTCAAGACATGCTTGCAATAAGCTCAACTCCCACATGACCAATCTTTGGATAAACCTTGAATACCACCTTGGTCACCATATAAACTCCTTGAAACCAACAGATGGACTTCAAGAAGTACCTATGGACAAATCCTTCAAATATAACTTAAGGCAACCATTAGTCCATAGGGATTGTCATCAATTACCCAAAACAACACATGGAGAAATGTGCTCTTACACACTTTTTCAAGCCATTCACGCTTAGCACGCATTCTAGCGGTTCTTTCCTTACACTCATCAATAGAAATTCTCATAGCTTTTAAAGACTCATTAATATCACGCTTGGGTGGAGTAGGTCTAATTTTCAAAGAATCAATCTCAAGCAAAATTCTATCAACGTTCCTAGCCAAATCATCAATCTTGAGCAATTTTTCTTCAATCATAGCATTGAAACCCTTTTGCGAACTAATAAATTCTTTAATATTATTCTCAAGATCAGAGGGCATCTTATTATAATTTCCATAAGAATTGTTGTAGGAATTACCATAATTATTAGAGGAATTACTAGGAAACGGTCTAGGATTGAAATTACCTCTATACGCGTTATTACCAAAATTGTTCCTACCAACAAAATTCACATCCATAGATTCATTATTATTTCCAATCAAAGAAGACAAAGGCATATCATTAGGATCAATAGGAGCACTCTTACTAGCAAACAATTTCATTAATTCATCCATCTTTTCACTCAAAGTATTTATTTCTTCAATAACATGCACTTTTTTACTAGTAGGAGATCTTTCGGTATGCCATTGAGAGTAATTTGCCATAATGTTATCTAGGAGTTTAGTAGCTTCTCCTAATGTGATTTCCATAAAAGTACCACCCGAGGCGGAATCTAAAAGATTTCTAGAACCAAAATTCAATCCCGCATAAAAAATTTGTATAATCATCCATAAACTCAAACCATGCCTGGGGCAATTTCTAATCATTAGTTTCATCCTCTCCCAAGATTGTGCAACATGCTCATGATCAAGTTGCTTAAAATTCATTATATCGTTCCTAAGGGAGATGATCTTAGCGGGCGGAAAGTACTTGGAAATAAAAGCATCTTTACACTTATTCCATGAATCAATACTATTTTTAGGCAAAGATGAAAACCAAGTTTTAGCACGATCTCGTAGTGAGAACGGAAATAGCTTCAATTTAACAATATCATTATCCACATCTTTCTTATTTTGCATATCACACAACTCAACGAAAGTATTTAGATGGGATGCGGCATCTTCGCTAGGAAGGCCGGAAAATTGTTCTTTCATAACAAGATTAAGCAAAGCGGCATTAATTTCATAAGATTCCGCACTAGTGGCGGGAGCAATCGGAGTACTAATAAAATCATTATTATTAGTATTGGAGAAGTCACACAACTTGGTATTCTCTTGAGTCATCGTGACAAAGCAAGCAATCTAGCACACAAGCAAACAAAAAGCAAACAAAAAGACGAACGGAAGAAGGGCGAATAAAAAGGCAAATCTTTTTGGTTTTTTCTGAAAATCATTTTAGAAGTGGGGGAGAGGAAAACGAGAGGCAAATGGCAAATAATGTAAATCCAAGAGATGAGTTTGTGATGGGTACTTGGTAGGCTTGATGTAGATCTCCCCGGCAATGGCGCCAGAAATCCTTCTTGCTACTTCTTGAGCTTGCGTTGGTTTTCCCTTGAAGAGGAAAGGGTGATGCAGCAAATTAGATAAGTATTTCCCTCAGTTGTTGAGAACCAAGGTATCAATCCAGTAGGAGATACAAGCAAGTCCCCAATCTTCGCACCTACACAAACAATCAAACTCTTGCACCCAACGCTATAAAGGGGTTGTCAATCGTTTCACGGTTATTTGCAAGGATGAGATCTGATAGAGATAGATATAAAAGATTGCTAAAACGAAAAGTAAAACAAAAGTAAAAAGATTTCAGCAAAGTATTTTTGGTATTTTTGGTTTATAGATCTAAAAATATAATATGGAAAATAGACCCGGGGGCCATAGGTTTCACTAGAGGCTTCTCTCATGAAGGAAAATAATATGGTGGGTGAACAAATTACTGTCGAACAATTGATAGAAAAGCGCATAGTTATGACGATATCCAAGGCAATGATTATGCATATAGGCATCACGTCCGTGTCAAGTAGACCGAAACGATTCTGCATCTACTACTATTACTCCACACATCGACCGACTCCTGCCTGCATCTAGAGTATTAAGTTCATGAAGAACAGAGTAACACATTAGGTAAGATGACATGATGTAGAGGGATAAACTCAAGCAATATGATGAAAACCCCATCTTTTTATCCTCGATGGCAACAATACAAATACGTGCCTTGCTACCCCTACTTTGTCACTGGGTGAGGACACCGCAAGATTGAACCCAAAACTAAGCACTTCTCCCATTGCAAGAATTACCAATCTAGTTGGCCAAACCAAACCAATAACTCGAAGAGACTTGCAAAGATATGAAATCATGGATATAAGAATTCAGAGAAGATTCAAATAATATTCATAGATAATCTGATCATAAACCCACAATTCATCGGATCTCGACAAACACACCGCAAAAGATTATTACATCGGATAGATCTCCATGAAGATCATGAAGAACATGGTATTGAAGAACAAAGAGAGAGAAGAAGCCATCTAGCTACTAGCTATGGACCCGAAGGTCTGTGGTGAACTACTCACGCATCATCGGAGGGGCAATGGAGTTGATGTAGATGCCCTCCGTGATCGAATCCCCCTCCGGCAGATTACCGGAAAAGGCTCCAAGATGGGATCTCACGGGAACAGAGGTTTCCGGCGGCGGAAAAGTATTTTCGTGGCTCTTTCTGGTATTGGGGGAATATTTGGGAATTTATAGGCCGAAGAATAGGGTTAGAGGACCTGCAGGGGGGCCACAAGCCAGGGGCGCCCCCCCCCCTCCTAGGGCGCGCCCTGCAGGCTTGTGATCTCCCGGCAGGTCTCCTGCCTTCATCTCCAAGTCTGGTAGGTTTCTTCTGGTCCAAGAAAAATCATCGCGAAAATTTTATTCCGTTTGGACTCCGTTTAATATTCCTTATCTGCAATACTCAAAAACAAGGAAAAAACAGAAAATGGCACTAGGCTCTAGATTAATAGGTTAGTCCCAAAAATAATATAAAATATCATATTAATGCATATAAAACATCCAAAACAGATAATATAATAGCATGGAACAATCAAAAATTATAGATACGTTGGAGACGTATCAGTCGACACACCCTAGATCATTGTAGAATGATCGTGGACGAGCAGTACTAATTTTTGCTTTGACAACAACTATTAGTACCACTAGTATATCGGGTTTTCATTCATGTTATGCATAGACTTGCTTGTTACAAAAAAACGCACCTTTATTCTCCCATTTTAATTGATAAAAATTTGTGTTTCAGGGTCCCAAAATATGAAAACGAGTTTCACAAAATGTGAAAAACTACTTTTAGGGTCCCAAACAGAAGTACATATAAAAAGTGCTAAATGATGTCTTTCATATCTTACTTTCGTGGTGTACAAATGAATGTTCATCAGACAGATATCCATCTGTATTCTCTATCATCTCATTATTCAAGGGTGTGTGTTTAACAAATGGGTAAAATGGACGTGAAGATGTTAGACCACTGACATTGCGTGCACTGATCTCCTTAGTTTGCTCTAAATTATTGGAATCCCTAGCACCGTTGTTATTGACCTCCAGAGTCAATGATCTTGATGCACTCATATTCGCGGAAGTATTACCAATGTCATTTAGCACACCAGACCCTTGTCCTGGAGGTAATATGCTAACATACAAGTCATATTTTTGGTCAGAGGAGGCCTCGCTACTAATATTTGGTAATTTATCTATTGTGACATGATCAAGTTATGATGGCAAAACTTTTTCGAAATTTATTGCATTGACAACGACTGAACCACCAATAGGTGGCAGGCAAACATTATTTGCAACCGGTCTTCTCCCAAATTTAGCTTGAGGTCTGCCCATCTTCACTATTTCAGCCATAGAAGGGCATCCTAGGACCCCCACCCCAATCATGTTGCACTTGTGGAGGATGGAAACTGGTACACTGCACATCGGCTAAATTAGTGATAACAAAAATACCCCGGAGCTAGTCCTCCAAGTTCTTTGATTCTAGAGATCCGCTTGTCAAAGGGCTTATGTGGGATGTAGTCGGGACTGTCAAGGTTGAGTCTGTACACAATATTTCTGAGGTACTCAATACATGCATGAGAGGGTAGCTTCTTCTTGTTGATTAAGAAGCGGTAGAGGAACCTAGGGTCATTGGTGCTGCATTTCCACTACTTTTATACGCCAGAGGCACATGGAAGGGAGGATATATGTGGAATTAGGTGGAGGAGATCGTCATAGTCTAGTAGGGTGGACGCGGAATCGATCAAGCTGTCGCGGGATGGCGACAAGGCATATCATTTCAAAGTTCTCCTGGCTTGCGTAGATTTTGGAATGGAGATGTGTGATGCGAGAAGATGCCATTAGAGGAACCTCCTCATTAAAGTGGATTTGGGATTGGAGGGGCATGTTGCGCGGAGTGCCATATTTGCGCCCTGCTCACTCGCGTGGATTTTGGGGTGAAGGCTCTTGTTGCGGCGGTTTGCCCTTGTGGGCCTTCCTAACTGGTATGGATTTGTAGATGGAGGTACAAGCTGTAGAGCCAGGTCATCTCCGTGCCCTCCTCGGAATGGAGTGGAAGCACCTCCGAGGCCTGGATCTAGCGGATGGAGGGGGAGATTCTCGGAATGGGGAGGTTTTATCCATTCGCCATGTGTTGCTTTGTAGTTTAACATGACCTACGTGGAAGTTTAAAATGGAGTAATTGATCAAATCTTTCCAAAAAAGGGTTGGGAAAGGAGATACACTCTGCATCATTGTATAATGATCTAGGACGATCAGTACCAATTTTTGTATTGACAACAACTATTAGTAGAAGTAGTAGTATATCAGGTTTTAGTTCGTGTTATGCGTAGAATAGCTTGTGACAAAAAAGCACCTTCAATCTCCCATTTTAATTGATCGAAAGTTGTGTTTCAGGTTTGCAAAATGTGAAAACCACTTTCAGAACACGTAGAAAACCAGTTTTAGGTTCCCAAACGGAACTACATATAAAAAGTGGTAAATGGCATCTTTCATAACTTACTTTGGTGGTGTTGAAATGAATGTTCATCACATAGATATCCATATGTTTTCTCTATTATTGTCATTATTCAAGGGTGTGCCTTTATTAGATGGTGAAAATGGTCCTGGAGATGTTAGACCACTCGTATTGCATGCACTAATCTCCTTAGTTTGCTCTACATTGTTGGAATCTCCAGCACCGCCGTTGTTGACCTCCTGCGTCAATGATATTCGTACAAAGGAGGCCTGAATAGTGAAATTTGGTAATTTATCTACTGTGACATGGTCCCCTTATGATTGCAAAACTATGTTAACATTTGATGCATTGGCAACGACTAAACTACCAACATCTGGCATGCCAGCACTATTTGCAACCGGTCTGCTCCCAGATTTAACTTGAGGAAAATTTAAAAGGGGCAAAATGAAAATAAAAAATAAAATAAGGAAACATAAAATACTATATGTGAAATTTAAATAAATTTCAGTCATTCATCATTCTCGCTCCGCTAGCGTCCTCACCCATCGTAGCGGGTGACACAACACAATCGCGTGCAATAAACGGGAAGTGGCATTTACAGACCGAGATCCCTTATTCATGCCTAGCGAGCCATTGATAGTTATGGGCTGCATTTGAGGAAAACACAAGAAGATATTGCTATTTCACATATTTTCAAAAGGAGAACAGATTGTCAACCAATGTAATAAATACAATATAAAACATAACTGAAAACGATATGTTCACGCCAGTACATGTAAAATGTTTTTCACATATTTAAAAATAATGTTACAATCACGTATTATAAAATCCTGTTACAAATATTAAGTTTTTTCATGTATTTCGAAAATGTAACCGTCTATTTGAAAAATGTTAATCATGCATTTTAAAATGGTTGCTAACTATTCATAAATGGTTGCTAACTATTCGAAAATGTGCCTATCACATATTTGAAAAGATGTCCTGAGTAATTTAAAATGATCATCACATATTGTGGAAATGTACATCATTTCACAAAGTACAAAAAAGACGTTGGCCGTTAATTTCTGTTTGGTGACCTACCACACACAGCACACATAAGCACCGCCTAGGCGTTTGGTACGGAATGGCTATAGCGTGAAGAACTATGGTAGATGGGCTGACCTAGCCAATTGAACCAATGACCCATCTATCCTATTCTCCTACTAAAGTCTCTCGTACATGCACGGTAGACGGAAAATTAGGGATCCTCCTCACGCTGCCTCTCTCTCCCTGTTCCCTTCTCCATTGCTGCATCATTATAAATAGTCAGTTAAGCTTGATTTCTCGCTGCAGGATCTCGATCCCTCACAAAAATTAGTTGGTTTGTTGCCGGATTGGTTGAATCCTCTTCGGGGAAGTTGGATGCCTACTGATGAGTACAAAATCTGACTGGGGAGATTGATTTCTCACCAGAAAAACATGATTCCTCATTGAAGAATGATTATTTCTCTCGGAGAACTTTGCTGGAAACTCTTTTGAGCGCCTAGGGCCAAAGCGATGCATCATGCTAACGGCCAATCGCTTAAGCATGCCTAGCCGAGCGCCTAAGAGCGCATTCTTGAACAATTCCATTTTACAAGAATCTTATGTATATGAAAAGATAGGCTCCTAAAAGATAAACATGAAAAAAATGAAGAACAAAAATAGAAAATATGTTCATGGTGTACTTTGAGGGGAGGAAACAAAAAAGGGTAGAAAATTCCGGAAGAAAACGAAAGGATGAATACCAAACAAAATCCAGTGGACAAAAACTATAAAACGGTAGGTTTGACAACCCACAACCACTCAAGGATTGTGGGCTTAGGCGTGGACTATGATTATCAGGGTGAAGCCCGCTACTCAAAAATGCCAATTGTTCTTGAGGCCCTCTCGCTAAAGTTATGGGACCGATTGTCACTTTACCATAGGATGTTGTTCAAAGATATATTATATTTTGTAAAGTCTCTTGGGTTGCATAGAAGTAGTTGAACCATGTCCATATATATAGTGTACATCCCTCTACCGCCTCCCATAATCTGAGAAGGGACCCCAACAATGTTACACATTCCCATGCCCAGTTACGTTGCTCCACCACATTTGGACGAGTGGGTAAGAAAATATTGCTAAGCCAACAACATCGTCAACATCCTGGATTATCTTAAGGCTGACATTATCCAAATAATTTGCTGCGAGAGTTACATCGGTCAAACCTAGGCCATGCCCATCTAAATCAAACTCAACGATAATACTACTCAGGGTAAACCAATAAAGTGTGTTACCAACAAGTGACCTATGCCTATATGCATCAAAACGCTCAAATGGTGTGGGTGTTCAAATGATATTAACACAAACACTAGTCTCTAAGGAGTAATCACAGGCAATGGTCGATGATCTTCAATGTACATGATCACCAAGACATCCTTGAAGGTGTGAGGGAGGATAGATGATGCAGGACATGGAGGATAATTTCCCATATGAGTTCATCTTCTTTAAACAGGGAGGCATGCCCCTTGGTTGAGCTGTCACGATGCCTGCAGTGGATCATTTCGGAAACCTACTCACAGACGTGGATTTGGGAATGGAGGTCATGCTACAACCGCATGCCATTCGAAGCTGCTCCCCACTAACACGGATTTGGGGGTGGACACAAGTGGTGGGTCAATGATCTTCTCTATACATGGTTAAGAAAACCTTGAAAGGGTCGGAGTGACAGGTGCCATGCATGTGGCCCACATTGTCGGCATTGTATATCATCACCCTATTAAGGTAGGGCATGTCGAACTCCGAGGGAACGGGCACACTGTGTGTCTCATTGGTAAAGGGGTCACATATAGTAACCCCTTCCACCTCAATCTTTAACAAGAATGCAACCATGGAGGCAATCCGACCCTTTGTTGTCATGGCTACTGGCAAGCACAAGATAACCATTGCAACCCAGGAATTTGTTCTCATAGTTATTTGATGCCATTAGAGGTTCCTCCTCATTTGCATGGATTTGGGGTTGGAGGAGCGTGTTGTGAAGAGTGCCATTCTTGCGCCTTTCTCACTCGCGTGGATTTTAGGGTGGAAGCACATGTTGCGGTAGTGTGCCATTGAGGGCCCACCTCACTGTTTTGGATTTGGAGATGGAGGTGCGAGATACGGCACCAGGTCATCTTCTCGCCCCCATGGATTGGAGTGGAGGCACCACCGAGACCTAGCTCTAGCGAAGGGAGGGGAGGTTTTAATCATATGTCGTGTTTTACTTCGTAGGTTAATCTAACCAGCATGGAAGTTTAAAATGGGGGTGATTTATCAAATCTTTCCAAAAAAAATGGTTGGAAAGGAGACGTGCACTGCATCATTGGAGAATGACGATGATGAGCTGTACCATTTTCTTTGGCTTTGACAACAACTATTAGTACCAGTGTATATCGGGTTATCATCCATGTTATACATAGACTACATTCTGACAAAATTCACCTTCATTAGTACCTGGAGTATATTGGGTTATTGTTCGTGTTACGCGTAGACTAACTTGTGAAAAAAATTCACCTTCATTCTCCCCTTTTAATTGATTGAAGATTGTGTTTTAGGGTCCAAAATGTGAAAACCACTTTGACAACATGTAGAAAACCACTTTTAACGCCCCAATTGGAAGTACATATATAAAGTGGTAAATGACATCATTCATAACTTACTTTGATGGTGTTCAAATGAATGTTCATCAGACCGATATCCATCTGATTCTCTCTATCAAGTCATTATTCAAGGGTGTGCACTCATTTCCTTAGTTTGCTCTAAATTATAGGAATCTCCATCATTGTTGTTGTTGACCACCACTGTGAATGATCTTGGTGCACTCACATTCGTGGAAGTAGCACCAATGCCCTCTAGCACATCAGACCCCTCTCCTAGAGGTAATATTCTAACAAACTAGATCGTTGATGGCGCGCGTTGCTGCGCCAGTCTATTTTGGCTCTGAATTTTTTAGGGATATGAAGTAGTTTGTTTATAATTATTTGCAATGCTTTTGAAGTGGTATTGTGCTTTCTTGCGTCTCATGTTTGTCTCCTTTTGTTTTACAATATCATGATGTGTAATTGAGGAGAGAATCCGGTTGGACTGCAAGAAAACTACAATATCATGATGTGTAATTGAGGAGAGAATCCGGTTGGACTGCAAGAAAACAGTATGTAAATATATTTTTGTTAGGTCTGATGGACTTGTAGTTGGTTCAATTTTAGGTCTGAACTGTATGAGTTTAGGATATGAATGTGGTGATTGATCGTGACCTCTCTTGGCTCCAGAAAAATCTCTCTTGCAAAGGCTGCCATCATGACATCTCAAAAATAGAAGTACCAGGTAAACATGTAGAAGTTCATAGCCCGAGCCCAGCGCAAACATCTGCATCACATTTTAATTACAATATTTTCTTCTTTGCAGAAGTAATGTATACAAAAGCACAATATTTACTTTGTACTAAAGCACAAGTTCAGTGCTTAGCTATCATCAACAATTTGTTGGATTCACATGACGCTTGACATACAGGGACAAACGCACACAACTAATCAACCCATTCACTTTGTTTTACTCCCTCTGTTCACTTTTATAAGACGTTTTAGACAGTTCAGACAGCACCCAAAACAGCTTAATTTCAGCTGTCTGAAACGTCTTATAAAAAAGAACGGAGGGAGTACATCAGATCAATTATGCACACACACATCCACATCAAGCATTCAAGCAAGCAACTCTTTAGAGGTTGTAGTGCATTCACGGTTTAACACATCAGATCCATCCTTGCACACAGACCATGCTAGCATCAGATCCATCGTTTCACACATCAGTACATCACGCTAGCATCAAATCTTCGGAGAGAGTGAGGGGAGATATGAGACAGGGAGGCCACCAAACCGGGATGTTGTGTGCTGCGAGAGGCCAAGGTCCAAGGTCCTCGGTCGCCAGCAGGCACAGGAGGACAGCGGTGCCGCGCTAGCCTCAGGATATCGAGGCAACTGCGCACGGAAAGGTCGCGCCTGAGCAACGACGGCTGCGACGATGCCGAAACGTAGGAGGCGTTGCCCACCGTCGAGGTGATGGGGAGCAGAGGAGAGACGAGAGAAGCGATGGGAAGAAGTTGTGTCGCCGTGCGCCGCCGCTGGGTGGGATCTGGAGGCGTGGACAGTGGAGAGGTTGAGAAATTAGGTTAGGTGAGGGTGCTGCGCGCTGGGACCGTTTTTATATAGCACACGGTGCAAGCGATCTACTTTGACGGTTCGTTGTATAAATGGGCTGGTGGCTAGCAGAGCAAGCCCAGTTTATCACAATGCGTCGTTTCGGCCTCCATAGTAGCAGCCCATTAGGACAGTTGGGCCATTATTTAACACACGCGGAAGGGATGGCAGTACACACCAGATCGGACGGACAGAAACAGTCAGATTGTGAAAACGGACGGCCAGGAAAGCAAATCGCTGAGAGGGCTCGCTTTTCAGTACCACTGATCTATCGAACTCGGTACAAATTAGCTTTTTATAATGATAACCATAAATAAACTATGATCATATAAATACTGAAGTATTCTAGAGTACATGGCAAGAAATACAATTACTTAAGTTCACTAATGTACACGACGTGGCTCCATATGTCATAAGCAGGCATGGATTAACACTAAATCTTGTTTAGGCATGCTTGTGAGAAGGACTGTATTGTGTTAACTTCAAATTCTAACAATGAAGATGGATAAAAAGGTAAACAAATAGACTATAATCAAGCAAACCATTTCAGTTACCTGCAATAAGATCCTTGAAGCCAAAACACCTCATGTTCTTCCACTCAAAGAAGACTTCCTCGTCCCGTCCGCCACCAGCCGTGCAAATGCAGGTGCCTGTCAGAAATGCAACAGATACAACTCAATCTAAGAGCAAAAATCATCAGTTAAATAGTAGCAGTAAAATAAGTAAATACCGAGTTCAGATGACACTCACAGAACCAATCAGAAGACATCAATCTGATTGTTTATTTCATTCAGGTTTCAACCCGACCAGGGTCTTTTTATTTGAATAGAGAACTACAGTTGACAAATGAAAAAAGTATGCTAGATAAGCTACCATCTAAATGTAATGTTCAGACAGGAGCATTGGTGTATATTTCTATTACAGACCATGGCAGACTTCACTTAAAGAAGCTCAGTCATACACATGGTAGTAAGGATGTAGCCATAGAATCATCTTGCAAAACAGAGATGTCAAGCGACTTATCAATTGAAATAAAAATAGATCACACACATGACAGATTGGACCGGGTAATATGCAAAATTCAGGAACACCGGGAGCAAATCTGGGAAGGGAAAGCAAGATCATCATGGATATCAATTTCTGATTATTTCTCTTTATCGTTGTTTAGGAACATTGTGGACCACAATCAGCAACCGAACTGGTATGTACCTTGTCTAGACGGCAGTCGGCTTATGTCTGCAGAACGATCGCCCCCTCGCGTGTTCGCCATGGATTATTCCGGCCTAGTAGTGGCTCCGTCTGCTCGACAAATTGATGGCACTGCCTATCTGTCCTCCTGCTCCGCCGCTACTGTTGTTTTGAGAGGAAAGGGGGAGCGACCACAGACGGCGCAGAGTACACCTGGAATGGAGGGGAGAAGGGAGATACCCCTGCAGCCAGGGAGAGGAGAAGGTAGATCCCCTCGCCCGTCCATCGTTCAGGGAGGAGAAGGGACCCTCCGCTTCCTCTACCTCGCACGCACGGGCGACGGCGGCCTGACGGAGATGCAGAACGACGGAGACGGTGAACTATTACTAATTGGTTTCTGAAGGGTGGGGTACTGAGGTCCAGCGTCATGGGACAGAGCATATGTAGCCGAGCGAATTGGAGGAGGTGTGCGCAAAAAAATTGTAACTAACCTTCACCATCAGCCGCCGGCGAGATAATAGCCTATAGGAACGGATTTCTTTATTCCTCTCTTGAATGACAACGATGAACTCCATTACCGAAATCTCAGCGAGCAGTTTCACTCAGACAAGGCGTCGGTATGCATCCCCGCGTCGGCTGGGATCACCCGATGGAGCCGAATCGATACCTGGATGGGACCGGCCGCACCGGCGCTCCTCTGTGCGGCAACGGCGCATGCGGCTCTCCTTCCTCCATTTGAGGAATGAGGTGGAGGTGGATCTTTCGAAGGAGGGGCAGGGATTAGGTGCAGTTTTACTATCCTTAATGAGTCACACTTTGACACAAAGGAGGCCCGGATATTGACATTTGGTAATTTATCAGCTGTGACACGATCCCCTTATGATGGCGAAATTGTGTTATGATTTGATGTATTAGCAACAACTGAACCACCAACAGTTGGCATGCCAACATTATTTGCAACCTGTTTGCTCCTAGATTTCCCTTGAGGTCTGTTCATCTTCACTATTTCAACCATAGAAGGGCATCCTAGGACCCCACCTGAACCATGCTGCAATTGTGGAGGCTGGAAACTGGTAGACTTCGCATCCGCCAAATTATTCATAGCAAAAATACCCCGGAGCCAGTCGAAGTGTTTAGGCAGGATCCAATCGGGAGGGATGAGGATGTACACAATATTTCTAAGGTACTCAAATACACCAAGGAGAGAGTGGCTTCTTTTTATGGATTAGGAAGCGACAGACGAACATAGGGCCATTGTTTGCACATTTGCACTACTCTTAGACGACAGAGGCATGCGAAAAGGAGTATAGATGAGGAATGAGGTGGAGGTGGATCTTTCGAAGGAGCTCGACATCGTCTAGTAGGGCGTAAGGGGACTCGGTTGAGCTGTCGCGGGACGGCGACGAGGCAGATCATTTCGAAGATCTCCTAGCTTGCATGGATTTTTTAATGGAGATGTGTGCTACGACAACGTGCCAGTAGAAGTACCTCCTTATTTGCATGGATTTTGGATTGGAGGGGCATTGCGAGGAGTGCCATTCTTGCGCCTTGCTCACTCGCGTGGATTTTTGGTTGGAGGCTCTTGTTGCGGCGGTGTGCAATTGTGTCCCCCCCCCCCTCACTGGTGTGGATTTGGTGATGGAGCTGCAAGTTGCAGCACTGGGTCATCTTCGTGCCCTCCTTGCATTAGAGTGGAGGCACCGCTGAGTCCTAGATCTAGCAGATGGAGGGGGAAGGTTCTCAGAACGGGGAGGTTTTAACCATACCATGTTTTACTTCGTAGTTTAATCTAACGTAGCTGGAAGTTTAAAATGGGGTGATTGATAAAATCTTTCCAAAAGGGTTAGGAAAGGAGACACATTTTGCATCTGTGTAGAATGATCGGGAAGACGAGTACTAATTTTTGCTTTGTTAACAACTATTAGTAACGGTTGTATATTGGGTTTTCATTGGTGTTATTCATGGACTAGCTTGTTAAAAAATGCACCATTATTCACCCATTTTAATTGATCGAAATTTGTGTTTTACGGTCCCAAAATGTGAAAATCACTTTTAGAACATGTAGAAAACCACTTTTAGGGCACCAAACGGAAGTGCATATGAAAAGTGGTAAATGATATCTTTCACAACTTTGGTGGTGTTCAAATGAATGTTTATCAGACATATATCATCTGTTTTTCCTATCAACGTCATTATTCAAGGGTTTATCAAATGGGGAAAATGGTCCTGGAGATGATAGACCACTATCATTGCGTGCACTCATCTCCTTAGTTTCCTATAAATTGTTGGAATCGCTAGCACCGTCGCTATTGACCTCCGGAGTCAATGATCTTGGTGCACTTATATTCGCAGAAGTAGCACCAATGTCATTTAGCACATCGGACCCCAGTCCTGGAGGTAATATGCTAACAAACGAGTTATCTTTTTGGTCAGAGGAGGCCTGACTACTAACATTTGGTAATTTATCTGTTGTGACACGATCAAGTTATGATGGAAAAACTTTTTCAAAATTTATTGCATTGGAAACGACTGAACCACCAATAGGTGGCATGCGAACATTATTTGCAACCGGTCTTCTCCGAAATTTAGCTTGAGGTTTGCTCATCTTCACTATTTCCACCATAGAATGGCATCCTAGGACCCCCACCTCAATCATGCTACACTTGTGGAGGATGGAAACTGGTAGACTGCATGTTGGCTAAATTAGTGATAACAGATATACCCCAGAGCGACTTCTCCAAGTTCTTTGATTCTAGAGATTCACATGTCAAAGCCCTTAGGTGGGATGTAGTCGGGAGTGTCAAGGATGAGAGACTGTACACAATATTTTCTAAGGTACTCAATACACCCAGGAGAGGGTGGCATCTTGTTCTTGATTAAGCGGCAAAGGAACCTAGGGTCATTGGTGGCACATTTCCACTACTTTTATATGCCAGAGGCACATGGAAGGGAGGATATGTACGAAATGAGGTGGAGGAGGATCTTCCGGAGGAGATCATCATCGTCCACTAGGGCGAACGAGGATTCAATCAAGCTATCGTGGGATGGCAAAGAGGCAGATCATTTAAAAGTTCTCCTAGCTTGCGTGGATTTTGGAATGGTGATGCGTGATGCGAGAACATGCCATTAGAGGGACCTCCTCATTAAAGTGTATTTGGGATTGGAGGGGCATGTTGCGCGGAATGCCATTCTTGCGCCCTGCTCACTCGTGTGGATTTTGGGTGAGGCTCTTGTTGCGGTGGTTTGCCCTTGTGGGCTCCCTCACTGGTGTGGATTCGGAGATGGAGGTACAAGCTGTAGAGCTAGGTCATCTTTTTGCCTTCCTTGGAATGGAGTGGAGGCACCTCCGAGGCCTAGATCAAGGGGATGGAGGGGGAGGTTCTCGGAATGGGGAGGTCTAATTCATATGCCATGTGTTTCTTCGTAGTTTAATCTAACCTACGTGGAAGTTTAAAATGGAGTAATTTATCAAATCTTTCCAAAAAAGGGTTGGGAAAGGAGACACACTCTGCATCATTGTATAATGATCTAGGACAATTAGTACCAATTTTGGCATTGACAACAAGTATTAGTACAAGTAGTATATCAGGTTTTAGTTCGTGTTATGCGTAGACTTTCTTGTGACAAAAAATTCTCCTTCATTCTCCCCTTTTAATTGATCAAAAGTTGCGTTTAAAGGTTGAAAAATGTGAAAACCACTATCAGTACACGTAGAAAACCAGTTTTACGTTCCCAAACGGAACTACATATAAAAGGTGGTAAATGGCATCTTTCATAACTTATGTTGGTGGTGTTGAAATGAATGTTCATCACATATATATCCATGTGTTTTCTCTATTATGTCATTATTCAAGAGTGTGCCTTTATTAGATGGGGAAAATGGTCTTGGAGATGTTAGACCACTCGTATTGCATGCACTAATGTCCTTAGTTTGCTCTACATTGTTGGAATCTCCAGCACCGTCGTTGTTGACCTCTTGAGTCAATCATATTCGTATAGAGGAGGCCCAAATAGTGAAATTTGGTAATTTATCTACTGTGACACGGGCCTCTTATGATTGCAAAACTGTGTTAATATTTGATGCATTCGCAACAACTAAACTACCAACATCTGGCATGCCAGCATTATTTGCAACCGGTCTACTCCGAGTAAACCTGAGCATGGACAGCACGGCCTGGTCACCCAGCCCAAAAAACCCGGGCCAGGCCGGGCTTTGTGTTCGGGCCGGGATCGGGCTTGAAAATCAGGCCTGGTGTTCATTTTGGGCCGGGCTCGGGCTTAAGAAAATAGCAGTTTGACATGGAGGCCTGGCCTGGCCTGAAATTCACCTTTTTAGTCCGTTCGGGCAGGGCTCGGGCCTGAATTTACGATTTTTCGGCTGGGCCGGGCCGGGCTCAGGCTTGAGATTTCCAGTTCGGGCTTACTCAAGCCCGGCCCGAAGCCCGGCCTGGCCCGGGGTATGCCCAGGTCTAACTCCCAGATTTAAATTGAGGAAAAGTTAAAAGGGGGAAATTGAAAAATAAAAAAATAAGGAAAAACATAAAATAATATATGTGAAATTTAAATAAATTGCAGTCATGCACCATTCTCGCTCCGCTAGCGTCCTCGCCCAACATAGCGGGTGACACAACACAATCGCCTGCAATAAACGGGAAGTAGCATTTACAGACCGAGATCCCTTATCCGTGCCTAGTGAGCCATTGATAGTTCTAGGCTGCATTTGAGGAAAACACAAGAAGATATAGTTATTTCACTTATTTTAAAAAGGAGAACAAATTGTCAACCAATGTAATAATTGCGATATAAAACATATATACCTGAAACGATATGTTCATGCCAATACATGTAAAATGATTTTCGCATATTTAAAAACAATGTTACAATCGTGTATTATAAAAATCTGTTATAAATATTAAGTTTTTTCATGTATTTGGAAAATGTAACCGCCTATTTGAAAAATGTTAATCGTGCATTTTAAATTTGTTCTTTGCGTATTTAAAAATGGTTGCTAACTATTCTAAAATGTGTCTATCACATATTTGAAAAGATGTCATGAGTAATTTAAAATAATCATCACATATTGTAAAAATGTACATCATTTCACCAAGTACAAAAAAGACGTTGGCCTTTAATTTCTGTTTGGTGACCTACCACACACAACACACATAAGCACCGCCTAGGCGTTTGGTACGGAATGGCTATAGCCCGAAGAACTAGATGGGCTGACCTAGCCAATTGAACCAATGACCCATCTATCCTATTCTCCTACTAAAGGCTCTCGTACATGCACGGTAGACAGAAAATTAGGGATCCTCCTAACGCTGCCTCTCTCTCCCTGTTCCCTTCTCCATTGATGCATCATTATAAATAGTCAGTTAAGCTTGATTTCTTGCCGCAGGATCTCGATTCGTCACCAAAATTAGTTGGTTTGTTGCAGGATTGGTTGCATCCTCTTCGGGGAAGTTGGATGTCTAGTGATGAGTAAAAAATCTGACTGGGGAGATTGATTTCTCACCTGAGAAACATGATTACTCCTTGAAGAATGATTATTTCTCCCGAAGAACCTTGCTGGAAACTCTTCTGAGCGCCTAGGGCCAAAGCGAGGCATCATGCTAACGGCAATCACTTAAGCATGCCTAGCCGAGTGCCTAAGAGCGCATTCTTGAACAATTCCATATTACAAGAATCTTATGTATGTGAATACATAGGCGCCTAAAAGATAAACATGAAAAAATGAGGAACAAAAAAGAGGAACAAATGAGTCATACTTTGACACAAAGGAGGCCTGAATATTGACATTTGATAATTTATCAGCAGTGACACCGTCCCCTATGATGGAAATAATGTGTTACGATTTCATGTATTGGCAACGACTAAACCACCAACAGTTGGCATGCCAATATCATTTGCAACCGGTCTGCTCCCAGATTTCGCTTGAGGTCTTCCCATCTTCGCTATTTCAGCCATAGAAGGTTATCCTAGGACCCCACCTAAACCATGTTGCACTTCTGGAGGCTGGAAACTGGTAGACTTCACATCTGCTAAATTATACATAGCAAAAATACCCCAGAGCTAGTCGAAGTGTTTAAGCGGGATCCAGTCGAGAGGGATGAGGATGTACACAATATTTCCGAGGTACTCAAATACACCCAGGATAATGTGGCTTCTTTTTGTGGATTAGGAAGTGGCAGAGGAACATAGGGCCATTGGTGGCGCATTTGCACTACTCTTAGACGATAGAGGCATAGGAAAAGGAGTATAGATGGGGAATGAGGTGGAGGTGGATCTTCCAAAGGAGGTCGTCATCGTCCAGTAGGGTGGAAGGGGACTCGGTTGAGCTGTCGCATAATGGCGACGAGGCAGATCATTTCGAAGATCTCCCAACTTGTAGGGATTTTGGAATGGAGATGCGTGCTACGACAACATGCTAGTAGTGGTACCTCCTCATTTGCATGGATTTTGAATTGGAGGGGCATGTTGCCAGGAGTGCCATTCTTGTGCCCTACTCACTCGCATGGATTTTGGGTTGGAGGCTCTTGTTGCGGTGGTGCGCCATTGTGGTCCCCCTCACTGGTGTGGATTTGGTGATGGAGGTGCAAGCTGTGGCACCGGGTCATCTTCGTTCCCTCCTTGGATTGGAGCGGAGGCATCGGCGAGTCCTAGATCTAGCAGATGGAGGGGGAAGGTTCTCAGAACGATGAGGTTTTAATCATACCATGTTTTACTTCGTAGTTTAATCTAACCTATGTGGAAGTTTAAAATGGGGTGATTGATCAAATCTTTCCAAAGGGTTTGGAAAGGAGATGCATTCTGCATCGGTGTAGAATGATAGGGTACGACCAGTACTAATTTTTGCTTTGCCAACAACTATTAGTACCAGTTGTATATTAGGATGTCTTTCGTGTTATGCATAGACTAGCTTGTGAAAAAGAAACATGTTTATTCACCCATTTTAATTGATTGAAAATTGTGTTTTACGGTCTCAAAATGTGAAAATCACTTTCAGAACATGTAGAAAACTACTTTTAGGGTCCCAAAAGAAAGTACATATAAAAAGTGGTAAATGATGTCTTTCATAACTTTGGTGGTGTTCAAATGAATGTTTATCAGACATATATCCATCGTTTTTCCTATCATCTCATTATTCAAGGGTGTACCTTTATCAAATGGGGAAAATGGTTCTGGAGATATGTTAGACCACTAGCATTGCGTGCACTCATCTCCTTAGTTTCCTCTAAATTGTTGAAATCTCTAGCACTGTCGTTGTGGAGCTCCTGAGTCAATTATGTTTGTGCACTCATATTCGCGGAAGTAGCACTAGTGCCTTTCTAGCACATCCAACCCTTGTACTGGAGCTAATATGTTAACAAACGAGTCATCCATTGATACAAAGGAGGTGTGAATAGTTATATTTAGTATTTTATCAGCTGTGACACGGTCCCCTTATGATGGCAAAATTGTGTTAAGACTTGATGTATTGGCAACAACTGAACCACCAACAGCTGGCATGCCAACATTATTTGCAACCAGTCTCCCCCCAGATCTAGCTTGAGGTATGCCCATCTTCACTGTTTCAACCATAGAAGGGCATCCTAGCACCCCCACCCAAACCATGTTGTAATTGTGGAGATAGAAATTAGTAGACTTCGCATCAGCTAAATCATTGATAGAAAATGTTCCCTGAAGCCAGTTCTTTGATTCTAGAGATTCACATGTTGAAGTGCTTACGCGAGATCCAGTCGGGAGGGATGAGGATGTACACTATAATTCTGAGGTACTCAAATACACCCATGGGAGGGTGGCTTCTGAGGTACTCTAACTCACACGTTGATTAGGAAGCGACATGGGAACCTAGGGTCATTGGTGGCGCATTTCCACTAATTTTAGACGACAGAGGCACATGGAAGGGAGGATTGATGTGGAATGATGTGGAGGTGGATCTTCTGGAGGAGATCGTTATCATCTAGTAGGGTGGAAGGGGACTCAGTTGAGCTGTCACGGGATGGTGTCGAGGCCAATCATTTCGAAGATCTCCTGGCTTGCGTGGATTTTGGAATGGAGATGTGTGCTGGGACAACATGCCATTAGAGGGGCCTCCTCATTGGCTTGGATTTTGGATTGTAGGGGCCTCCTCATTCGCATGGATTTTGGGTTGGAGCCTCTTGTTGCAACGGTGTGCCATTGTGGGGCCCCCCTAACTCGTGCGGATTTGGAGATTGAGGTGCAAGCTGCTGCACCCGGTCATCTCAACGCCCTCCTTGGATTGGAGTGGAGGCACCGCCGAGGCCTAGATCTAGCAGATGGTGGGAGAAGGTTCTTAGAATGGGGAGGTTTTAATTATATGCCATGTTTTACTTTATAGTTTAATTTGACCTACATGGAAGTTTAGAATGGGGTGATTGATCAAATATTTCCAAAAGGGTTTGGAAATGAGACACACCCTACATCATTGTAGAATGCTCGGGGACGAGCATTACTAATTTTTGCTTCGACAACAACTATTAGTACCAGTAGTATATCAGGTTTTTTGTTCGTGTTATGCGTAGACTAGCTTGTGGCAAAAATTCACCTTCATTCTCCCCTTTTGTTTGAAAGTTGTGTTTTAGGGTCCCAAAATGTGAGAACCACTTTCACAACATGTAGAAACCACTTTTCAGGTCCCAAGGGAGTACTTATAAAAAGTGGTAAATGATGTCTTTATAACTTACTTTGGTGGTGTTCAAATGAATGTTCAGCAGATAGATATCCATCTGTTGTTTCTATCATCTCACTATTTAATGGTTTGCCTTTATCAAATGGGGAAACTGCTACTGCTGATGTTATACCACTCACATTGCATGCACTCATCTCCTTAGTTTGCCCTAAATTTTTGGAATCTCTAGCACCATCATTGTTGACCTCCTGAGTCAATGACCCATATTCACGGAAG
Source organism: Elymus sibiricus (assembly GCA_039707655.1). Classification (NCBI taxonomy): domain Eukaryota; kingdom Viridiplantae; phylum Streptophyta; class Magnoliopsida; order Poales; family Poaceae; genus Elymus; species Elymus sibiricus. The sequence continues at coordinate 47,243,260 of CM077665.1, forward strand.
TAGCACCAATGCCTTCTAGCACATCAAACCCTTGTCCTAGAGCAAATATGCTAACAAACGAGTCATCCTTTTGGTTAGAGGAGGCCTGAATACTAACTTTGGTAATTTATTTGATGTGACATGGTCCCCTTATGATGGCAAAATTGTGTTAAGATTTGGTGCATTGGCAACGACTGGACCACCAACAGCCAGCATGCAAACATTATTTGCAACAAGTCTACTCCTAGATTTAGCTTGAAGTATGCCCATCTTCACTATTGAAACCATAGAAAGGCATCCTAGCAGCCCACCCCAATCATGTTGAACTTGTGAAGGATGGAAACTTGTAGACTTCACATCAGCTAAATTATTGATAACAAAAATACCCCAGAGCCAGTTCTCCAACTTCTTTGATTCTAGAGATTTGCATGTCGAAGTGCTTAGGAGGGATCCAGTCGGGAGTGTCATGGATGAGTCTGTACACAATATTTCTGAGGTACTTGAAGACACCCAGGAGACGGTGGCTTCTTGTTGTAAATTAGGAAGCGAGAGTGGAACCTATGGTCATTGGTCACGCATTTCCACTACTTTTAGACAACAGAGGCATAGGGAAGGGAGGATAGATGCATAATGAGGTGGAGGAGAATCTTTCAGAGGATATCATCATCGTCCAGTAGGGCAGAAGGGGACTCGGTCGAGCTGTCGCGGGGTGGCGATGAGGCAGATCATTTCGAAGATCTCCTCCTTGCCTGGATTTTGGAATGGTGATGCGTGCTGGGAAAACATGGCATTAGAGGGACCTCCTCATTGGTGTGGATTTGGGATTGGAGGGGTGTGTTGCATGAAGTGGCATTCTTGCGCTGTACTCTGTTGTGTGGGTTTTGTGGCGGAGGATTTGTTGCGGTAGTGTGCCATTGCCTCCCCCCCCCCCCCCCCTCACTGGTGTGGATTTGGAGATGGAGGTGGCAGGTCATCTCCGCGCCCTCTTTGGAATGGAGTGAAAGCACCTCCTAAACCTAGATCTAGCGGATGGAGGGGGAAGGTTCTCAGAACGGGAAGGTTTTAATCATATGACATGTGTTAATTTTTAGTTTAATCTAACCTATGTGGAAGTTTAGAATGGAGTAATTGATCAAATCTTTCCAAACCGGTTGGGAAAGGAGACACACAATGCATCATTGTATAATGATCGAGGATGAGCATTACCAATTTTTGTATTGACAACAACTACTAGTAAAAGTAGTATATCAGGTTTTTTGTTCGTGTGATGCGTAGACTAGCTTGTGACAAAAATTCATCCTCATTCTCCCCTTTTAATTGACCGAAAGTTGTGTTTCTGAGTCTCAAATTGTGAAAACCATTTCCCAACATGTAAAAAACCACTTTTAGGTTCCCAAACAGAACTACATATAAAAAGTGCTAAATGGCATCTTTAATAACTTACTTTAGTGTTGTTGAAATGAATGTTCATGAGATAGCTATTCATTTGTTTTCTCTATCAGGTCATTATTCTAGGGTGTGTTTTTATTAGATGGGGAAAATGGTCCTAGAGATGTTAGACCACTGGCATTGTGTGCACTAATCTCCTTAGTTTGCTCTAAATTGTTGGAATCTCCAGCACCGTCGTTGCTGACCTCCTGAGTCAATGGTCTTCGTGCACTTATATTCGAGGAAGTATCACCAATGCCTTCTAGCACATCAGACCCCTGTCTTGAAGGTAATATGCTAACGGGAACCACTAGGGATCAGACTACTGATCCCTAGCTTCCCATTAGACCAGCGTGTGGCCGTTGGATCAAACCTTCTTGAGCGTTAGATGCATTCCTCCAACAGCGCCACTCCCTTGGCAAATTTCCTTGATTTACGTTGCTTCCATCCCTATAATCATGTGCGACCACATCCTTGACAGTTTCCAAATCAAACGCCCCCCTTTATTCACGTTGTTTCCATACATGAGGTCCCTTATCAGGTCATTCCATCCCACAATAAACATTCTTCTAACAATTAGCTGTGATCTTTTAGTACGTATTTCTTTACATATGGCAACTTAATTTTTATATCATGGAAGCATTCTGACTGATGCATGGAAACAAAATGTTTACTTAATGTTATAATGTGATCATTGATGCTTCCAACCAATGCGTCTGATAATAATTCAAGGTTCAGATTTGGCTCCCATAATCACGTACATTTCCATTTTACAAATTGACTCCTAATGACGCATGCTTCTTTGCTTCCTACAGTTGTTTTCTCTACATAAGAATCATGCTTCGATAAGTGTGGTATATGCTTCCTTGTTTTTGCATCCAGTTACATCCCATTTTCTTGCTTCGTTCATTATTTAGTGAAGCTCCATAATTCATTATTTTGTGCTTCGGCACTCACCAAAAAGTGAAATAAACAGAAGATGTTTGTTTCAACTCGAACTTCAATAGTAGAGAATTACATGTGCACATATCCATGTTATTTGCTTCTTGTCTGTATCAATATTGATTCAACACTCGAGCATCATCGTGGAGGTAGTCGTCGATGGGAGAAGGTCAAGTCGGAGGGAAGGAAGGATGACCCACTGGAGGTGCTGAGGGTGCTGCTGGTCTGGTGGAGGAAGAAGACGGTGCCGGTTGATCGACGAAAACGCTGAGGAGACGACCCAGCAGTACGATACCGCCGACAACGACGAGGAGATGGATTCAAAGCAGCCGAACGCATGGCAACCGACCAACTTGGTGCTTGTGGTTTTTGTTGGCACCGGAATTCTTGCGCACATCCAGAGAGAGAGAGAGAGAGAGAAAGAGGAGAGAGAGCACCTGGCAAAACGAGCGCCGGTGTGTTAGGCACCATGCATGACCATGAGCTGCTACCTGTTGCCGGCCAAATAGACGGAGGACTGGGTTTCAATTTGATTGAGAGATGTATATATGTTACTATCAGCTAGCAATAAATGACAAACCGCGTGATTTGTGGAATTAATTGCAAATGAATAACACATGCACCCGTTGGATGGAAAGGCAAATGAACGAAGATGCAGTAGTCTGATGGAAAGAACCCATGAGACGTCTGAGAGAAAGCGTTTCCCTATGCTAACAAACGTGTCATCCTTTTGTAGAGAGGTGGCATGAATAGTAGTTGTTGTGACACGGTCCCCTTATGATGGCAAAACTATGTTAATATTTGATGCATTGACAATGACTGAACCACGAACATCTGGCATGCCTGCATTATTTGCAACCGATCTACTCCCAAATTTAGCTTGAGAAAAAGTTAAAAAGGGAAAATAGAAATAGAAAGATTAAATAAGAAAATATGAAATAATATACGAGGTAACAAATGAACAGGAGTCATGCATCATTCCGGCTGTGCTAGCGTCCTCATTTCATCTCACTGCAAAGGGCAATCACTGTATAATAACTCATTTTTCTGTTTTGGCTGCTTTGGTTCCTTGTTAAATACCGTACATTCAAACACATCTGAAAATCAGTACCTTGTTAAATACAAGTAAGTTTCTCTTTGTTCTGTACGGTATAGCCCTACTCCTACACTTGAGGAAGACAATTTTGGGAGGTCTCTGTTGATTGATATGATATCTGATAGTCTTCTTCTTAGGAGGTCTCTGTTAACTGATTGCCGCATTTCAACTTATTTCTTGACTGTCTAGAAGTTACTAGTTTACGCATTTTAGTTGGCTTTAATTTTAATTTTAATTTTTATCTTGTCGTTTTTTCTCGTTTCATATTTTCATCCTGATTGTCATTTTTTCTTGTTTAATATTTGTATCACCTCACCCCACCTTTCTCTAAGATATACAGTGTACTCTGATTTCAAAACAAAATACAGACCGCTGAAATCACAGTTGCACAGCAGCTATCTAGCTGTGTCAACTGAACTGATGCATGAATCAGGATCCCAGCCTATGAGGCCATAGGCTGTTTTATCATTATTATTCCCAAAATTAAACCACAATCAACATGAGTGGAAAGGATAAACGCAACAGATAACACATGACGTCTCTTGCTCAAAACACAAGCCCTGACCCCTGGAGCTTCTCCCGGACGATACGGTCGAGCTTCTCCGCCATCTCGCGGCTCATGTGGTTGGCCCAGTCCCCGACCTCGCCCTTCCTGTAGAACACGGAGTTCTCAACGTGAACTCTACTCCCGTGACTGACGCCGCCGACCTGGTTCACCTCAAGGCCGGTGAGCGTCTCGAAGCTGCACATCCTCGCCACCTCCTCCGCCACGCCGGAGCGCTCCTCCTCCTCGCTCAGCGGGACGCCAAGGAACCCCGCGAGCCTCCTCACCACCCGCGCCGGGTCCGACTTGATCTCCTCGTACCTGAGGAAGAGGACGGCGTCCGGCCTCGCCACGCTCTCCTGCCAGTACTCCAGGCAGTGGTCCCAGAAGGGGCCGTAGGGGGAGAACCCCTCGCAGAACATGCCGTAGGCGTCGTCCATCGACAGGCCGCCGCCCCCGCCCCGCGCCGCCAGCTTGTTCTCGAAGTGCAGCCTGGAGACGAGCGTGTCCTTGGGGTCCCGGCACAGGTACACCACCCGGCACCCGAGCGACCGCGCCTCCGGCGGGAGCAGCGACATGGGCATGTGCGTGGCGAGGAGCCGCGGGGACGGGAGCGCGCCGAGGTCGATGCGGTCGTCCCCTCCGGTGGCGCCAGGTATCTCGATGAACGGCACCAGGTGCTGCGCGTGGCGGGTGAGCAGCGGGTGGTCGTCGGCGCCGCCGAGGCCGTGGCGGGACCGGGTGGCGACGGTGAAGGCGAGGGCCTTGAGCCACGTGGTGCCGCACTTGGGCTGCGTGGCGAGGACCACGTCGTCGGCGCGGTGCGCGAAGGCCCGCCTGGCACGCAGGACCCCCTCCAGCATCTTCGGCTTGAACCAGTAGCCCTCGTACTGGATGAGCGTCTGCGGCCACCCCTCCCTTGACGGGAGCGAGGAGATGAAGTCCTGGAGGCTCTCTTCGGACGGGGCCTCTTCCGGTGAGCTCTGGGTGGCGGTGGCGCTCTCCGGTGAGTTCATCGGTGGAGCTGCTGCTGCCGGTTGGGCCATGGCTGGTGTGGGATGGGAGCGGAGGGGAGGTGAAGCTAGCTCTAGCTTGGCTATGAACGGCCACGGATGGACAGCGAGGTAGCCGTTTGGTGCGATGACGACACATGCATAGTTTATGGATGGAGCAGGATCTCGTGCCGCTTAAACTAATTAGAAACTGAGAACACGACGCATCAAAGCACATGGAGGAGTGCGATATGTCTCCCTCGATATTCCATCTCCTATCCTCTCCCTCACATATACCGCTTAAACAAAGGGAAACGTTTGGATACGGAGCGCCGGCCGAAGCCCGCTACCACGCTCCTGCTTCTTCCCCGTTCCCATCACTGCGGCAGCGAGCGGCACCAGCGAGCGAGCGGAGAAGGCGCGCGCCCCCGGCGAGGCCGTCGTCTACCCCCCGCACCAACAGCGAGCAACCTCAGCGAGCGGCGATGGAGAGCTGCAACGGCGAGCAGCCCCGGCAAGCGGCGACGGCGAGCGGCACCGGCGAGCGAGCGGCGAAGGCGCGTGCCCCCGGCGAGGCCGTCGTCTACCCCCGCACCAATAGCGAGCAACCCTGGCGAGCGGCGACGGCGAGTTCAACGGCGAGCAGCCCCGGCAAGCGGCAACGGCGAGCGGCCGTGATGGAACCAACATTGATTTTTGCTACATGCTTCAACCGGCATCGCGATTTGCTACAACCGGCGTCGCGATTTGCTACCAACGGTGTCGCATTTTGCTACATCGCACATGGCTTTGCGATTTTTGCTACAACCGGCAACCAAAAAAGCTACAACCGGCATCGTGATTTGCTACAACCGGCATCGCGTTCTGCTACCACCGGTGTCGTATTTTGGCGATTTTTTGCTACAACCGGCAACCAAAAAAGCTACAACCTGCATCGCGATTTGCTACAACCGGCAATCAACTTTGCTACGACCGTGCAGCGGGGCGAGCGGCCAGGGTGTGCTGCGCCGGCGGGCGGCCGCGGTGAGCCGGCGAGCGGAGGCGGTGGTCCGGCGAGCGGAGGCAGCGAGTGAGGCGACACCGGTGGGAGCGCGTGAGGCGGATGCGGCCAGTGACGCGGAAGAAGGACTCACGTAGTTCTGTTTCTGATTTGGGACGAAGCAGTTTTGAGAAAGAAGATAAGATGACATCAGGTAGCGGGATCCGGCGGCTAAGGGATGTCTAATCTTGCGGTTACGGTGCGACCGGCCCAAACTTTGGGCCGGCGCGCCGGCGCAGATCACTCCACAAATTAGATTTTTTTGGATCCGGATGTCAGCTCACACCTAGACACACATTAAAAAACGAAGGTCCAAAGTGGTATTCTAGATGAACTTTCACTCGACGGGATAATTAGTGTCACAAATGCATATCTAGAGAATAAAATATGTGAATTTCACTCTAAATTAACGCACTTCAGTTCTGACACATGCATGGGTCCAACGACTCGCGGTAATCAGAACGTACGCTCCAAATTGACATGTCCCTTGGGATTGTACCAAAAAGATAATGCTACTGTATCCCAACCAAAATATATATCCAAGCACATCATCTACTACTTACGTGCTTCCTTCATTTCATAATGTAGTAAATGCGATTTTTTAAAAAGTCAAAATTTGTAAACTTCGATCAAGTTTATAGACAAAACTATTTATATCGACAATACCACATATATATAATATGAAACAAAATCGTATAATCAATTGAATGATATACATTTGGCAATTTAGATTTTTTTAGGGGTACATTTGGTAATTTAGATGTAAATGCTTTTCACACTACCTTAGCCGTGGCCGGCCCATTAAGTGCTACCTAGAGTGGGAGCGACTTTTGGAGGTTCCGATAACTTCTCAGCTGGTTTTTGGGAACTTCCAGGGTGGGTTTTTCTTTGTTTTCATATTTTTTTTCTATTTGTTAATATTCTCTTTTCTTCCTATCCTTTTCATGTTACCTTAGCAAATTCGTGATTTTTTAAATTTGCGAATGTACTTTAAATCCACAAAATTTATGGAATTTTACCAATGTTTTTGTCAAATTCACAAACATTTTTTAAATTCGTGAACATTGTTTTTATTTTGAAAGGTATGTTTTGAATTTTGCCAACCTTTTCTAAATACCATGACAAATTTCAATTTTGCTAATATTTTTTCAATTCATGAAACTATTTTGTATTTTCTGAAATAAATAAATTTTAATTCTTGAACATTTCAAAATCTCAAATAGAAAACTATGAATTTTCTAGATTCACAAATACTTTTTTATCACTTACAATGTTTTGAATTCATGATTTTTTTTTTAAATCGATGATCGTATTTTCAATTTATAAACATATTTTGTGTCAATGAATGTATATGTTCCTAATTCATGAACAATTTAAAATTAAAAATGACCTAAATAAAAGCGCTGCCGAATTACAAATATCAACACAACTTAATATGAGAAAACACCATATTTTTAAATAGCCGGCTAGCTATAGCCTCGGTATGGCTTTTTAAGTAAGCTGTCGTTAAATAGCCGGGAGCAGCGACATGGGCATGTGCGTGGCCAGGAGCCGCGGGGACGGGAGCGCGCCGAGGTCGATGCGGTCGTCCCCTCCGGTGGCGTCAGGGATCTCGATGAACGGCACCAGGTGCTGCGGGTGGCGGGTGAGGAGCGGGTGGTCGTCGGCGCCGCCGAGGCCGTGGCGGGACCGGGTGGCGACGGTGAAGGCGAGGGCCTTGAGCCAGGTGGTGCCGCACTTGGGCTGCGTGGCGAGGAGCACGTCGTCGGCGCGGGGCGCGAAGGCCCGCCTGGCGCGCAGGACCCCCTCCAGCATCTTCGGCTTGAACAAGTAGCCCTCGTACTGGATGAGCCGATGCGGCCACCCCTGCCTTGACGGGGGCGAGGAGATGAAGTCCTGGAGGCTCTCTTCGGACGGGGCCTCTTCCGGTGAGCTCTGGATGGCGGTGGCGCTCTCCGGTGAACTCATCGGTGGAGCTTCTGCTGCCGGTTGGGCCATGGCTGGTGTGGGATGGGAGCGGAGGGGTGGTGAAGCTCACTCTAGCTTGGCTATGAACGGCCACGGATGGAGAGTGAGGTAGCCGGTTGGTGCAATGACGACATGCATAGTTTATGGAGGGAGCGGGATCTCGTGCCGCTTAAACTAACGGGAGGACGCATCAAAGCACATGGAGGAGTGCGATATGTCTCCCTCGATACTCCATCGTCTCCTATCCTCTCCTCCCCCATGCACGGGCGTAGAATCCGTTATTAACATTTTAATTTTTTTCAAAAGCCCGTAGCAACGCACGGGCGTTCTACTAGTTATTACTAGAAACTGAGAACACGACGCATCAAAGCACATGGAGGAGTGCGATATGTCTCCCTCGATACTCACATGCATGGGTCCAACGACTCGCGGTAATCAGAACGTACGCTCCAAATTGACATGTCCCTTGGGATTGTACCAAAAAATAATACTACTGTATCCCAACCAAAATATATGTCCAAGTACATCATCTACTAACATATTCCCTTCATTCTATAATGTAGTGCATATAAATTTTTTGAAAGGTCAAAATTTACAGACTTTGACCAAGTTTATACAAAAAAAACTATTTATATCTACAATATCAAATATATAAATCATGAAACTAAATCGTATGATCATTCTAATGATATATATTTGGCATTGTAGATGCAAATGTTTTTCCCACTAGCTTAGGCGTGGCCGGCCCATTAAGCGCTACCTAGAGTGGGAGCAACCTTTGGAGGTTCCGATAACTTGTCACCTGGTTTTCATATCTTTTCTGGTATGTTTATTTTTTTATTTTTAATCTTCCCTTTTCTCCCTATCCTTTTCATTTTCTCTTATCAAATTCGTGTTATTTTAAATTTGTGAATATTTTTTGAATCCACAACTTTTATGGAATTTTACGAATGTTTTTCTCAAATTCACAAGCATTTTTTCAATTCATGAACATTATTTTTTAGCAAACATTTCTTTACTCTCACGTATGTTTTGAATTGTGCCAACCTTTATTGAATTCCATGAAAAATTTCAAATTTGTTGATATTTTAAAATTTCATGAAATTAATTGGTATTTTACGAAATAAATAAATTTTCGAACAAACTTATTGAATTCTTGAAAATTTTAAAATATCAAAAGGAAAATTATGGATTATCTAAATTAGCAATTACTTTTTATTCCTTAAAATGTTTTGAAATAATGAATTTTGTTTAAAATAGCTGAACATATTTTAAATTTATAAACATATTTGTTTCATGAATATATATTTTCCTAATTCATGAACATTTTAAAATTAAAAACTAACCCAAATAAAACCGTTGTCAATTTTTTTTTAAAAGGACCCCCGCAGAAAAAAAAGAATTAAAAAAGGACACAACATAATATGAGAGAAACACCATAGTTTTAAATAGCAGGCTAGCTATAGCCTCTGTATAGCTTTTTGAGCAGGCTACCGCTAAATGCTACTCATGTATAATTGTTCGCTAATAGTCGGCTATAGCCCTGCTATAGTTGATTTGGAGGACCACCGCTATTTAAAACACTAGAAAACACTGAAATAAAGAAAGAAGTTTAACAAAGTGTGTATGAGCACTTCTGCTAGTTCCTCTATTTATTTATTTTACTGGTGTCGGTCGCTCTCTTTCATTCTTTGAGAAATTGTCGGAAAATGAGAGTCGGTCACTCACTAGGAGAGGGTGCGTGCCTCCTTTCATTGTGGTGGGCCAGGCCCATATATATATAACACCTCTCATAGTGATCAAACACAAAAGGTTGTCAAGTTTAATCCGAAAATCGAAAACAATACAAAAAGAAGAAAAGTGTTGTCTGAAAATCACAATGAGTCTAGTAGCTCAAAGTCATTTGGATAGCTATGGCCACTGGGCACATAGAATCACTAGGCCCATTCATTATAGTGGTACATTAGAATGGGATTTCATTTTCACTTCATCCCGCTAGTATACTCCCAGGCCCTCCCGTGTGAGGGGGCTTTTCTAGGTCTCGCATATTGCGAGACCAAAGAACTTCCCGCCTCAAGCGTCTATAAAATGGGCCAAGCCCAGTGCGAGTGTGCGACATCGCCTTAAGCATCTACATGTGTACGCACGCATGCAAGCAAGCATGTGTGAGAATTATATCTCTCTTCTAGCGAGGCTACGTTCCATCTTGCCTGAAACTTTCCTGAGCTTGTTCAGTAATGGGTCGGGCCATTATTTCAGTGTGTCTTTGTTCAAAGTTTTTAATGTAGTGTTTTTTGTAATATATTTTATTTATAATATTTGGAAGTATAAAAAAATAAAATAAAAAGTAAAAGAGAAAAAAATAGAGGTTGCGGCTTCCAACGCACCTGGACCGGCCCATCTCGCGCCGCCCTTCATGCAAGGTTTCCTTCGTCTCGCTATACGCGAGACATGTGCTTTTATCATGTTTTTTTATCCTTATTTCATTACCGTATGTTTTGTTTGAATATGAAAATATTTATGTTTGTGAACATTAAATTTGATATTTATTTGAATTATGTGTGCTTGATTTTTCAATTTTTGAATTAATATGCTGTTGATAATATGTATTCAAATGTAGTTGTATGCTAACGTGTGGATAAATTGACAAATGATTTTTTTGCGTGATGAGCTAAATGAATAAAAGTTTAATTCCTAAAAAAAGAGGAATTTAATTATGGTGGATGGGCCAAAGATGCCCTTAGCAGACTGAATCTCTTTAGCACCCTGATGGTGGTTACCTTTGAAATCCATTTGAATACACTTGGGCATTTGAAACAAAACGAACATAGGCCTGAATGGAAGATAAATGAACCGGCGACTAGAAGGAGAGGGGCCGTTTTTGCAAAGTCAAACAAGGCTTTCATAGCTCAGTTGGTTAGAGCACCCGTTTAGTAAGCGGGAGGTCTTAAGTTCAACTCTCAATGAAAGCATGCACATATCTCCATCTTTTTAAATTTATCTGTTTTTGGCTTGAGCTCCACAGAGCACACACAGCAACAGCTCGTACTTGTTGTATTCTTTTGTTTCTCTCTGTTCTTTAGCTTTGGGATTAAGGAGGTCCATCTCTATCATTTGGAACTAATCAATATGAATTCATCAAAGTTCCACGGTGTATTTCTTGTCCCTGCCGGCTGACCATGACCCTGTGTTGTCATGGCGCTTGGGTCAAAGGTCTACACCGTGTCCGGAAAGCACTCGTGCAAAAGGAGCTAGTACTATTCATGCCCCGAGATTTTACACTTGAAATGTTTCCTGGTAATTGTGCATTACATTGGTGTTTACGCGATCACGGTCTGCAAATGCGCTCTGGGCGCTGTTTCTCTAATGCAACCTCGTTACTCTTTCCTGGCACGAAACTAAGCGGGAGAGCCTAAACCCGAAAGAGCAGAGGCCCAAAAACCGATGATCCAATCAGTGGATGAATGATGAGCATGTTTTATTATTGAACTTGGCAATTAGTTTGCTTTGCCTCGCTTCAAACGAACGCTTCCTGGAATGCTAAATCAATTATCGTGACATAGCTTCCGCTGCTAGTCTTAATCCCTTGATTGATTTGGTTGGTCATGCACACCGGCTATATTACAGTGCGGTTGGATTGGAGACTCGAACCACCTACATATGAATGAACGAATGAATCTCTCTCTCTCTGCATGATTCAGTGAGAGATGCAGATGCATGATTGAGGCAACTTTTTCTGACACCGTCCTGTTCATCTCCCGTACAGTGACGGTGGTGCCACCATGCATGCATGTTCCTAGTATCAATGGCCTTCAACTTTATGCCCTCCAACTTTATACTAGTATCTATAGGAGGGAGGCAAGAAATCAAAATGTGACGTGAGTCACACTTGCATGGCATCCAAAGTTTGATTCGCTGCATATGCATGGCACCACATCGTTTTGAACTTACTCCCTCGGTTCTTAAATATAAGTCTTTCTATAGATTCCACTACATACTATATACGAAGCAAAATAAGTGAATTTACAATCTAAAGTATGTATGTATACATCCGAATGTAGTCCGTAGTAGAATCTCTAAAAAAACTTATATCACAGCAGAAACTGTGCGGCTATAGGATCCCTTGTATGGCTGTTCTTCAAAGCTATGGCGCCCACTGTTTGTTGGGCCTTGCCGGTTGCTTGGGTTCAAGCTGGGGCATGGTATGGTATGGTAGGTACTATTTCTCTTGCAAGCCAAGCTCAGCAGCTCTGCTAGAGTGACTGCTGGCCGAAACGCTGAAATTTTACTGACCTAACTATTGTTTGATCATTCGGATCCGAGGAGATGGGAAATGAACCTGTTTTTTATTTCTCCTAGGAGTTTAATTAGGGACTACACTTTGTTGGGTTCGCTGTGAATGAGCCCATCCCATTGCCTACCGGCCGCGAGAGCGTTGGTGTAGCCATAGGTTGGTAGGTAAAATAAAGGTGATGGTAAGATACCAAGAAGCTCATGAGAGTCTTCAACGTGGGTTACCAAATGCATCTTGAGTAGCGAATGGTCAGAGGGTAAGAGCATCTACAGCCGGACCCCTCATACCCTCCTCAAACATCCGGACAGGCCACCCGGTCATAAAAAATCGACCCAGACGGGCCGCTCAAACCAGTCTCAAACGCCCGGTCTGACCGGTACCTCTCATTTCCAGCCCCAAATACGAGGCGGATATGGGGGAGCCCGGGCGCGTCCAGGCACGCCCGCCACGTCGGACCCGACAGCCCGACCCCACCTCAAATTGCCCCCAAATCGACCCCGCGAAGTGTCGGATCCATTTGATGTTACCCTCTCTTCTTCCTCCTCGCGCCGTCCGTCTCCCAACTCCACCGCCGCGCGCGCTCTGTCGCCTAGTAGCCTCTGCTCCCCCAACCGCTCGGTCAGAAGGATCGACTCTTCCGACCTCGCCGCGGAGGACCTCGTCCCCGACACGGAAGGCACCGCGGCACGTCCTGCAACTGTCTGCCTCTGCCTTGGGCGGGATGTGTTTGGCAGAATGTCTGACCGGATTTGTTCGTCAAATTTGTAGGAGAAACGATGGATTTCGATGCTTCGTCCGGCGAGGAGTATGGACCGACGCAGCTTGATCAACTGATTCAAGAAGAGTTTTTCGATTCATCGGATTCGGACGAAGAAGTGGACATGATCATGCTCATGAGCATGGAAGAGGAAATGGACCGGCAAGTGGAGCATATTCTCAATTTCAAGGGTTCAATCAAAGGGAGAAGAGTCATCAATCGGGATAGGGTATCCGGAGCAAAGCTACTGCAGAAGGATTACTTTGATTCGAACCCAAGATTCCTGGATTATCCGTGGTTTCATCATCGTTTTCGCATGCGAAAACCATTGTTTTTTCGCATTGTGGAGGCAGTGAAAGCACATGATGACTACTTCAGGCTCACAAGGGATTGATGTGGTCAACTCTCTTTCTCTGCCAAGCAGAAGTGCAGGGCTGCTATGAGGATGCTTGCACTTGGTACTGCGGCGGATGCCGTTGGTGAGATGGTCAGGATGGGGGAGAGTACATGCCTCAAAACTACTATCATGTTTGCCCGTGTTGTGGTGCATGTGTTTGGATCAGAGTATCTGAGAGAGCCAAATGCACAGGACATTGAGAAGTTGTTGGCTATTGGAGAGGCCAGAGGGTTTCCCGAAATGCTCGGATCAATCAATTGCATGCATTGGCAATGGAAGAACTGCCCCAAAGGTTTGCGAGGAATGTATCAAGGTCACACAAAAGAGGCCACCATGATCTGGACGGTGCATGCAGTCATTTTATTGATTATTCACAAAGATCATATAAAGTAATACATCAGTATGTCTAAAGCCATCATCTTGACAACATTTGTCGCTACTTCTAACCATTTCATGAAGGGGTGCCGAATGTCCGAGCCGAATACAAAATAGACCTCGCACCAAAGGCTAACATTTAAAGCCGAAAGTCCCAACCAAGCCTCTTGCCGGGTCTGGGGAACACACCGGTCCAACGCACTCTGAGAGGCCGCCGCCACCGTCTTTCACCGATCCATCTTCAGAGCAGGTACTGACGCATCGACCTTGGCATTTCTGCCGTCGACGCCACGAAGGCGCCAGACGGCACCACCTCCCTACGCTCGTCAATCATCATGCATTCAACGTCGATACCCTACCGCGCCTTGTTGCCGAGACTCCACATCGTCAATACGTGACTTGAGACGCCGCTTCACCGCTAAAACCGTCCACTGATCCCTCGAGCCAATGCACACCTCCAAGAATGACGCCCTCATGGAGGGAATGACACAAGAGTGCCACCATTATCCGATCAACCGATCAAGGGTTTCCCTCGGAGGTAGGGGCAGGAGTTGGGAGCTTCACCTCGATGATGCCTTAATGAAGGAAACGATGCCAATGACGTCACCATCACCGGCTGCGCCCACCGGTCAAAGACCAGGTTTTCACCCGGGTCCATCCCAAGAACTTCTAGCCGACAACCTGTGCATCTGCAAGACCACTTTCAAAAGCCCCGGAGCTGGCCGCCCAGATCCGACGATCATCTACAGCCGCACTGCCACCGCGGTGTATCCTGATGCTCCGGCCACTGTCGAAGGGCGCCACTACCGAAACATGAAGAGAGAGCTGCCACCCCACCACGCCATGCCAGAATAACCGTTAGGATGAATCCCAAGCACACTCTTCACCGTCTCTATGGATTACCCAATGGACATGGTCAGATGTCCACGAACAACCGACGGGGTGGAGGTCATCCAACTGGAGTCACCAAATATAAGGTGGACACTGAATTTTTATTGATTTTAAGATTAGCTTTTACGTAGCAAGAGTACCCTAAAAACAATTTAAAAAGAACAAAAAAAAATCATACTCTACTTCTCTACTCCTTTCCATCGGGGTGAAAGTCAAGGATCCCCGTGCTGGACGGTCTGGCCTCGTCGTCATTGTGGGCCGGCACGAACGAGGCTAATCATGCTACTTCAGTGTGTCGTCGTCCTCCGCCTCGAACCCTTCAAAAAGTTGGGCACACTTTGCCTTGTTGACACAAAACTGCCAGCGATCGAGCATGCAGGCGCTCTGCACGAACGCAAGCACCGCCTGGTTGACGTAGACCACGTTTGGGTCTGCCTGAATGATGGCCGCGACAGCAGCGGAGAACACACGAGCTGCCTCTAGTTGGCGAGGTGCTCCTCTAGGAGCGCCAGGTTGTACTACTGCTCAACTTTAGAGTACATTTACGTCGACGCGGCATTGACCATCTCCTCTGCCGCCTCCATGGCCATCCAACCATCCTCCTTCTCCGGCAAGCTCGGAGGTTGGCCCGCCTCAATGTGGGCCTGGCATCGAGCGTCCGTGGCACGAGAACCCCCAACGTTATTTCGGTATAACGCTCCGGAGTGTGCTGCTTGTACCAAGTGACTAACTTGTGCACCGGGACGGACAAATGATGGTGGATGGTGGACTAGGGGCTTGGACAGTGAGAAAAAAGACTTAGGCCTCCTTTTTTATTTTCTTTGAAATGTGGAGGATAGAAATGCATTCCTATAAACCAAAAGGCTCTAAAGGAAAAATTCCTACAAGATCATATCCTATAGAATTCCTCTGAAATTCCTTCAAACCAAAGAAAGCATCAAGGGTGTGGTTTGGAAAGGGAGGGGTGGAGCTCGAGCGGGTTTAAATAGCCAAGGAGGCGACACGACGAAAGCGTGAATGTGAGCAGACGGAGTAGGGTTCTCGACTACCACACCGACGTGAATGTGCGAATGCGGGTAGCCTGAAGGTTCTCGGAGAGGGTTTGTGGGATGTGTCTGAGGTGCCAAAGTCTTATGTGGCGGTTGTCTCCACTCCCCCAAAGCCCCTCCAATTCGAGGCTGGGCTACAGGATTTCAAACGTTTGAACTGATCTAGCCTAATGAATTGATCCGCGTTAAAGGACTAAAAGTGTTCGAACCGTTCAATTCAAATATTGACGGGCATTTTGGTGATCCGATGCCCTGACACGACGGCCAAACGGCCGGCTGGCTTTGGCGATAGTGGCAAGACCATTTGTGCTTTCAGTTAGCAGCTCTTGAGCGATCTATAGCTGCACGACGGATTTACGGTTAAGCGCATACACAAACGTCCTCTATTATTGCGAGGGAGGGGTAAAAGACAAGCGCCGCTGCCGGAGAAACGACTGTGGCATGGCAGCCAACAGAGGTCGGCAGCGTGGAGGACAATCATGAGATTTTGGAGATTTACTACTGTACCTTACGGCCGGTCACATCGTTTTCACTGCCAAACGTACTCGCTGCGGTAATAATTGATTAAAAAGTGAGTGTAACAAGACAGCTCCGTATCACCCTAGCATTTTCTGTCTAACCGCTTTTGGATAGCTCTGCGCTTAGGCTTTGACATTGGCGGCGAGGACAAAGGGAGCATGATCATCATGGCCGCCCTAGTTAATTTCTGTTTACTAGTAGCTGGTAACGTTCCTTGTGCTTGTACCATAAGGTGGTTGGAGAGTGGAAATGAAGGAATAATCGTCCTTGCCGAACTAGGACACAGTTTAGGACAATTTGTATTTCATTTTTATTTTTCTAAAAAAAGGTTAAATCATCGGTCTCTGCATAATTGTGATGCACACAGGACAATTTGTATAGAAAAAGGAAGACTGCTTTTGATTTGGCCGTCCTACAAAGGGCGACAAGTATGAAACCTTACCCATCGCCAGTGGCATAGCCAGGAGTAAAATGAAGGGTGTGCGCATTCAGAAAAATTCTAGTTAATTCAAGTGTCATACAATTTTTGACAAAAGAAGGGTGGGCACAATCGAAATCTGTAAAATATGACACGATAAAGAAAACATTGTCAGAATTC
Organism: Elymus sibiricus; assembly: GCA_039707655.1. Taxonomy (NCBI): domain Eukaryota; kingdom Viridiplantae; phylum Streptophyta; class Magnoliopsida; order Poales; family Poaceae; genus Elymus; species Elymus sibiricus. Next base: position 47,260,128 of record CM077665.1, read on the forward strand.
TGGGTGTGCCACGGCACACCCGTTCTACCCACTAGCTACGCCACTACCCATCGCCATTGTCACCGTCCTCTTCTTCCCCCGCTCCCCTTGCCGCCAAAGGAGGACACCCGGTCAACGGTGGTGGCGGGGGGTTGTTTCTCACCCGCAACATGGTGGCGGTCTTGATCAGCACGCCATCCCCGGATGAGAATAGTTGTCATGGAGGCAACCCTGGCATGGCGACTCCCCTCACAACCCTAGCAGTCGCCACAATCCTCCTTCCCTTCCATCCCTCCCCTCTTCCGGGACTAGCGATGGTGGTAGTTGGGCTCTTAGCCCATTTGACGACATATGCATTTGGGCATGGACGACGTGGCTGCATCGGTGGATCCTTTGTCCACCCTTCCTCCCTTTGTCGATGACAAAAATCCCGAAATGGCTGGGTGCAAAGAGGGTGAGGTCCTAAACTCACTTCTAACATTTTCTCCGGTGGGGGAGGCGGGCCTGGGGCTCACCCAGTGTCAGGCTGGCTAACATGAAGGCGCGAGGTGGTAGAGAGGTTGCCGACAATGGTCACTTCAACAGCAAGTATGAAAATTCTTCGGATGGAAACCCATGATCTCATCTTTGATTTGAATGATCTCAGTTTTTTTAATTATAAATAGATTGGTTGGGCATCGATGATTGATTATCAGATAATTAATAATATACGGATGCGGAGATAGTGAAAATAAACAAAACCAACCTTTTTCTAAAACTTTAACAGAAAATGACCTTAATCTAAAAATATTTCACAAAGTGGCCCTTTTGCATGATGCTTGGGGCTAGGGCATCATGCTAGTCGGGGCGTCATGCTATTTGGCATGACGCCCAAAACCGAAGAGCCAAGTTAGATGTCGCTACCATCACGCCTAAGACCAGAGCGTCATGTCAGGACGCCATGCTACCAGTCCCGGACGTCATGAAAAAAGGGCCAGTTTGTGAAATATTTTTGGATTAGGTTCATTCTGTGTTAAAGCTTGAGAAAATGGCCAGTTTTGTCCATTTTCACGCGGAGACATGGCTATCCTCCTTTTAAAAAAGTTAATTAGTCCATGGGTTTGCATTAAACTGTTTTCGCTGATGATGGTGGGAATCCCAAAATGGTTGGGTGTAAAGAGGGTGAGGTCTTAACTCACTTTCCGACGTTTTCTCGGTGGGGTGGCGGGCCTGGGGCTCACCCAATGTCAGGATCTGGCTAACATGAAGGCGCGAGGTTGTAGAGAGGTTGCCAACAATGGTGGCTTCAACAAGCATGCAAATTCTCTGGATGAAAACCCATAACTCGCCTTCGATTTGAATGACCTCCTTTTCTTTCTTCATATAAATCGATTGGTTGGGCAACGATGATCAATTATCAGATAATTAAGTAATATATGGATGCGGAGATAGGGTTATCCTCATTTAACAAAACAAAATTAGTACTCCCTCCGTCCGGAAATATTTGTCGGGGAAATGGATGCATCTAGACATATTTTAGTTCTAGTTACATCTATTTTTATCAATTTCCGCGACAAGTAATGCGACGAAGAGAGTATATTTTTTCCATGGGTTTGCATTAAACTGTTTTCACTGTGTTTTAAGTGGTGTACTTTGGCAGTGTGATGACACCAGAGGGATTGGTAACCGACTTCTTAAGGACAGCCTTGACGAAATGCGCTAGGACCGCAGCGCGTAGGTAAACGTACCTGCATGCAGAGCTCGCTGAGCAACCATGTCAGCGTCAGTGAGAACCGCACCGCTCCGGTCCGAGCGTCCGCTTTATTAGCTGCAAACAACAGAGCATCCAAGGCGCAATGGCGTCGCGTTGGTAGCCAGCGAGCCAGCTAGGAGCCAAGCCAAGCCCTTCCACCGCACCGCGCCACCCACCCACCAAGCGAGGGCGGCGGAGGAAGACGACAATGGCCGCACAGGCGCAGCGGCGCGTGGACGGCTGCACGCTGGCGTTCTGCGTCCTCCACGACCTGCTGGGCGCGGCGGCGTTCCTCGCGGCCCACCCGCTGCACGCCGCCTACGCGCTCTTCTTCTCCCGCGGCCTGCTCGCGCTCGCCGCCTTCTTCTCCCCGCTGCTCCTCTCCACAGCGCTCCTCCTCGTCGTGCTCCTCACCGCCGCCCCGTACGTCGCGCCGGGGTGGGCCGGGGCGCGGTGTCTCGGGAGCACCTGCGGCATCGCCGTCGCCGCGCTCTGCGCCGGGCTGCGGCCAGACGGCGGGCTCGGGCTCGTCGGGCAGCTCTGCTCCTTCGTGCTCGGCCCGGCCGGCGTCGGCGAGATCGTGTTCCTGGGTGAGGTGTCCGACATTGGTGGCGGTTCTTGCTTCCTTTTGGAAGAGGAGAGCTTCTTGTCTGCTGCTACCCAGGAGGAGCTCGCCGTTGAGCTGCCATTGCAGAGTCACCGTGGAGAAGAGATCTGCTTCGTGAGCAATGGGGAATTTTATGAAGAAGATGCCTTCAACTTCAAGGATGAAATTCAGGAGAAAAATGTAGTCTCTGAGGATCTCAAGGCTCCTTCAGACTCTTCTTCTTCTTCTTCAGAGCATTGCTTTCCAGTTCCAGGTGAGACATTCATGCCAGAGATGGAAGAGCAAGAGCAAGAGAAATCCATCAACAAAGTACCAGAGAGAAAGGGATTCAGTAGTGATGCGGTTGAGGAAAAGAGGTTGGAGTGTGACCCCGTTCCTCTGGCAGCAATGGAGATGAAGAGACCTGACCGGGTCAAGAAGCCACATTCTTCGATTTCTCAGCGAATAAGGCAGTGGGAATCTGGCAATCTGAAGGGAGTTCTTGATGAAATCGAGGGCAATCCGGTGGAAATAATCTGCTTGGAGAAGGACTCATTCAAGGGCGTGAAGGAACCCATGCAAGTGGAGACTGAATCTTGCGACCAAAAACAGAGTGAAGACCACCTCGCCCAAGAAGAATCTGACCGAAAGCAATTACCAGAGCAGGAGCTTGTAGATGTCAAGGAAGAATTGGTGCACTCCAAAGTGGCAGAAGAATGCATCAAAGACCTGCAAGCTGAAGAAATTGCCGAGCATGGGGACGCGGACGGCGGGGAGACTCCTCTGAGGTCGACGTCCATCGCGCGGCGTGTGCACACGCGGACCTCGTCGGAGAACCTGGCCGGCGGGGCCGGCGAGGGGTCGCCGCCCAAGGGGAAGGAGTGGAAGCGGACGCTGGCGTGCAAGCTGTACGAGGAGCGGATCCAGCACAAGCTCTGCCGCGACCGCGCCGTGGCCGGGGCGTGCGCCGACGACATGGACATGCTCTGGGAGGCGTACGAGACCGGGGGCGGCAGCAGCGCCGTCGCCGTCACCGTCGCCGGCGACGCCAAGCTCCGAGGCGGCGGCAGCAAGGCCAAGGCGGCAGAAGAATCGGTTGACGCAGAGGAGGAGGAGGAGGAAGAAGACGAGGACGAAGGGCCGGTGCGGCAGCTGTGCTGCCTGCAGGCGCTCAAGTTCTCCACCAGGAAGATGAACCTCGGAGGCGGCAAGCCGAGCCTGTCCAAGATCTCCAGGGTGCTCAAGCGGATGACCGCGCTGTCCAGGGTCGGATCGCGCCGTAAGTGAAGATCGGTGTTGGTGATCGACGCATGAACGATTTCGCTGAATCTCTAGAGCTGTGGTGACAAGAACTGTTCAGTGTATCAGTGCTTCAGTTTGTGTATACGTATATGATGATGAAAAATATATATGGGTCTGTTTGGTCTACCATAATGCTGGTCATGCCAAATAATTTGTCTCCTGTCTGGTGTGTTGCCAAATACTCATTATTCCTCATGTAATCCCTCGAGCATCTCAAATTGCAATGATTCAACAACAGCAAAAGAAGACATGGCAGAGAAAAGAGGGCGTCAGGGACCAAAGCTCTGTTACTCCCTTTCTTCTTTTTTTTGAAAGAGGAGATGATCCTCAGGGCCTCTGCATGCATATATCCATAATTTATCCCAAATGATAAGTGTCACACGATGTGACACGAAGCATCCCGGCTCTGATGTTTTTTACAACTAAAGTTGTCATACGAAAAAAAAAAACAAAAAAAAAACTGAAACTTGCCAGAAAAAAAAATTGCCCTCCCCGTGTCATTAGACTTGCCATCGAAAACGTTTGGAGTTGCCATGTGTTCGTGTCACACGTGTGGCACTTATCGAAGTCCTAATTTATTGAATAGTCAACGATAACAAGAAAAACTTAGTATCGATACCGAACGAACGGCTTAGAAAAAAATAAAAATAAAAACTCACAGCCATCCAACATGGAGTTGCCTTGTGACATGATCTCCACAAGTCTAAGCACAATTCTATGACATATGACTGAACTAAACAAAAAATAAGTTATTCCTAGATAAAGGCTTCAAGAAGGTATCGTCATACGAGCGTCGATGCTGAATAGAAGATCGAACATGGATTTTCATCCCCGAAGCCAGCCTCGAGCCAACACCTTCAATAAGGACACGACGGTCGCACATAGACATTGCATGATCTAGCCGAAGAAGATCATTGGTTTTCAGTTGGAGTATTACAAACTTATCATCAAGTTCATCACAGCCAACAACCTCGCTACTAGCAGACGATGGCTCGGTCACTGGATCCTGGTACAGGGAGAGCACCAAGCCCACCCAAACCATCGGAGAAGATGCCAAATGCAGGTTGAGGATCACTGTCCAACATGCAGTGCTACTTCCAGTCACCGTCATACCACCTTCGATCCTGTCGACGGAAGCGAGAGACAAACTGACGCAATCAGGCCTAGTCTTGCTGTCGTTGCAACCACCTCGCAGATCGCCACTGTTGTGGCCACGTCATGGATCCACCTGCCATGTCATCCAGGCCGCCGCCCATCGATTTGATCAGGCCCCTAGGCAGGGATGTTCCCCCCCCCCTATCTTACGCCAAATGTTGAAAGCTTTCTTTTTAAAGATCAGCAACTAGGCAACCTCCTTGTTCCATTACTTAGAACAAAAACCAAAATTGAACCATCATCTTCTTCCTCGCACCCAAGCTTCGTAACATCCACGTACAACACTGTCCTCCAAGCTTTCTTCTTTGAACACCACAACGCTTCACTGCATCAAGCACGATGGCAGGAGAGTGACGCCTTAGGAAGGTCATCCAAGCCTTCGACACTGGCAAGATCTTGTTGGAAATATGCCCTAGTGGCAATAATATTGTAGTATTATATTTCTCTGTTTATAATTAAAAGCTTTTATTCAATGCTATAGCTTCTATGATGCTGGCATATGCGATTCAGTGGAAAACGCATATATGCACGTGTGGAATGATAAACGGTAAAATAAGATTCCTTGTATCGCCTCTAAGACTAGCTCAAATGTTGTTAGTGATTATGTTTTCCTGATCTTAGGATATCGTTAGTGTAACGATAGTCCTAAAAACAAAGTTGAGAATATGACGTTAGATGAACGATCGTATTGAATCAAATCAAACTTGTTTGTTATACTTTGAGATAATATCGTGAGAAGTCAATTGTTATAACAATGAGTGTTAACATGTGTTTTAGTTCTTTAGACCATGAGAGTATCGTAGTTAGTTTTCACCGTACGATGAACATTGGGGTTGCTCATAACGACAATTTACAGGTTCATCGGAAAGTTTGACAATGGTCTAGATAGCTCGGGAGTGGGATTTGCTCCTCCGACTATGGAAAGATATTCTTAGGCCCTCTCGGTGTGACGACATCCATCATCGTCTAGCCATACACAGGTGACTATGTCACGTGTATGCCAGAACATATCAACGAGAAAGAAGAACAAAATTGGTAACGAGGAGAACGATATAGTGAGCATGTGTATGACTCAAGAGGATACCGATATATCTCACCTCAGGTTTTGTAAAGTATCGCGAAGCAAAGGGAATATCACATGATAATCAAAGGTTCACTCGAATGTCATTCGTGTACTCATAGGGATCGATATGGACGTTCACGGTTCCGCTATCGGTCATTGAACACATGGGTTTTGTTCATGTCTATGTTTTACCGAACCTACATAGTCACAAGCTAAAGGTAATCATGATCTACCGAGTGTTAGCAAGACAGGAGTAACTAGAATATATTTGTGAATTGTTTCACTAATATTCAAAATAGTTTCAAGAGGAACCGGAAGCATTTCGGGGTCACCGGAAGGGTTTCGGAGTTTATCGGGCAATACCAGGTATTGTCGATAAATACTATATAGATGCAAAATATTTTCAAAGATGTTAAATTATTAATAAAAGACTCTAGTAATAGTTACGATGATTTTATATTTATTAAAATATCAACGTGCCTTAAAAGTCGAAGAGGTGGAAGAAGAATTGGGCCACAAGGGCCCAGTAGGGGAAGGCGCCCCCTTTCCCACTTGGGAGGCCGAATTAGAGTGGGAGGAGGACCCCCTAGGCCGGCGCAAGGAGGCATGCCTCCTCCCCTTTGTGTGGCGCCCCTCTCTACCCCTCCAACCTATATATACTAGTGGTATTGACACTTTTTGGACACAAATTTTTTGGAGCATCCTCTAGTTCTCGAATTATAGTTCTAGTTCACTAGTAGAAAATGGACCTTTAGTCCCGGTTCTCCAACCGGGACTAAAGGCCCCCACTTTTAGTCCCGGTTGGATTACGAACCGGGACTAAAGGGGCTCCGCGTGGCAGCTTTCTGGAGCGGGGGCTGGAGGACCTTTAGTCCCGGTTGGTGTGTTACCAACTGGGACTAATTTTTTTTTTTGATTTTTTTTATTTTTTTTCGACTTTTTTTTGATTTGTTTTAAACAAATTTCATCAGATTTTTAAAATTTTGAATTATTTGACAATTTAATCTCTAATCACCCCTCCTCACTGATCCAGCGTGGAGCATTCATTCCAAATCGTCTAACTTCCCGGCCGGTCACCCATCCTCTCACTTCTCCAACCCCAGCACGCTTAACTTCCTGGCCGGTCACCCATCCTTTCACTGCTCTAACCCCAGCACGCTTAACTTCTCGGCCGGTCACCCATCCTCACACTGCTCCAACCCCAGCACGCTTAACTTTCGAGTTCTATCTCCCCTAGTTTCCAAGTCTGCACTTGTTGTTTTATTCACAATAGTAAGCTATCAATCCTATTAACCCTTAGGTCTTGATGTGACATGATTTAATTTTTTGAACTCCAAACAATTATTAAAATAAACAACAATGATTAACAAACAACAATGATTAATTTAAAAACTCCAAAAAACTTCAAAAAAGGCAAAAAATTCAAAAAAAAATTTCTCAAAAAACAAAAAATCCAAAATAATAAAAAGTTTAAAATAAAATAAGTAATAATAATATTGAATTTCAATGAAAATAAAATAAGTAATAATATTATTTTATTTATTTTTTGCCATTTATTCATTTAATATGGCATAATTAATATCTTTAAATCTGTAAATCGAAATTCGACAAATAATATATCCATTATTATCAGAAAAATGTGAGTAATCCAAATATGACATCATTTATTTTATTTTAAAAATAAAATTTATTTTTAAAATCTGAATTTTTATTCTTTTTGAATTTCAAAAATCTAAAAGAATTTAAAATGTTTAAAAAATAAACTACTTATTCAATTAATTTATGTTATATGTATCATATCAATCCTATTAAGCCCTTGAGCATGATGTCACACGTTTCACCATTTGAGTTTGAAACTATTATTCTAAAAAACAATAATTATTTAGTAACACTAATATTTATTGAATAAATAGTTTGACCAAAAATTCAAAAAAAACTTAAATTTGAGGATAACTTTTTTTCATTTCGGAATTTGAGGATTCTAAAAATTTACAAAACAGCCTACGAGGGTTGCCATCGAAACCGGTTTCTCGTGCTGAACATTTTGATATATTAAACTTTTTTTTTCGACATCGTATGCAAAAGTTATAACCGTTTTACTTTTCATAACAATTTTTTAAAACTTATTTCAACTCCAGACTTTTTGTGCGTTCAACATGCACCATTCAAAGCCAAATCATCAATTTTCAACCCTTTCCCACATCATTCGCTATTTTTCATGCATTTATTAACTTTTTTGAGCTAAATGACCCCGAAATTGAAAAGCACTACAAATGAACTCTGAAAAGGTTGAAACTTTGCATGGTATCATCATTTCACCCACATAGCATGTGCTAAAAAGTTGAGACGGTTATGGCAAAAACTGAATGCACTTCGTGTACAAACTGGACAATCCCTTTCGAAGTATCAGGGTTTCAGAAAAAAAACTCATCTGTTACAAAGGCATTCATTTTTTTAACTTATTTCAACTCCAGACTTTTTGTGCGTTTAACATGCACCATTCAAAGCCACATCATCAATTTTCAACCCTTTCCCACTTGATTCGCTATTTTCATGCATTTATTGATTTTTTTGAGCTAAATGACCCCGAAATTGAAAAGCACTATAAATGAACTCTGAAAAGGTTGAAACTTGGCATGGTATCATCATTGCCCCCACATAGCATGTGCTAAAAAGTTGAGAGGGTTACGGAAAAAACTGGATGCAATTCGTATACAAACTGGACAATCCCTTTCGAAGTATCACGGTTTTTGACGAAAACTCATCTGTTACAAAAGGCATTTCATTTTTTTAAACTTATTTCAACTCCAGACTTTTTGTGCGTTCAACATGCACCATTCAAAGCCACATCACCAATTTTCAACCCTTTCCCACTTCATTCGCTATTTTTCATGCATTTATTGATTTTTTTGAGCTAAATGACCCCGAAATTGAAAAGCACTACAAATGAACTCTGAAAAGGTTGAAACTTGGCATGGTATCATCATTTCACCCACATAGCATGTGCTAAAAAGTTGAGATGGTTACGGCAAAAACTGGATACACTTTGTGTACAAACTGGACAATCTCTTTCGAAGTATGTGGGTTTCAGACGAAAACTCATCTGTTACAAAGGCATTTTATTTTTTTAAACTTATTTAAACTCCAGACTTTTTGTGTGTTCAACATGCACCATTAAAAGCCACATCATCAATTTTCAACCCTTTCCCACTTCATTCGCTATTTTTCATGCATTTATTGATTTTTTGAGCTATAAAACTAAAAGAGCTAAACAGAATTTGTTTTTGATTAAAACACCTATTTAAAATAACCTAAAAATTAACAAATTAAATATAATGATAAAACACACTAATATTAAACAACAGGAAAAAGAATCACTCAAAAATCTATTTTTAAAGTAAAGTTATTCACAAACTAGTGATTCACCCAAATTTCGTTTAAAAACTCTAAATATTTCGCTGTAAGTACAAACAAAAGAAAATAAATAAATCAAAAAACAAAAAAAAACTGGAAAAGGACCTTTAGTAATTAAACCAGTTTCTCGTGCTGAACATTTTGATATATTAAAGTTTTTTTTCGACATCGTATGCAAAAGTTATAGCCGTTTTACTTTTTCATAACACTTTAGTCCCGGTTGGAGACACCAACCGTCTCCAACCGGGACTAAAGACCCTTTAGTCCCGGTTGGAGACACCAACCGGGACTAAAGGGTATCACTCCCTTTAGTCCCGGTTGGAGACACCAACCGAGACTAAAGGTCCCATTCGAACCGGGACTGATGCCTGCCGAGCCCCGTCCGGCGTCCTAGCCGCTCGAACCGGGACTAATGCTCACATTAGTCCCGGTTCGTAAAGCGACCGGGACTATTGCTCCGATCCAGCTAGGACGAAAGCCCTGTTTTCTACTAGTGGTTGGTCCTAATTGATCAATTAGAGATAGACCTAGACCCTATAATCCTCATAATTAGAAGCCCAATGTGGTTCTAATATTCTCCCTCTAATTCTTCGGTGACGATTAGCTCTGGACGGCGAAGCGCCATCGGATCGTGAAGACCGTACACTTGCAACTCGTAGAGAGGCCGTGCTTTCGGTCTTCTGTTCGAGGGACTGTTCATGGCCGGTTCGCGGGATCGTACATCTACGGTTCGAGGGACTTCAAGTATGATCTACACTGACTCGTCTTCTTCTACCGCAACTCGGAGTCGGTAATGATCCAATCCAGATCGTTCATCGCATCTTCATAGTGTTACTGGGTGATGACATGGCGATTTTTTTTGTTTCCTACTACATTTCCTAATAGTGGCATCATGAGCGGTTCTATGAGTAGGTGCAGGTTTCGATCTATATCACATGTGGATGTGAGGTTTTGATATTCTTGCTATGCTTCCCTCGAGTGTTGCTTCGGTTCAGTTCATTACCGGCAAGACGTAGCTTTGGGTGGTGGTGGGATATATGTCTCACTTATAGCGAGATGGATGTCTGCCTCGATGAAGCCAGTGCGAGGCTAGGCCGACCCAGCGCGGGGGATGCCACATGCCTCAAAGCGCTTGTTTTTTCACTATTTTCTTTTCATTTTTTCATTTTTTTACTTATGTTTATCCTTCCATATATTCTAAAAACATATATTAAAAAAATTAAATAAATATTTGAAAAATGTTAAAGGTGTATTGAAAAAATGTTACTGATGTCAACAAAGAATGTGTAAAATAATATACAATGTGTATGAAACAAGACATTGGAAATATATTTTTAAAAAATTAATCATGTATCTGGTGAATCTTAAACATTTATAAAAGAATACTCGTAATGTACATGGTGTGGAGAAAAAGTAGATATTACAACATGTATTTGAAATATTTAATTCTGCATCTAAAAAAGGTTAAAATGTGTATATCAAAGTATCCCTGATGTAGACACAAAATGTACATTGTGTGTGAAAAAAGTAGAAATAAAAAAATACATTTTAAAAAGGTTAATCATGTATTTAAAAATATTAATTGAGTATAAAAATAATATTTGAATTTTTAAAATTTTAAATTATGTACTATATATGTGTGTGTGTGTGTGTGACAAAATGTATCACATATTTAAAAATTGTTAAATATGTGTAAAATGTGTTCCTTATCTGTACGAAAAATGTAGAATATATGTAAAAATGGAGACATCATAAGCGTACATTTGAGAAAAAGTTAGTCACGTATTTACAAATAAATCAGCGCATAAAAAAAAGTTTTAGATGTATACGAGAAATGTCTTCATTTATGTGAAAAATGTTAAACATGTATAAATATATGTTCCTGATGTATATAAAAAATGTACATTGTGAGTGTTTTTTTTTGCTTATTGCCATTAAGAAAAGGTTCACCTGTGTATTTGCAAAACATGTTGACCATATTTGAAAATGTGTTCAAAACATGTATTTATGAAAAAGTGTACATCATGCATTTGAAAAATATTCAACATGTATGAACAAAATGTTTTGTATGTACTCTAAAGAAGTACATTGTGTATGCAAAAAAATAGACATGTGTTGAAAAAAAAGGACAAAAAAACCAAGGAAAACAAGAGATAAATAAGCAAAAAAAAAACTAAAAATAAAACCGAGGAAAACTAATGAAAACAGTGAAACCAAGAAAGAAACAGAGAAAAACATAGAAACTCTGAAAAATAAATAATAGCAAACGGAAAAAAGAAGAATAAAGCAACGAAAACCGAGAAAAGAAACCAATAGACCAAGGAAAACCATAGAGAAAGAGAAAGGACCAAAGAAAGCCGAAAAAGAACAAAAGGAGACAGAAACACTGAAGAAAACAAAGAAGAAACAAATAAAACTGAAAGGAAGAATAAAAATAAATATTTTTTTTTTCCAAAAACCGAACGAACGCAACAACGATCAGACTCGAACAAGCAAATGCAAATGGTACTGGGAGGCGAGGCGGGTATTATATTTGCTATTAGCGAGCGTGATATATATTATATTGCCCATATTTGGAAGACATGGTGCTTACATGGGCTTGACACATCGAGTGGAATAGGCGCGCACCAGTAGCACAGCACCAGCTAGCGCGGTGCTCTTATCTGTTATGGTTTTATATTTTTACCTTTTTCTTTATTTTTAGGGTAAAAATGTTGAATACACAAGGAACAATACTTTCAATACAATGAACATTTTTTAATACACAATCATCATTGTTTTAATATACATTGAATGACATGCAACCAAGGCTGCGGACGTGAGCGTGATAATCCAAAGCTATCTCTCGTGTAATGCTGATGAGGCGCGCATCGACAGTGGTCACGTGGTTCTCCGTGAACATCGTCTTCCCGAACAACCAAAGAATATATGCCTCTAGGGACCGATCAACCTGTGCCTCGGACAACTGAACTCCGGGGTATCCTAACGCGACAATCTACATATAACCCAAACGACTTGTATTATTCTATGTAGTGAGGACAACTATAAAAACAACATTAATTTAGCTGACCGAGAAGGTTACCTGAAACTGGCTCAACCAGTTAAAACGAGGCCCGTGAGGATCGTTCTCTAAGGCCACATCAGTTGGCACCGCAGCTAGAAAACGGGCCTGCATCGTAGCTAGCCAGCCAGGTTCTGCCTCTAAAGGACCTATGGCAGCACCGGCCAACGGTAATCCCAACAAGTAAGACACATCCTGTAGAGTAGGCGCCATCTCTCCCCAGGGAAAGTGAAACGTATGTGTCTCCGGTCTCCATCTATCTACTAAGCAGGTAAGGAGTGACCCGTCGTAAGAGAAGCGTTTGTTTTGCCTCTTGCGTAGCTGCATTGGTTCACCAGCTTCATCCAACTCCGGATGATCAACCCACTCATCCAATGTACCCTCAACCTGCCGTGCCAAGGGTAGCAGTCCAGCCCACATTAACCTACAAAATAAAAAGAATGTACAACAAACAGTTAGCGGGCATCAAATATTACCTATTACGAATTAAAACATGATATGCAAACATACCTATCAACCCATTCAGGGTGTATCATCCAGTTAGACTTTGGGGTGCGAGGGATCAACACATCTAAATTCTTGCCCGCTTGCATAAGTGCGGCCCAGTGTTTTTTATCGATCGTATCTTTAAGCAACGCATACGAAGACATATCTGAAATTATAACATAGTTCGACATATTAGAAAATAAAACATAGTCCGACATATTACAAATTAAAACATAGTCCGACATATTACAAATTAAAACATAGTCCGACATATCACAAATTAAAACATAGTCCGACATATTACAAATTAAAACATAGTCCGACATCTCACAAATTAAAACATAGTCCGACATATCACAAATTAAAACATAGTCTGACTCATTATATAGCTTATGAGTTATTTCTTCCTCGTCGTCCCCTTCGGCCTCGACTGCCTCGACCACGTCCGCCTCTTGCTCCTGTTGTCGCACTCGTCGATGTGGACGCACCGTCTTTGTTAAAGTCGGGACAATATTTCATCCTATGCCCATAATTCGCGCATAGCAAACACTGTCTGGTTGCTCCACCAGCTTCAGATTGGTCCATATCATTACGGATTCGACGCACCTTACGTCTACCCCTACTGGTTCGCCGAAGATCAGGATCCGGGATGTATACTCTCTCATCATCATTTACCTTGTTGAAATTGCCGACTACTCTAAACCCTGTCATCTCACCGGTCCATGTGTTGCGTACTGACTCTTTCAAATAGTATGGGGACACGAAGGAGATGGCATCCAACTGAATCTGGCCGCACGCAGCCAACACATGTGAGCAAGGAAGGTGCAACAACTTCGGTTTGTTGCATGTACATTCACACGTTGGATAAAATTCCGTTCCAATTTTTACCTCATGCGTCTTCACCTCATTTGACATACCAAAACCATCGGTAGGTAGCTGAACCTCATACCTCCTTTCCTGATTACCTATGAGTCTGACAGTGTGCTTCTTTGCTTTCTCTATCTTCTTTGCCATGTACTCCATGACACGGCTACAATAAGGTGTCTTCGGATGATCTGCAATATGCTTCTTTGCTAACTCGAGCCTTTCTCTGAAATATCTCAAAGTGCCATGGAATACAGCCTCCACAATAGCTATGAGTGGCAATGCTCTATTCCCTCTAAGTACAAAGTTATACACCTCAGCAAGGTTGGTTGTCATGTGGCCATACCTAGCTCCATGGATGTCATGCAGGAGAGACCAATTCACGGGAAGCTCTTTCTCTATCCACTGAGTAAAATTCTTTATTGCCCTGCCATTCGGCCTCTTAGTGCCAGGAGGGTCAATTGCTGGCAAGTCACAAAGAGCTACAGGCTGCTCTAGCTCCGCGATGATTATTGCTAATTTAACCTGATCTTGTTCCATTTTCTGTCTGGCTTTAACCTGCTTCTTAGTAAACTCATCTAGTTTTGACCAAATAAAATTGTATTTCCGTGGCTGATTCTGCTTGCATAATTTTTTGAACAAGTTCATCAACCGCTTGTTCTTGAACTGTGAGAAAAAATTTGCCCCTAGATGGCGCATGCACCACCGGCTCTGCAGGTCCTTCCATGGTGTTGATTCGTTCTCAGTTGGATCCCTCAGTGTCTTCACGGTCTTCAATATACCAGCATGTCTGTCATGAATGACACACACGTTCGGTCGGTCCTTCACGATGGCAATTTTCACTTGCCTCAAGAACCATATCCAGCTTGGAAAGTTCTCACCCTCCACGAATGTCATGGCAAGTGGGATGATTTGATTGTTCCCGTCAACACCAATAGCAGTAAGGATTTGCCCTCCGTACTAACCAGTCAGGAATGTGCCATCCACAAACATCACAGGAGGACAATGCCGGAAAGCTTCGATGCAAATAGCAAAAGAAAAGAATACTCTCTTCAACACCTTCAAATCTGGTATACTCGCCAATCTTGTGTGTTGTACGTTAACATAAGTGCCGGGATTTCTCTCCTTCAATACTTGAAGGAGCTGCACAACATTATCATATGAGTCCAAGAACGTCCCAAACCTTTCCTCCATAGCCTTCTGCTTAGCCCTCCAAGCCGGAATGACATAATTCCATCTGACCTTCACTGCTGTCTGGATGTGTTTTGCTTCCATGTCTTTCTTCTCCACTATCTCAGTATACATGAGTTGTGCATTGACAGTTGAAGACAGGTTCGGATGATTCACCAGAAGGTTTTTCCTCACACAAGTATGTGGAACAACATCGGTGACAACCCAGTGGATGTTATACTTCGGCACATGCCCGTGCACCTTCCCAGGACAACCTGTTTCAACACATTTCATGGTATAGTCTGTTCGATTTGATATGTGTGTCCGGAAAACCCTCTGCGTGGACATAGCCCACTTTACCACCGCATATTTCAATTTCTTCTTTGTACATAGAACCTATCTGGACTTGGTTCAGATGATACTGCCATGGAGTCTCATGGCCATCGTTGACCGTGAGACCGGTCGATAGGTCCTGATCCCATGCGGCAGGAATCGGTACCTCCACTTCATCCTCGGAATTTTCAGAATCCAGATCCTCAGCCAGTCCATCCTCGTCCTCTTCCTCCATCACCCTCTGCATTTCCTCCCCTTCCTCATCGCCATCAGCAAAACCAGAACCATATAATATTAGCGACCGACTACTCTGCCCAGTATCGTTACCACACAAATTGTGTGGCACGTAATCTGGCTCTTCCTCGGGTTGGCTAGCATCCACATCCATTGGCTGTGACCCGGATAAATAAATATCGTTAGCCACTTGACTGCCCTGCCCGGGTTCATACCCCCCTCTGGTTGTCCGGTATTCTCCTCCTTCGCCACAGGTTGAACTAGGGCATATGGGTGGATTTTCCGGTCTCTGCAACGCCTTAACAGGGTCAACCACTTCTGGCTCCTATCTATCAGCATCAACTCCCACTTCACATTTTTACACGATTTGGTCCACAATGCTTGAATACTGACGGAACATACCCCAGGATCCAGCCCAAAACTAGTTGTCAACCAGTACTTCAACTGTCTAATGTCCAGTCTGTCCGGGTCTGGAAGTGTCATGACACATTTTTTATACTCGCTAAGATCAACCCCCAACTCATTATATCGAACATTGCCAGGGCCATAGTAAACAGTCAAATTTACTGATTCAGACATTTTAACCTGTCAGACACTTCCAGCTCATTAATCACAACGAACAAAATTATTGCTCGCTACACTAACTAACCGCTAAAATGACAGCACAAACCAATTAACACTAAAAAAAATGTGACGCGGGATTATACCTTCGACGCGTGTGGCCACCTCACGGAGAACTTGCACCAACGGACAACACCAACGCCACCCCCTAAGCGGCAAGAATCTGCACCTCCTCCTCACCAGCCAAACCGCCTCCTCCTCCTCCTCCTCACCCCCACCATGACTCCCAAAATAGCTATCCCATAGGAAAAAATGACCGTAGGCCGGTGGAGATGGCTACGATCTACCGTTTCTGTGGTTTGGATTCGAAAATGGGTGGAGAAACGGAGAGATCAGCGAGGGGGGGCGAGGTTACAGAGAGAACGAGAGAAGAACAGCCAGAGGAAGAAGAAGCTCGGTCGGGCGTTATCCACGACCTCTTCGGTCGTTGGTTGGCCGAAAAGGCCCGTCTTCGGCCGCTGGTTAGCCGAAAAACTTTTCGGCCTCTGGTTTAGCCGAAAAGGCCCGTCTTCGGCCCACCACTCGCACTCTTCGGCCCACGCGTAACCGAAGAGGCCTCTTCGGTATTCTGCTGGCCGAAAAGGCCTTCTGCGGTCAACGAACGACCGACGGGGTGCTATTTTTGAAATAAACGTGTTAGCACTGCTAGTTTTCGAAATTGCTCTAAAAACGGTGCCAGTTTTGAAAAAAAAATCGATAATCCACCAGCTGAACCATATCACTTCCCAGATGTTTTCCTCTTTTTACGATTCGGAAATGATTAGGTCAGAAAACTACATGCTTCTTTAGAGGCGTCATTTAGTTTGCAAGTTGGTAACTGTGTTCACTACATGGATCAGCATTCATTCCAAGGGCTGTACTATATTTGCGGGGAACACACGGGAGCGGAGCAGTCTCGCATGCAGTAGTAGCACTTCAGCACCAGTGGTTTTTTTCGATAAAAGATAATTTTATTATCTTAAAATGTAGCATCTAGTGGATACAAACCATTATGAGTAACACCGAGCCTCTACATAACTAGGATGTACACAGTCAAATTAAAAAGTCTGACTAAAATTCATGAAATAAAAACCAATAATTCGACAATAGTAGAGTCCTATAGACCGACACGTAGAATGTTATTTAGATGAATGATCACGTAGAACATGCAAACTTGCATTGGAAAAGAGTTGTTTGATTGTCTCATCATGAGTACAAAAACGACTTCCTACTCCCTTGTCAGTTGCTTCGTGTAAGGTTGTCTTTGGTTAACACAACTTCCCTACGAAGATACCACATGAAGATTTTCAACTTTAGTGGAATCTTAGACTTTCAAATTTCTTGTTATTACTCACCGGTACCTCATAATGTGTCAGCACACGATACATAGAGTCCACAGGGAAATATCCTGATGTAGTAAGATTCTAACGAAACACATCCCGGCCTTGTGTCAGGCTAATCGAATCCATCCGGAATAAAAGATTATGCCATGACACAAGTCGGGGGCAATCAAAGTAGCACTAGTGGTGTTAAGACGGACCAAAGTCTTGCTTTTTCACACCAAGCTTCCGAAAAATAATGTAAACTTTGTCCTCTTTTCACGACTTGGTAAATTACTATGTCTGAAACCTGTAGACTGGCTGGCTATTCTGTTCGTCATCATATCAGTTGCAAGTTAGTAATAACTGTATCAGTACAGGGACCATTATTCATTTCTAACAGCTGTACAAAATTTAACACTGCCACGACCGACGACCAAAGTCTTACCTTTTCACACCAAAAGTCTAGCCTCATAAGCATTACTGAACTTCTATTGTTGTGTAGTGTGTTAGTAGGGGCCCTTCCGCATCCTTCCCAACTTAACGATGATGCATGCATGCATTAGGGTTTAGGGTTGCATGCATGCATGCATATATTCTCCATCATACAAAGACGATGTTAGTCTTAATTAGACATGCCTGTTTAGAGGTCATAAGTATCTGCGATTGACATGTCTACCGCTTTTTGACATATGGCTGAATGTCTCAAATGCTTGTAGGTCAAAATTGGAAGGCCGTGGACTTCAAACCCGCTACCCCTGTAGATCATCTAATTTGCAAGTTCATGTTAAACTAAGCAGTGACTGTATGTGAAATACACGTATATCTGTAGGTTTGGTACTTGCTAATTGGAAGGAATACACTAGAGAAACACTAGAGATTCCAACAATGTGCACACTCCTTTACAAAAGCCACTGCAGATAAAATTTGCATGGCTCCAAGAACGTACAGGTTCTTGAAGAAGAAGTTTGAAGAGGTCTACCTCCAGAGTTTCCGCGTGGACCGGGTATTTTGAAGATCTACAGGACGACCGCGCTACCTGGACCCGAAGCCCATGAAGAAGACTACTAAACTGATCCATGGTTTGTCTTAAAGGAATGTGATTATTTTTATGGCAGAGTCGAAAACTAACTCTATAAATATGGTGTCTCTTCCATTCATATCTCAGTACCAAAATTCATACCCGAACTACTAGACATATCCTCGTCCTTTCTGCAAGTTCAAGATTCCTAGTGATGGCCCGTGCTAGCCATGTCGTGATTTTCCTTGTCTTCTCTAATTTGGCCATAGCCATGGCTGCCCCTCCTCTCTTAGATCCTTCCGTAGGGAAGTGTAAGAGTAGTTGTGAGGAAGAGCTCAATCTATCTTTGTACCTGCACCAAGTATTCGCTGGAGCAGCCCACAACCAAGAAACAATTCTCAACCCTGGCTTTGCTAACTCGTTTGGTGTGATAGCAGTTCATGACTGGACTGTGCATGCTACCACTAATTCCACTGCAAGTATCATTGCTCGGGCAAAGGGAATGCATATCCAGGCTACCCAAAGCCAGGCCAATGGCTCTGCTTGGTTTCTTCCTTTCAGCATGGTCTTTGAGGACTCCAGGTATATCCATGCATGTACCATTTGCAGATTAAACATATGAATATATGTTTTGTTTTTTGGGGTTCACTTTTTCTAATTATAGATACACCGTTTACAGCTTTGGCGGGTCTACATTACAAGTGATGGGGACAATTAGTGGTGCAAATGGTGAGTGGGCTATCGTGGGTGGGACAGGAAAACTGTCGATGGCGCGTGGTACTGTGAAGTTCACAGAAGTCCAGCCACAGAGCAACCCAGGCAGTGAGAACTACAGAAAAATTGATATCCATGCATTCTACACAACATCACCGGCCGTAAGTATAATTAATCTTTGAAATGAAGAGCAATTGTCTTATATATGAATTTCTGTGAAGTTTGGTAATCATATTCATGTGATTAAGTTCATACATCTATTTATGACGGAATCATATCTATTGATGTTAAGAAAAAGGTCTAAATCGAAATATATTCTATTTCCTTCACATGAAAAAGTGATTAATATTTATTTTTAAATGGGGAACGTACATAAACAAAAAAATCATCTGGTCAAACTAATTATAAAATATTTGTAGTCGCTATTACTGTTGTTTCTATGCAGAACAATAAGTTAGTTCATCTTGGTCTTGTAAAATTCATATTGCCTTGTTTGATTACTTACTATTTGATCAGCTAGTGATTTATTTATCTGTTTCTATAGGTTTGACACATGAAGAATAAACACGTGCCACTTCAGCTGGAAATGCGAGCCAAAAATCTCGCATAAATAATATATGTGTCTTCCATTATGGCTAGTAGTGCTTGCTGGTTGTAATATGGATATCGATGAAGTCTTCTTTACTTTCAAATAATGCAGGAGTGTGTGGCATATCATGAAAAATCTTAGATATACATCCATCGGGCGTTTATCATTTATGTAATGTTGGAATGTATGATTTAATTTGGAATCTTAGATTCTTAATATATTATATTAAAGAGAAATGATCATTTGTCCTTCGTTGTTCTTACCATTTTCATATTCAATGCATATGCGGGTTGTCGCGGAATAAGTCTGATTTCCATCGAAATACAGTTTAATTGTCGATGAGCACAAGTCGTGACTTGCCACATATATAGTTTCTATAGATTTCATAGAACATTACAAAAGCTAAATTCTAGGAAACCCCACATGTCTCCTTTATTGAAAACTCTGCTCTGTAGTTCCCATCCACAAAAAATAGTGGTGATAAAAGAGAGTATTGACTTAAGAAAGACAATTAGGAAAACTGAACAAGATCAGACGGGTAACATTTAGGGATGCAAGTGGTGGCCCACCTATCCCACAAAACATACCAAATAGTTCATCTCCTGTTGTAAAATTAATAGTTTTTGTGGCAGTTGTAAAATTAATAGTATGCTTCTTGTAACCGCAGCCATGCCACTCATAGTGGTCTCCTAAACGGTACAGTAGATTTGGATCACCAAACCTGATTACAAGTATCCTTCACTAAAATGTTGGGTGAATCATGTTAATATTTGTGGCATATCAAATGAATATCCATGGCCATGTGTTGCTTCTCTTCATCCTTATCTTCACTTCAAATGAAGGTGCTCAAGATCCATGCAAATGAGAATCCAGATCACGAGACTTTACATCGAGAAGTACGACAAGAAAAATATCAAATGCTTTTTGTGGGTTTGAACCTAAGTTTTCCACCGATGCTACTTTACACTGAAATATGTTTTAATAGTTACTCTAGACCCCCAATGTTCGAGACCAACTAAAATCCAAGAATTGTCAACATTATATTTTACCTCTTTCAAATGATAAATGATTTTGCATATGATCAAGAGAAAAGAGCTCCATTCGTTCAAAAGTTGAGCAAACATGTGGTGAAAGATCTAGTTTTTTTTCAAGCAGATTAAGCACAAAGGCTACCTTTGATCCTAAGAACCTACAAGCTCCCAAGAGGAAGATCAAGAAGGGAAAATCTAATCCAAATGGTGGTGAACGGACCTCTACTAATCCTTAATCTTTTGAAGAAAAATTGTATAGCTTGGCATGAAATCAAATTATAGTCATGTTCATAAAATCTCAAGTAAATTGGTACTCATATTACTACAAGCGTGTTGTCGACAGGAGTTCCACGATAGTAGGTATTGCATAATAAAAGGTCTTAAGTATGTTCAGTTAAAGCAGCAAACATCAAACATCACTCTCTAACAGAATCTCGGAGTTTATAAGGTTCAATATTCAGAGCTGCACATATGTGAATAATCGCTTCTTAAAACCTAAGAAATCTTACCATATGCCTTTTCCAACTTCTGCACATGGTTCAAAGTTTTAACATGATGCTCAAGGCAACCTACAAAAAGTTAACTTCTACAGGTTGTATAAAGACAACAATGAACAAAAGAAGGTAGTATATTAGAGAAACTCCAAAAGGTGCAGCAAACCAGGAACCAGCTTCATACATTTGTTATGCAATACCTACTTGGCTACTGAAACTGGATGTCACTTTTTTTAGTGAAAAAGGAGTTAATAAGGACTGAACTGCAATACTAGAACTACGAAGTTGAACAAGGAAAAGTCGTTAGTCGATACTGGAGACTGGAACTGCGTAATGAAGTCCATGCAATAGTACGGGACTTCAAATTCTGTGCATTGCCTTAACAAATTAACTTATCTAGAAGACTGTTAATACAGAAGAGAAGTGCTATCTGAGAATTTAACTGCCAAAATAGAAGTGAGAGGACTAATCTTTTCCAATGGTTTGACATGCATGGAGAGTGAGATAGACGACTGCCACAATACTAATTATCGACTACAAAAAGTTGCCCTGACAGAAATGAAACCTTCATTAATTAGTACATGAAAAAACAAAGAAGAACACAGATGAACAGATGGGGACAGAAGACACAAATGCACTTCAGTACAATTCATCTGTATATTAGTGAAGTAGAACTACCAGTAAAAAACTACACTACACACTAATTCACTAGCATGGTAAAAAAACTGAGCAACCGCCAACCCATATTAGAAATGCAAGCTACAAACACAAGGCAAGCTAAAAACCTTTATTATATGCCCTTTCCAATTTTGCACATGGTTCAAAGTTTTAACATGATGCTCAAGGCAAGCTACAAAAAGTTAACTTCTACAAGTTGTGCAAAGACAGCAATAAACAAAATAAGGTAGTGTATCAGAGATACTCCAAAAGTTGCAGCAAACCAGGAGTCAACCACACCGAGAAGCTTCTACAGTCCTACTCCCTCCGTTCCTAAATATAAGTCTTTTAGAGATTCCACTACGAACTACATACGAAGCAAATAAGTGAATCTACACTCTAAACTATGTCCATATACATCTGTATGTAGTCAATATCTAAAAAGACTAATATTTAGGAACGGAGGGAGTAGAATGTAATAGCACTAGTAGAAAACGGCCCATTTGTCCCGGTTCCAGAGGCCAATTAGCCCCGGTTCTGGAACCGGGACTAAAGGGTCAGGACTAAAGCCCAAAACCTTTAGTCCCGGTTCGCTTACGAACCGGGACAGAAGGGGCTCCACGTGGCCGCTGCGGGGAGCCCAAGCAGGAGGACCTTTAGTCCCGGTTGGTCACACCAACCGGGACCAAAGGGCATCCACGCGTCAGCATCTGGCAGGAGCTGGGGCTTTTTTTAAGGGGGGATGGGGGGGGGGGGGTTGGAGGGTTAATTTAGGGGTTTCATATTGTGTTAGCTAGCTAATAGAGAGAAGTGTCCTCTCTTTCTCCGTGCTTGGTCGACGCTAGCTACTATACATATAGAGAGAACTCGACGCTAGCTAATAAGAAAATGAAGGAAACCATTAATTACACAAGATCGTCATGCTGAACATATATAGAGAGAAGTGACATCTCTTTCTCCGTCCTTGGTTGAACAACAAGTTTTCGTATATCTATCCGACGCTACTACATATATACAATATAACATCTTTTACAATCCCTAACATCATCTACCTAAGATCCAATCACAAATCCACATGGTATTCTCCGTCTTTAGGTATGACGTGGTCAAAAAAGAATCCCGCCAATTCCTCTTGAATTGCTCGTATGCGATCATGTGGTAGGAGTTCATCCCGCATCTACCAGATCTAATTTAAAGAAGGGGTCAATACATGCATATATATGAATAAAACTCAACACAATTGATGGTAATATATAAAATAAAATTGTGAATATTATTTACGTACTTCAAATTATTTGTCAGAGAAGCCCCGCTCAGAGGTCGAGTGGCGAATGAACTCGCATACGTAGTATGCACATAAAGCAGTCGCTTCTTTCTGGTACAAGCACTTTACGAGAATAGAGTTCAATCAAACTGATAAGCAAGCATGGTAATGATATATTGATGAAAATTTGAATCAATTAGAGATGCGCGGAACTAGCTAGTACTACTTACTTTGGGGTGCGTAAATCGCAACTCTTTGTTTAGACCGGGAACCTTTCGGGTGAACTTCTTCCAAACCCTGCCAGGCAAAGAAAATGATTACTTGATATCAGGAAATTAACGAAAGTTGCATGCCGATATGGTCCCGGTATTGACTGAACTTACTTCTTGAGCATTGCAGTCATGTCCACATAATTCTCGGGATCTTTACGTCTCGAGTCTAAGACAGTTACTAATGCCCGGTCAAGCTTAATGGATAGCAGAATAAAGTGGTAACTGCGCACGCATATATAACTCATCAATTACATTACTTAACCTCGAGTAAGCGAAACCGAGTATACAGAGAAGACATCAACACTCACTTGAAGTTGTAAGGAAAGAGTATTTCCCTTTTGTTTTGATGTATAAGGAACGACTTTAGCAAGTTCTCATCGGTCTCTTTGATTTCATTTCGTACCGTCCATTCATTTACGGCATCTGGGCTAATGAACCCAACGTCGAAGATTCCTTTTTTGCATTCGACGATCTTCAATCTGCATAATATAGTGAGGATAATTATATATACATGCAATGAACGAGCTGAGCTAGAGACTTAACTATAGAAGTAATACTTACAGACACTAGGAAGTCATGAGTTGTTTGTCGAGGGTCAGTTGAATGTATAACTGAAATAACTCCACAAATTCAATAGGCATCACGCTGAGTCCAATGAATTCGTGCTCTGGTTTCACTGCCACATACATAGTGTCTTTCCCAGACTCCCTGCAGGTTTTCATGTACCACTCATGCAATTTGTACATCATCGTTGTTAGAGGAGGATGATCAGGTTTGACGAGAGGCTTCCCGTGCACGTATTTATATTCTTCTTTTGTTACCTCAGTCGTTTCAAAAGTTACATCATCCCCCAAGTAATCACCAGGATTGGTACCGGGCACCATCCCCGGATGATTAGCGACGATATCGCTAGACACCTTGAGTGGGGGCCACGATTGGTTCGCCTGTTCGCCGAGCTGGGGAATTTTTTTCCCACTTCTTCGTTCTGCTAACCTTGCATCCCTGGAAGTACTTCCCGGCCGCCGCGCATCTTGATATGTCTTTTTAAGACAGCGGACATAGTTGGAATCCGGCGGAGGCGGTGGTGGTCGCTTCAGGGCATCGATAGTGCGCTTCACTTTCACCGGATCTAGCTTCTCCTTCGGAGGTGGAGTTTTCTTTGCAAAATGGTCCCTCACTTGGGCACGACAGATGTCCTCGTTTTCCTTCTCGGTCCTCTCATATGGTAACTTTTCCAGAGGCTTGAGAGATGGACCGTATCTGAATTGCCTCCCACCTCTGCTTGTACTGCTACCCGCCGGAGCGGCGGCGTCTCTCTTCCGTCGTTGCTGACGAGGCGGAGAAGGAGGCGGAGTGCTCCGACGCGCCGGAGGAGCTGGAGCGGCGGCGTCTATCTTCCGCCGTTGCTGACGAGGCGGAGGAGGAGGCGGACTGCTCCGACATGCCAGAGTAGGCGAAGGAGGAGGCGGAGTGCCCTCACGCGCCGGAGGAGCCGAAGAAGGAGGCGGAGTGCCCTGATCACTCGCCGGAGGAGGAGGAGGAGGAGGAGGCGGAGTGCCCTGACTCGCCGGAGGAGGAGGAGGCGGAGGCGTCCAGTTTGGAAGCTTGATGTACTCCTTTCGCCATAGACATGTACTCCTCAGAGCATGAACCAGCTGATTCTCTCCTTCACCTGTAGGGTGGTCAAGCTCGAGCTCCTCAAATCCCTCCATTACTTCATCCACGGTCACAACAGCATAGCCATGTGGAATCGGAAGGCAGTGAAAAGTTCCGTTGGGTTGAGGAGGTGCAACAGAGCCGACAGCCGCCTTGAAAGTGAGGTTCCGGAATTTTGTCATAAGCTCGCAATGTTGAGCCTCCGTGATAGTATCCACGGGGTAGCTAGGAGCCGTGAAGTCAGGCTGAACGAGCTCCGTGGAAGCCACGCTGCTTCTCCGCTGAGATGGCGGGGTAGCTTCTGGGGTAGCTTCGTGCCGCTGAGATGGTTGGCCGGCAGCTCGCTGGCTCTCAAGTTCCTCTAGCTTTTCTAGTCTTGCATTGAGCTTCTGCATGTCGCTCAGCTCCGCTTTCCTCTTTCTCTCCCGGCTTCTGTAACCGCCTGCGTCGGGAAACCCAACCTTCCATGGAACGGAGCCTGGTGTGCCTTGTGTTCGTCCAAGGTGCTCAGCATTCCTGAGGGCCTCAGTCAGCTCGTCCTTCTCTCTGTCGGGAATGAACGTCCCTTCCTGCGCTGCGGTGATATACTTCTGAAGCTTCTTGACGGGTATTGCAAGTTGCTCGTCCGTCCAACGGCACTTCCCTGTTTCAGGGTCTAAAGTTCCCCCAACCCCGAAGAACCAAGTCCTTGAACGGTCTGGCCAGTTCAATGTCTCTGGTTCGACCCCTTTAGCAATCAGGTCATTCTCAGCTTTGTCCCACAACGGCCGGGCTTTGAGATAGCCACCTGACCCCGTGTGATGGTGATACTGCTTCTTTGCAGCATTGTTCTTGTTTGTCTCTGACATTTTCTTACTCTTGTCCGATGTCTTGTAGGCCACAAATGCGGGCCAGTGATCTCATATCTTCTCAAATCGGCCGATGAATTCTGGAGTCTTCCCTTTGTCTTCAAACTTTGATTTCAACTCATTCTTCCACCTTCTGAATAGATCTGCCATCTTCTTAAGAGCACACGCCTTGACCAGTGGCTCTATAACTGGCTTATTCGGATCCTCCTCTGGCAGTAGGGTGAAATTTGCCTTCAGCAAGGTCCAAAGATCATCTTTCTGTCTATCGGTGACATAAGAAGGGTCGTCGTCCTTAGGCTTATTCCATTGCTTGATGCTGATCGGGATGTTGTCCCTAACAATAGCTCCGCACTGAGCAGAAAATGCGTCCTTGGTCCGCTTGGGTTCAATCGGTAGGCCATCGTCCGCGAGTGCTGTGATCGTGAACCTTTCATCCTTGCGCAACCTTCTCTTCGGGCCTCGTCTCGTTACCGAAGCTTGGCTCGATCCGGAGGGCTATAAAAGAAGAAAGAAGAGTTAATATATGTACTTACCAAAACAATTAATGCATCAATTAGCTAGTCAGCACAGGCTTAATTAATATATATACCTCGCCGGACTTTGCAACAGCTCCCTCATCCGTTCGGTCACCGGAGCCGTCATCATGGTCTCCTTCTTTCTCCGGCATTCGGTCACCGGAGCCATCATAATCATGTCCTTCCTCCTCCATTGTTCGATCACCGGAGCCGTCATCCTCTCCTTCCAGACCATCGGTGTCGTTGAGAAACGACAAGACATCATGTCCGGCGAGGATTATCTCCCCCAACAACTGTTCTTGTTCCAAGTCTCTTTGATCCATAGTTTCTGCAAATATTACAACATGGCAATTAATATACAAACATGCATGTCCGACGTTCGGACCGCCTCTCTCATGAATGTCCGACGTCCGGACCGCCTCTCTCATGAATGTCAAACAAGGGATTCTCTTAACCTTTAAGGGATTTAACAAAATGGCGCCATTCTGGATGTGCAGAAAATGGTCCATATTTTTCCTGATCTCATCTACCCTTCTATATGTCATGTTGTCTAGTGTCAAAGGATTCAAGAAAACCAAGGCTTCATCATTAGCCGGAAGTAACAGGCGCATAATGGTACGAAGCACTCCAAAATTGTTTTGGAACGGAGTCCCGGATAGGATAATTAATTAGCTTTTGGTACGAAGTTCAGCAAGAGCCTTCCGAATATCGCTATTTGGAAGGCCTTTGCTGAATTTCGTACCAAAAAGCGAATTATTCTATTCGGAACTCCGTTCCAAAACAACTTTGAAGAGCTTCGTAGCATCATACGCCTGTTACTTCCGGCTAATGATGAAGCCATGGATTTCTTCAATACTTTGACAGACAACGTGACATATAGAAGAATATATATATAGATGAGATCAGAAAAAAATTGGATCAACTTGTGCACATCCATAATGGGGGCATTCTTGATAAATCTATGTTACCGGAGTTTTCTATATGAACAAAAAAAATTCCACATGACATGTCCGACGTCCCCCCTCATGTCGAAGTTATCGGGGAGGGGGTAGACGACAACGACGCTCACCCCTCATGTCCGACGTCCGACGTCCCCCCTCATGTCATGTCCGACGTCCCCCCTCATGTCGAAGTTATCGGGGAGGGGGTAGACGACAACGACGCTCACCCCTCATGTCTGACGTCCGACGTCCCCCCTCATGTCATGTCCGACGTCCCCCCTCATGTTGAAGTTATCGAGGAGGGGGTAGACGACAACGACGCTCACCCCTCATGTCATGTCCGACGTACCCCCTCATGTCAAAGTTATCGGGGAGGGGGTAGACGACAACGACGCTCACCCCTCATGACCGACGTCCGACGTCCCCCCTCATGTCATGTCCGACGTCCCCCCTCATGTCGAAGTTATCGGGGAGGGGGTAGACGACAACGACGCTCACCCCTCATGTCCGACGTCCGACGTCCCCCCTCATGTCATGTCCGACGTCCCCCCTGTTGGGGAACGTCGCATGGGAAACAAAAAATTTCCTACGCACACGCAAGATCTATCCATGGTGATGAGCATCTACGAGAGGGAGAGTGAATCTACATACCCTTGTAGATCGCTAAGCGGAAGCGTTAAGAAACGCGGTTGATGTAGTCGAACGTCTCCGCGATCCAAATCGCAAGTCGTCCCTCGATCCGATCACGAACTAGTGCCGAACAGACGGCACCTTTGCGTTCAACACACGTACGGCTTGATGACGCCTTCACCTCCTCGATCCAGCGAGCGATGGTGAAGTAGTAGATGAGTTCCGGCAGCACGACGGCGTGTTGATGGTGGTGAGGAACAATCTCTGCAGGGCTTCGCCAAGCACTACGGAGATTATGACGGGAGGAACTAGAGGGCTAGGGTTGCCGGCACACGGCTTGGGAAATCCTGATGTGTCCCGTGTGCTAGCCCTGCCCCTCTATTTATATGTTGAGCCCTGGGGTCTAAACTTGGAGAGAAAGCCTCCACAAGGTCGGTTTTGCCCGCACAAGGTCGGTTTGGCCCGCACGGAAAGAGTCCCACTCGGATTCCAGCAGTACCGCGCACAAGCGGTAGTACCGCTCGTGAGCGGTAGTACCGCTTGCGCGGTAGTACCGCTTCACACAAGCGGTAGTACCGCTTACGCGGTAGTACTGCCTTACCAGCGGTAGTACCGCTTAAGGCAGCAGCAAAACTTCCTTTTGCACTTTCCAATACCTCGTGGGTTTTACCCCTTTGGCCCATATAAAGTGTTGCTGCACCCGAACACTTCGGTAAACATCCGGAACCCCTTCCGGTGAATTCCGGAACCCTTCCGGAGATCAAAACACTATTATCACATATATCAATCTTTACCTCCGGACTCTTCCGGAGATCCTCGTCATGTCCGGGATCTTATCCGAGACTCCGAACAACCTTCGGTCACCAACACAATAACTCAACTATACTAATCGTCACGAAACGTTAAGTGTGTAGACCCTGCGGGTTCGAGAACTATGTAGACATGACCGAGACACCTCTACGGTCAATAACCAATAGCGGGACCTGGATGCCCATATTGGTTCCCACATATTCTACGAAGATCTATATCGGTCGAACCTCTATGTCAAGGATTCAGTTAATCCCGTATGCTGTTCCCTTTGTTCTTCGGTATGTTACTTGCCCGAGATTCGATCGTCGGTATCTCTATACCTAGTTCAATCTCGTTACCGGCAAGTCTCTTTACTCGTTCCGTAATACAAGATCCCGTGGCTAACACCTTAGTCACATTGCTTGCAAGGCTTATAGTGATGTTGTATTACCGAGTGGGCCCTGAGATACCTCTCCGTCACACGGAGTAACAAATCCCAGTCTTGATCCATGCCCACTCAACAGACACCCTCGGAGATACCCGTAGAACATCTTTATAGTCACCCAGTTACGTTGTGACGTTTGATACACACAAGGCATTCCTCCGGTGTCAGTGAGTTGCATGATCTCATGGTCATAGGAACAGATACTTGACATGCAGAAAACTATAGCAATAAACTGACACGATCATATGCTATGTTTATAGTTTGGGTCTTGTCCATCACATCATTCTCCTAATGATGTGATCCCGTTATCAAATGACATCTCATGTCTATGGCCAGGAAACCTTGACCATTTTTGATCAACGAGCTAGTTAACTAGAGGCATACTAGGGACACAGTGTTGTCTATGTACCCACACATGTATTTGAGTTTCCAATCAATACAATTATAGCATGGATAATAAACGATTATCATGAACAAGGAAATATAATAATAACCATTTTATTATTGCCTCTAGGGCATATTTCCAACAGTCTCCCACTTGCACTAGAGTCAATAATCTAGCTCACATCACTATGTGATTTACATTGTAATGAATCTAACACCCATACAGTTCTGGTGTTGATCATGTTTAGCCCTTGGAAGAGGTTTAGTCATCGGATCAGCAACATTCAGATCCGTGTGCACTTTGCAAATATTTATGTCGTCCTCCTTGATGTAATCGCGGATGGAATTGAAACGTCGCTTTATGTGTCTGGTCCTCTTGTGAAACCTGGGTTCCTTGGCTAGAGCAATGGCACCAGTGTTGTCACAGAACAGAGTCATTGGGTTTAGTGCACTAGGCACTACTCCAAGATCTGTCATGAACTCCTTCATCCAGACACATTCCTTCGCCGCCTCCGAGGCAGCGATGTACTCCGCTTCGCATGTAGAATCAGCTACTACGCTTTGCTTGGAACTGCACCAGCTAACCGCACCCCCATTGAGAATAAATACGTATCCGGTTTGCGACTTAGAGTCATCCGGATCAGTGTCAAAGCTTGCATCGACGTAACCCTTTACGACGAGCTCTTGATCACCTCCATAAACGAGAAACATGTCCTTAGTCCTTTTCAGGTACTTCAGGATATTCTTGACCGCCGTCCAGTGTTCCATTCCTGGATCACTTTGAAACCTTCCGGCCATACTTATGGCAAGGCTGACATCGGGTCTTGTGCACAGCATTGCATACATGATAGAGCCTATGGCTGAAGCATAGGGGATGACACTCATCTTTTCTCTATCTTCTGCAGTCACTGGGCATTGAGTCTTACTCAACTTCACACCTTGCAATACAGGCAAGAACCCCTTCTTGGACTGATCCATTTTGAACTTCTTCAAAACTTTGTCAAGGTATGTGCTCTGTGAAAGTCCTATTAAGCGTCTCGATCTATCTCTATAGATCTTGATGCCTAATATGAAAGCAGCTTCTCCTAGGTCCTTCATTGAAAAACTCTTGTTCAAATATTCCTTCACGCTTTCCAACATTTCTATATTGTTTCCAATCATCAATATGTCATCCACATATAATATTAGAAACGCTATAGAGCTCTCACTCACTTTCTTGTAAATACAAGCTTCTCCGTAAACTTGTATAAACCCGAACGCTTTGATCACCTCATCAAAGCGAAGATTCCAACTCCGAGATGCTTGCACCAGTCCATAAATGGATCGCTGGAGTTTGCAAACTTTGTCAGCATTCTCTGGATCGACAAAACCTTCTGGTTGCATCATATACAACTCTTCCTTAAGGAAACCGTTAAGGAACGTTGTTTTGACATCCATCTGCCAAATTTCATAATCGAAAAAGGCAGCTATTGCTAACATGATTCTGACAGACTTAAGCATCGCTACGGGTGAGAAGGTCTCATCGTAGTCAACTCCTTGAACTTGTGAAAAACCCTTTGCCACAAGTCGAGCTTTATAGACGGTGACATTACCGTCCGCGTCCGTCTTCCTCTTAAAGATCCATTTGTTCTGAATGGCCTTACGCCCTTCAGGTAATACTTCCAAAGCCCATACTTTGTTTTCATACATGGATCCCATCTCGGATTTCATGGCCTCTAACCATTTCTCAGAATCCGGGCCCACCATCGCTTCTCCATAGCTCGTAGGTTCATCGTTGTCCAACAACATGACCTCTAAGACAGGGTTGCCGTACCACTCAGGAGCAGTACGTGTCCTTGTCGACCTACGAGGTTCGATAGCAACTTGATCCGAAGCTTCATGATCATCATCATTAACTTCCTCTTCAACTGATGTAGGCTCTACAGAAACATCTTTCTGCGCTGCGCTACTCTCTGGTTGAAGTAAAGGTTCAATAACCTCATCAAGTTCTATCTTCCTCCCACTCAATTCTTTCGAGAGAAACTCTTTCTCAAGAAATGTTCCGTTTTTAGCGACAAACACTTTGCCTTTGGATCTGAGATTGAAGGTATACCCAACTGTCTCTTTTGGGTATCCTATGAAGACGCATTTCTCCGCTTTGGGTTCCAGCTTTTCAGGCTGAAGCTTTTTGACATAAGCATCACATCCCCAAACTTTAAGAAACGACATCTTTGGCTTCTTGCCAAACCATAGTTCATATGGCGTCGTCTCAACGGATTTCGATGGTGCCCTATTTAAAGTGAATGCAACTGTCTCTAATGCATAACCCCAAAACGATAGTGGCAAATCGGCAAGAGACATCATAGATCGCACCATATCCAATAAGGTTCGATTACGACGTTCGGACACACCATTACGCTGTGGTGTTCCAGGCGGTGTTAATTGTGAAACAATTCCACACTGTCTTAAGTGACTGCCAAAGTCATAACTCAGATATTCTCCTCCTCGATCAGATCGTAGGAATTTAATCTTCTTGTTACGATGATTCTCAACTTCACTCTGAAATTGCTTGAACTTTTCAAACGTTTCAGACTTGTGTTTCATTAAGTAAATATACCCATATCTACTTAAGTCATCAGTGAAGGTGAGAAAGTAACGATAACCACCGCGCGCCTCAATGCTCATCGGACCGCACACATCAGTATGTATGATTTCCAACAAGTCACTTGCCCGTTCCATTGTACCAGAGAACGGCGTCTTAGTCATCTTGCCCAAGAGGCATGGCTCACATGTGTCAAGTGATTCAAAATCAAGTGACTCCAAAAGTCCATCAGCATGGAGCTTCTTCATGCGTTTTACGCCAATATGACCTAAACGGCAGTGCCACAAGAAAGTGGTATTATCATTATCAATTCTACATCTTTTGGCATCAATGTTATGAACATGTGTATCATCACTATCGAGATTCAATAAGAATAAACCCCTCACATTGGGTGCATGACCATAAAAGATATTACTCATATAAATAGAACAACCATTATTCTCCATGGGCAGCCTGGCGGCGTCTGGGCAGCCTGGCGGCGTCTGGGCAGCCTGGCGGCGTCGATTTCGGCGGCGTCGTCGGGGGCGGGGGCGAGATGAGAACTGAAAAATTCCTAAGTGCTACTTATATACCCAGAGAATTGGTCCCGGTTGGTGGCACCAACCGGGACCAATGCACCCCTGTAGTCCCGGTTGGTGCCACCAACCGGGACCAAAGGTCAGTTTTCAGCAGCCCAAAGGGCGGGAAACAGGGACCTTTGGTCCCGGTTGGTGGCACCAACCGGGACTAAAGGGGTGCATTGGTCCCGGTTGGTGCCACCAACCGGGACCAAAGGTCAGTTTTCAGCAGCCCAGAAACAGGGACCTTAATACTTACTGTTTTATTTTTTGTTTTGTTTTTTGCTTTATTTATTTTATTTTGTTCCTACTTACAGCTAAATACTTACTATTTTTCAGTGATTCTTTTTGCTTTTAGGTCACAAAAATTATAAACTTTCTGTTATTGCCATTAGTTTTCAAATTTGAATAGTTTAAATTTGAATTTTTTGAAATTTGTGTGAACCATAGTTTGTGAATAACTTTACTAAAAAAATAGATTTTTGAGTGATTCTTTTTCCTGCTATTTAATATTACTGTGTTTTATCATGATATTCAATTTGGTAATTTTTAGGTTAATTTAAATGTCCGTTTTAATCAAAAACAGATTTTGTTATTTTAGTTTGCTATTAAAGTTTCTAACAAAAAATTTCTTTATGAAAATTCTTTTTGCTATTAATGATTTGAACAAAAAATACTTTGATAATTTTAGTTGCATAAATTATATATAATTTTAGTTTCAAAAATATTAGAGGTTTATAAAAGCTTTTTAGTTCATTCCTTTTGCTATTAGAGTTTTATAAAAGTTTTTTAGTTGATTCTTTTTGCTATTGAAGAATATTATAGTTTTGTTTTAGTTGATCATAACAAAATATTTTAATTGATTATTTTTAGTTCATTCTTTTTGCTATTAGAGTTTCATAAAAGTTTTCTAGTTCAATCTTTTTGCTATTAGTTCATTCTTTGAGCTAAATGACCCCGAAATTTAAAAGCACTACAAATGAACTCTGAAAAGGTTGAAAGTTGGCATGGTATCATCATTTCACCCACATAGCATATGATAAAAAGTTGAGAGGGTTACGGCAAAAATTGGATGCACTTCGTGTACAAAATGGACAATCTCTTTCGAAGTATCAGGGTTTCGGACGAAAACTCATCTGTTACAAAGGGATTTCATTTTTTTTGAACTTATTTGAACTCCAGACTTTTTGTGTGTTCAAAATGCACCATTCAAAGCCACATCATCAATTTTCAACCCTTTCTGACTTCATTTGGTATTTTTCATGCATTTACTGATTTTTTGAGCTAAATGACCCAGAAATTGAAAAGCACTACAAATGAACTCTGAAAAGGTTGAAAGTTGGCATGGTATCATCATTTCACCCACATAGCATGTGCTAAAAAGTTGAGAGGGTGACGGCAAAAACTGGATGCACTTCGTGTACAAAACGGACAATCTCTTTCGAAGTATCAGGGTTTCGGACGAAACTCATCTGTTACAAAGGTATTTCATTTTTTTGAACTTACACTACTGGAATCAGGGTCTTTGCCATCTGCCAGCTCTTTGCCGTCTGCCAGCTGATGGCAAAGAGGCTGTTTGCCGTCTGTCTTGCCAAAGCAGACGGCAAAGAACCAACTGATGGCAAAGAGGGTCTTTGCCATATGCACTTCTTTGCCGTCTGCCAGCAGACGGCAAAGACCAAAGTGGGCCCCACGGGGCACGGCACTGGCTAGGTCAAGCTCTTTGCCATCTGCCACTTCTTTGCCGTCTGCTGGCAGACGGCAAAGATTTCTTTGCCGTCTGCCAGCAGACGGCAAAGAGGTGAGGGTGGGGCCCACAATGTCACGGCGGGGGCGGGCTAACGGTTACCCTCTTTGCCGTCTGCTGGCAGACGGCAAAGAGTTCTTTGCCGTCTGCCAGTTAACGGCAAAGAAATGAACTTAACTTTCGGCCCCGCGCCCCGCGCCTCTCTCTCTCTCTCACATCTCTCTCTCCCTCTCTCTCTCAGCGCCGCCGCCCCGCCCTCCCGCCGCCGCCCCCTCCCCGCAGCCCTCCTCCACCACCGCCCCCTCCCCGCGGCCCTTCTCCACCACCGCCGGAGCCAGGCCGCGGAGCCGCCCGCCCCCTCCCCGCGGCCCTCCTCCACCACCTCGGCCCCGTCGCCCCCGCCGCCCCCTGCCCTGCCGCTCCGCCACGTCGGGTCGCCGGCGAGCAGGCACCCCCGACGACCCAGCTCCGCCCCTCCCCCTCCGCCACCCCGCGCCGCCGCCTCGACCCCCCCTCCGGTGAGCTCCACCCTCCCTCCTTTTTATGTTTTTTTTCTGTTTTTATTAGTTCATATTAGTTAGTTTATATTAGTTAGTTATTAGTTCATATTAGTTAGTATATATTAGGTAGAAAAAACTTAGATAGAAAAGAAGAAAAGAAAAAACCTAGAAGAAAAAAAAGAAGAAAAGAAGAAGAAAAAAAAGGAAAAATAAAAAAGGAAAAGAACAAAAAATAATAATAAGAAGAAGAAACAGAAGAAGAGGAGGAGGAGAAGAAAAAAGAAGAAGAAGAAGAAGAAGAAGAAGAAGAAAAAAAAAGAGGAGAGGAGAAGAAGAAGAGGAAAAAAGGAAAGGAAGAAGAAGAAGAGGAGGAGGAGGAGAAGAAAAAAGAAGAAGAGGAAGAAGAAGAAGAAAAAAGAGGAGAGGAGGAGAAGAAGAAGAGGAAAAAGGAAAGGAGGAAGAAGAAGAAGAAGAAGAAGGAAAAAAAAGGAAGAAAATGAAGAAAAGGAAGAAGAGGAAGAAGAAGAAAAGAAAAAAAAGAGGAAAAACCCCGACCCGACCCGACACCCCGACCCCGACCCCGACCCGACACCCCGACCCCGACCCCGCACCCCCCCCCCCGCCGCCCCCCGGAGCCCGCCCCGTCGCCGGCCGCCCCGCCCAGCGGACCCAGGCCGCGGCGGCCGCCCTGCCCCGCCCCATCGCCGGAGCCGCGCCGCGTCGCGTCGCCCTGCCCCGCCGCCGGAGCTGCACCGTCGCCGGCGCCAGCTCCCCCCCACCCGCAGCCATCCTCCTCCCCGCAGCCACCTCCCCCCCCACCCGCAGCCACCGGCAGGTAAGCCTCCCTCCTCCCCTGTTCTTTTTTTTGTATTAGTTAGATAAACCTGGTGCCATGCTTATTTCATGTAGCACACAGTGAAAGCTTAGTATTTGGTGGATTGAAGACCAATTGGGTTCACAATTTTTAACTTGTAGGATTTGAGATTTATTTTGGTTTTAATACTTGGAAGCCTGTGATTCATCTTGTTCACGGATAAAACGATACATCCCCTTGTCGATTTGCTAGGTTCAACACCTTTAATCTAATATAGGTTTTATATTTGTCTTCCTCAGAACTAAGCTAAGGCAAAGTGCAGCTTGCTACAGATGTGTGAGTAAGAAAAACAGGCCACAAGCATGGAAGATTAAGCAAAAAGTCAAAAGTTTGTGACAGAAAGCCATATTAAAGTGCAGCAATGTTTATAATGCATATTAGACACATACCTAAAAATATGTGACTAGCCTAAGGTTAGGCATAGGAAACAGTGGCTGGGAACCACATATGCCCTTGGTTACACCCCGACCCCGACACGGCACCCCGACCCTGACACCCCGACCCCGACACGGCACCCCGACCCCGACACCCCGACACCCCTGACACCCCGACACCACGACACCCAGACACGACACCCCCGACACCCCGACACCCCGACCCCGACACGACACCCCGACCCCGACCCGACACCCCGACCCCGACACGGCACCCCGACACCACGACACCCCGACCCGACACCCCGACCCCGACATGACACCCCGACACCCCGACCCCGACACGACACCCCGACACCCCGACCCC
The DNA here is from genome assembly GCA_039707655.1 of Elymus sibiricus. NCBI lineage: Eukaryota > Viridiplantae > Streptophyta > Magnoliopsida > Poales > Poaceae > Elymus > Elymus sibiricus. The sequence continues at coordinate 47,296,676 of CM077665.1, forward strand.
GACACGACACCCCGACACCAAGACCCCGACACCCCGACACTTAAATTAAGTATTCAATTTTTTAGGTATTCAATTTTTTATTATGTTCATGATGATGATACACTAAAATTATATACATATTATTCATGTCAGGTATTCATTCTTTTTATGTTGTACTAATTTCGTTTACTCTTTGTCATTGCAGGTGTTGACAGATGGTGGGCGCGGGTCGAGAGCGCTCCGAGGCTCCTACCTCGGCGCGTGGTGGGAGGGGTAGTTCCATTCCACCCCAAAGCCTCCGGAGAGCGCTGGATCTCAGTATGCAGACACCACCAGCGATCGCTTCTTCTTTGGCCGTGAGAGGTCGGGGGGGAAGAAGGCTGGTAGAGGTGGACGTGGGGGCGGGAGAGGTAGGAAGGCTGCTACTACGCCTTCCTCACCGCCACCCCCAGCTGATTCACCCGACCACAGGAGTGCTCCGTCTGAGATGGAGCCGCCTGAGGTGGACCCGTCTCGGACTCCGGTCCACGAGCCTCGGGCCGACGAGCCTATGGCAGACGCGCCTATGGCCGACGAGCATCGGGCCGACGAGCGTCGGGCCGACGAGCCTTCGTCCCACGAGACTCCGGAGCTCAGCAGGGATCACGCTGAGTCGCAGCGGAACCCATGGGCGGACTCGACGGAGTCGAGTGGCCGTGCTGAGGGTGGCTATAGTTCTGATAGCTATAGCGAGGGGGAGTGGGTTGAGGGGCGCAAAGTCTACCAGCGTGGTGGTACAAAGCTCCCGCCCACCCCGGCGACCCCCGACCAGAGGTGGTTGATTGCGCCTAACGGGGACAAGTAAGTGCATTTACTCTTTTTTAACCTTTTGCCTTCATGTTTCTTCGAATATCTAATGTGTTGGCCTTGTCATACTGCAGGTCTTGGACACACGAGCCTCATGTCCGCAGGCCCAACAGTGTCCTTGGTGTGATTTGTCGCCAGAGCTTCCCGGGGTGGGTCACGTTGCCTGGTGAGGGCCGGGTTCGAGAGCTAGGAATGACCTGGGAGCACTACTTGGCTGCCCCGGCCCCGCCGGGGCATAGGATCGGCGATGTCGAGTGCCACAAGGTGGCCGACATTGTGATCCAGACGTTTTGGGTAATTTCTCCTTTGCCGTCTACGTTGTGTTTCCTTCTTTGATTGGCAACCCTAGTGATTGTACTAATCCGTGTTTTCTTGTTTTATTGCAGACCTTCTACAGGTGTGCTGAGGGACAGGAGGAGGCCGCGGCTCGGGTTATCGACAACGAGTGCAGGCGCCTACTTCAAAACTTTTGGCACGAGGATCGGACGCAGGCTGTTCGAGACTACTTCGCCTCGGCTGGTATTAGGAGGAAAAGAGAGAAGTGCCGCATCAAGTTTCTGAGTAAGGAGAAGTACATGAAGGTAATTACCTATTCTTAAGGCCTTGTACTTAGTTTCCTTGATTTGATTCATAGGCGTAGCCCTCAAATTTCTCTTGCTTAACTTAGGTGCCCCCGAGATGGTGTGCGGATAGGATGGACTGTTGGGAGGCGTTGGTGGATGAGTGGTGCTCTCCCCAATGGCGCTCCACCCACGACACTGCAAAGGACAAGCGTGGCAAAATGAAAGGTGTCCCACACCATCTAGGCAGCGTCAACCTACATCAGTACGGGGAAAACTGGGTATGTGGTTTGCTTCATGATTCATGCAAATTTATTCTTCATGCTAGCTTGAGCCCTCAACTAATACTCTGTTCCTCTCTTTTAGGCGCGAGAGAACAAGGCTCCAGTGCCACAGCTGTTCGACCTCTACGCCATGTCCAATACTGCCTCGTACAAGAAGGCCAAGGCATTCTCTGAGTCTGACCTCGATGATCCAGATAAATTCAGCAACCGCGCCTCCCACCACAAGCTTGTGAGGTATAGAGACGAGGGGAAGACGAGGAAAGGGCCGGACTTTAACCCGAGCCAGCAGCCTCTTGATCCAGAGCTGGTGATGATATCTGGTGGCGGGAGGCAGCATGGCTCATTAGCCATTGGGAATGGACTGATACGTTGTAGTAGCACTCTCCCGCAGATCAAGAAGCGCCAGACCAGCTCCGATCCTGAGATATTGCCTCATGCACGGCCAGTGGAGCTCGAATTCAAGGTTAGTTATACGGACTCAGATACCTTTCCTTCATTACATTGTGTGTGCGGCCGTCGATGATTACAATGCTAACGAGTGGTGTTGCAGGCTGCTATTGAGGCAGAGAGAGCGAAGACCCAGGCGCTTCTAGAGGAGAGGGATCGGCAGGCGGCGGAGAGGGAGAGGGAGCTTGAGGACAGGACGGCTAATGCGTTGGAGGAGGAGAGGAACCGGAACATGATGGCTAACCGGGCCCTATACGAGATGTTCGCGGTAAGTTTCTTCTGCATATTAGCCAAATCATGCACGTAATGTTCCTTACAGTAGTATCTAATATGACTGACTCGTCAAAACCAAATGTGCAGACCCTGTGCGAGAAGACCGGCACGACCCCTCCGCCGATGCCAGTCATTGCTCCGGCGGGCACGGTGAGTTTCATTTGAATGGTCATTAGTTACTAGTCTTCACATTTGAGTTGCATCGTGCTAACGATACATTGGAAATGATCTTTGGTGCAGCATAACTCCCGACAAGCATCGACCGATCCTCCTCCGTCAGCCACTGGCGCGACCGGTCCTACAACTACACCTACAACTACACCTCCGTGATGACGGTAAGTTTTCGCAAGTGTTTAGCATAACAAATGCGTACTTAGCTTAAGAAATGACCTATTTATCTCCAAAATGCCGTATACTTAGCTTAGTTTCCTCGAAAATGACATTATAACCTTACTTAGCTCCAAAATGACCAATTTTACCGTCGATAGCTCTCAAATGACCTATACTTAGCTTAGCTTAAGAAATGACATATTTAGCTCCAAAATGACCTATTTAGCTCCAAAATGACTTAATATGCTCCAAAATGACCTATTTAGCTCCAAAATGACTTAATATGCTCCAAAATGACCTATTTAGCTCCAAAATGACTTAATATGCTCCAAAATGACTTAATATGCTCCAAAATGAGCTATTTAGCTCCAAAATGACTTAATATGCTCCAAAATGAGCTATTTAGCTCCAAAATGACCTATTTAGCTCCAAAATGACTTAATATGCTCCAAAATGACCTATAATTAGCTTATTTAGTTCATTTATGACATACTTAGCATTTTTAGGTCAAAAATGGCCTATTTAACTAGGTTAGCTCTAAAATGACACAAGTAAGCAATAAGAAGAAGAAAAAGAAGAAAAAGAAGAAGAAGAAGAAGAAGAAGAAGAAGAAAAAGAAGAAGAAGAAGAAGAAGAATCTTCTTCTTCTTTTTCTTCTTCTTCTTCTAGTCTTCTTCTTCTAACTTTCTTCTTTCCCATTTTGCAGATTTGATTCACTTCACGGGAGCTTGCGTTCATGCATGGAGTCCTTGTCTTCCTTTTTGTTTATGTGATGGATGATTTTTTATATGTGAAACTTGCTACTATTGTAACATGGACATGTGTTGGATATGTTCATGACAATATTGGATATGTTTTCGATGTGTTCACGACAATATTGTGAAACTTGCTACTATTGGTAACATGTGTTCATGGATATGTGTTCATGAGTATTGGTAATATGTGTTTGATATGCTATATTGTTCATATATATATATATATATATATATATATATATATGTTTGAATTTCTGTGAAAAATGAATTGATATAACAAAAAACAGAAAAAACAGGGGCTATATGGCCACTTTGCCGTCTGCTAGCAGACGGCAAAGAGGCCACGTGGCAGCAGCCTGTGAAACCTGGGCTGGCCTATTTGGCCTCTTTGCCGTCTGCCAGCAGACGGCAAAGAGGCAAAGGTCTTTGCCGTCTGCCAGCAGACGGCAAAGAGCGCCGTTAGCCCCCTAACGGGGCTGGCACCTTTTCTGTGCCGTCCACGGGATTTGTCGTCTGCTGGCAGACGGCAAAGAAGGAAAGTTCTTTGCCGTCTGCCAGCAGACGGCAAAGTGGCCTTTGCCGGCAGCCGTTCAGCCGGACTGGTGGCCGTCTGCTGGCAGACGGCAAAGGCTTTGCCGTCCGCCAGGCATGCCTTTGCCGTCTGCTATGGCAGACGGCAAAGTGCCTGATTCCTGTAGTGCTATTTGAACTCCAGACTTTTTGTGTGTTCAAAATGAACCTTTCAAAGCCACATCATCAATTTTCAACCCTTTCTGACTTCATCTGGTATTTTTCATGCATTTACTGATTTTTTAAGCTAAATGACCCTGAAATTGAAAAGCACTACAAATGAATTTTGAAAAGGTTGAAAGTTGGCATGGTATCATCATTTCACCCACATAGCATGTTATAAAAAGTTGAGAGGGTTACGGCAAAAACTGGATGCACTTCGTGTACAAAATGGACAATCTCTTTCGAAGTATCAGGGTTTCGAACGAAAACTCATCTGTTACAAAGGGATTTCATTTTTTAACTTATTTGAACTCCAGACTTTTTGTGTGTTCAAAATGCACCATTCAAAGCCACATCATCAATTTTCAACCCTTTCTGACTTCATTTGGTATTTTTCATGCATTTACTGATTTTTTTGAGCTAAATGACCCTGAAATTGAAAAGCACTACAAATGAACTCTGAAAAGGTTGAAACTTGGCATGGTATCATCATTTCACCCACATAGCATGTGCTAAAAAGTTGAGAGGGTGACGGCAAAAACTGGATGCACTTCGTGTACAAAACGGACAATCTCTTTCGAAGTATCAGGGTTTCGGACGAAAACTCATCTGTTACAAAGGTATTTCATTTTTTTGAACTTATTTGAACTCCAGACTTTTTGTGTGTTCAAAATGAACCATTCAAAGACACATCATCAATTTTCAACCCTTTCTGACTTCATCTGGTATTTTTCATGCATTTACTGATTTTTTAAGCTAAATGACCCTGAAATTGAAAAGCACTGCAAATGAACTTTGAAAAGGTTGAAAGTTGGCATGGTATCATCATTTCACCCACATAGCATGTTATAAAAAGTTGAGAGGGTTACGGCAAAAACTGGATGCACTTCGTGTACAAAATGGACAATCTCTTTCGAAGTATGAGGGTTTCATACGAAAACTCATCTATTACAAAAGGCATTTCATTTCTTCACATGTAACTGCAGTGATATTCTAGATCAAAGGCATCATCATACTAGTTGTGGAGAGAAAGTCTTCACTTTTTCTTCGCTTGTGTCCTTTGCTTATTGCGCCGTAACCATGGATATATAATCTTCATCGTTTAACAGGGTGCTTGGGTCAACCTTGACTTTGAAGGGAGGAATTTCATGAAACTTTTCATAATCTTCAGACATGTCTGTCTTGCCCTCCAATCCCACGATGTCTCTTTTTCCTGAAAGAACTATGTGGCGCTTTGGCTCATCGTATGATGTATTCGCTTCCTTATCTTTTGTTTTTCCCGGTTTGGTAGACATGTCCTTCACATAGAAAACCTGTGCCACATCATTGGCTAGGACGAATGGTTCGTTTGTGTACCCAAGATTGTTCAGATCCACTGTTGTCATTCCGTACTATGGGTCTACCTGTACCCCGCCTCCTGACAGATTGACCCATTTGCACTGAAACAAAGGGACCATGAAATTATGTCCATAGTCAAGTTCCCATATGTCCACTATGTAACCATAATATGTGTCCTTTCCCCTCTTGGTTGCTGCATCAAAGCGGACACCGCTGTTTTGGTTAGTGCTCTTTTGATCTTGGACGATCGTGTAAAATGTATTCCCATTTATCTCGTACCCTTTGTAAGTCAATACAGTCGGAGATGGTCCCCTGGCCAACGAGTACAGCTCATCAGAAAGAGTGTTGTCACCCATGAGACGTGTTTGCAACCAACTGCCGAAAGTCCTGATGTGTTCATATGTAATCCAGTCGTCACACTGCTCCGGGTGTTTGGAGCGCAGAATATTCTTGTGTTCATCGACATACGGGGTCACCAAGGTAGAATTCTGTAGAACTGTGTATGTAGGAGATATGCCCTAGAGTCAATAATAAATGTTATTCATTATCTCCGTGTTCATAATTAGGTTTATGTTCCATGCTATAACTGCTATGGTTCTCGAGTCTGCAATAACCACGAGGCTCGGAGGAAGACTCATATGCACGTGTGGAAGAATAAACGGTAAAATGTATTCCTAGTCTGGCCTCTAAGACTGGCTCAAGTATTGCATGATGATCCTGTTTTCCTGATCATGGGCATGGCTATGCCGGCAATTTTGAGGGCGCAATGTTGGTAGAACACTTGTGTTGAATCGACCCGAATTGATTTTATGCTATGAGATACATTCGTCACAAGTTAATGGTTTATAACACAGAGATGGTTAACGTTTGCATGATTCCTTAGACCATGAGAGTATCGAGTTTCTTCATGCTTGCTTCATGAACTTTGGGGTTTGTTAAACATCATCCGTAAATGGGTGGCTATCACGACGGCTTACGGGTTCATGGAAAAGTATGTCAAGTAACTTGATAGCTCAAGCTTGGGATTTGCTCCTCCGACGATGGAGAGATATCTCTGGGCCCTCTTGGTGTTACGGTATCCATCATCGTCTGGCCAGACACTTTGTGATTTGATCACGGGGATGTCGGAACATGGGAACGAGAAAAGAGAACAATACCGGTAATGAGGTAACTGGCATAGTGGACAAGTTGTTGATCCACGGGGATGCCAACATGTCTCACCTCGGGTATTTGTAACATATCGCGAAGCAACAGGAATAGCACACGGCAACTGGAGGTTCACTCGAATATTCATTCGTGTGGGTATAGGGGTCAATATGGGTGTCCACGGCTCCGATGTTGATCATTGATCGGAAGGGGTTCCGGGTCATGTCTATGCTTCACCGAACCTATAGGGTCACACGCTTAAGGGTTATCTATCTGTTGAATACTAGACAAGGAGTCTGAGAGAAATTCACCGAAAAAGTTTCGGAGACAACGGAAGAGTTCCGGAGAGAGAGAACACCGGAAGAGTTTCGGTAAAACTGAAAAGTTGTTTCAGGGGATACCATTAAGTCAAATTGGTTTCGGCACATGCCTGATAATTCTTGGAGGGTGCCAGAATCATTCTGGAAACTTCTGGGAATTTTCCGGAAGAAAAAACGGAAATGTTCCGGAGCTGCCGGAACCGCTTCGGATGTTCTTCGCAGATGAAAATCACTAATCCGGAATTGTTCCGGATCGCATTAAAAATTATTTTAGTGGGTACTGGAAATGTTCTAAGCCCACATAAATATTTTCAGTTCAACCAAACGCTGAAAAATGTCGTCGTGAATAGTGAAAGTGCTTTTTGGGAGAAAATATCTCGTGAATAGTGGAAACACTATTATGAATAGTGGGAAACACTATTGGGAGAAAATATCTCATGACTAGTGAAAACACTATTATGAATAGTGGGAAACACTATTGTGAGAAAATATCTCATGACTAGTGAAAACACTATTTATGAATAGGGGAATCGCTATTATGAATAGTGAAAATATCTGAGGGCATTTTGGTATTTTTACCATAGTCTCTCACCCTATAAATAGGAGGTGAGGAGGCAGCCCAAAACTTCACTCTTACTCTCATACAAATGCCATGCATGATCTGGCTCTCTCTCTCCCTCCCAGCGAAATAGTTTCGTAGAGCCGAAAGGCTGTCTGGGTTCCGGCAGGAACTAGTTCTGGACGGCGAAGCCCTGCCGGATAGATGACACCGTATGTGTGCAACTCTGTAGAGAGATCGTAGTTTCGGTCTTAGTTCGAGAGTGCCTCCCGAAGGGCTGTCCGTGTGACCGTCCGAGTTTCGAAGGTCCTCCCGAAGGGCTGTCCGAGTGACTGTTCGAGTTTCGATGGTCCTCCCGAAGGGCTGTCCGCGACACCGTCCGGGGGACTGTCCGACCGCCTCCCGGAGGGCTGTCCGTGGGGCGGATGAGGGTATACATCCTCGCGGTTGGGAGGTTGTAAATCCTAGCTGCGGGGATCTGCACCGCCGATCGTCATCGACTCTACTTCCGTTGCGCTACGAGTCGGTAACGAAAAAGATCAAACCTTGTATGCAGTCTCCATAGTGGTCTTGGGCTGGTGCGTAGGTCGGATAATTTTTGTTTTCTGCTGCGTTACCCAATAGTGGCATCAAGAGCCGTGCTATGCATAGATGCAGGTTGCGATCTAGAATACATAGAGATGTATGGGTGTTGCACAATATAATTAGGTAGTAGATGAGATCTATTGCTGAAAATTATTTGTGCGGGTAGCAGATGAAATCTGTTACCCGATGTTCTTGTTGCTTCCCTGGAATTTGCGTAGTCCTGATCTTGACGGCATGGTGGAATCTCACAAAGTTCTGGCAATCCGCGATCCTTTCATGCTGCTCCTGAGTATGCTGATTGACAGATCAATGAAGTGCTAACAGTTCTTTGGGTTCCACCATAGTTGAGAAAGATGGATGTTTCGCAGACGAAAGGGCAATGCAGATATGATCTGCACGGGGGTCACCCGTATGACGAAGTTTAGTATGGGGCTCGAGATTTTATTATCTCGTGTTTCATACACCTTGGAAAGTTAATCTAGCAACTTGAATTATCATACTTGATGATGGACGTTGGTAGCTTCGGTTTGTTTCGAAACCTTAGAAGCCACGTAAAATAAAATTTTGCATGAACCGATTAGAGGCGTCTAACTTGGTTTTGCAGGATGGTTTGCATGTGCATATGATGTGGTATTGCAGTGCTCATATTAATTTGATTATGTATGAGATGACTATATGATGTAATTTGATTAACATGACATGCGTGTCATGATTCGGCATGATGGCTGGAGCCATATGATTGCACTTTAATGACCTACGTGTCAACCTTATGTAATGCACTTATTTTATTAGCTATAGAGATAGCAATATTATTTGGTGCATTGACAAGGTGGTGGCAATCTTCGCGAAGGTGAACACTGATGCGAATGCCGAAGACGAAGAAATACTTGACTTCTTCGTCAGAAGGGGCTATACCATGTCATGCTAATTATGAATTGCCTGAGATGTTTATCACTTATGATGCACCCTTCTTGATTGCACGGTAGTCGCTTTTTATTAGGGTGATCTCTCACAAAAATATCAAGTAGTTAGTGTTCTCCCAGGTGTAGCACCGTCACGGCACCTAACTTTTCGAGGTACGACATGTACACATGAGTACGAACGATTAGAGAAGTGTGAGGCGGGTGAGGTCAGACCTCGCAGCAAGATCACTTGGTTGTCTTGACGTTCAGGCAGGACAGTCCTGAGCTCGGAACACACGCATCGAAAGATGAACAAGAGTCACATAGAGATGTGATTGGCAAGTTGGCCTACCGATTGAAATTCACGTCATCAGTGATGAACCCGTCAATGGCGTCGAATTGAAATGCGGATCTTGTATCACTCACAATCAATTATGAGAGATATTGATTTGAGTGGGAGCGCACTGTTGAATTAACTTCTTTTAATTCTCGATGCAATTAATTTTGAACAATGTCTAAGTGTGATTTGCAAAATAGTTGTAGAATAATGGCTCGCATTTCCACCTTCCCTATTAAAATTGAATAAGCTGTTAAATATCTGGTTAAAACTTTATGGTTGGTAACGTAATGTGAGGATTGTCCTCAAGAGTGCCGAGAAGGACTTTGTCCTATCGCATGCTTTCGGTATTTTCCCGCTAATGCTATGGATCATGTGACTCTCGTCCTTCGATCCAAAAGCTAGAATTCCTTTTCAGTCAAAGTGCAATATGTTTGCTTCCATGAGACCCGAACTTCGAAAGTTTGGATAGTTATGTGATATTCATGGAATTTGAAAATCATTTTCAGAGAAAGACAAAGGCTAAAAGATATGAGATATCCAAAGCAATGTTTGTTTGCAAACTATTAGTAAAGGAGTTTACTATGCATTAGACTGATAAGAGAGGGATCCAGGAGAACGCCTGTCATATGATGAAAGGTGAATAAAACAACAACTTAAAGAGAAAGGAAGTGTTCGAAGGGTGTTAGTAAGACTTTCACGCCTAGGAAGTCCGGGGCTAACGCCACTCTTAAGTTGGGTGCTTCTTCTGAGAGTAGGAGAAATACTAAAAGTTAAACTGTTAGAAGTATAAAGGCAAAAGGATAGAAGACTGGAATATCCAGCTCATGTATGAATGTCATACAGGTTTTTTGATGTATAGAAGGCTGGTCAAAGATATAGTTCTTGGGAATTATGGTTAAACATGTTAATCACTGATTCTTGGGTATTGTGAGTTAATCACAAAGATACCCGCTCGATTGCATTCTGTTGCAACTCGATGTAACAACTACTATGGCCTGAAAGACTAGCCAGGGATGAGGTTTTGATACACGCTGGGAATATAGTAAATGGTACTATAATTTCCATCGGTGTATTACCATATGTATTTATTTTCATAAATAATTTTAGAGTTTTACATACTCTAGCCCTTTGCATAAGGTATCTTGCAAGAAGGTTGTTCATAAGAGAACTTTTGATGTTCGGTAATATGAATAACATAAGGGCCATACTTTCATTATGAATGAGATGTATGTTATGAATATTGATAATAGTACATTACCTCTATATTTACTTTTATAATTCATTTAGAGTTTCATATACTCTAGCCCTTTGCATAAGGTATCTTGCAAGAAGGTTATTCATAAGAGAACTTTTGATGTTCGGTGTTATGAATAACATGAAAGGCCATGCTTCCATTCAGGATGGGATGTATGTTGTGAATATTGATGGTAATATGATACATCCATAACACTGACGCTAAATGTCGCAAGACTAAAAGAATACCACATATGTGTGGCACTGCATTTGTCACATTGGAGAAACCCGCATGGAAAAGTCCATTATGATGGATTTTGAAGTCATTTGATTTTGAATCATCTGACACTTGCAACTTTCCTCTAAAAAGTGAAGTGACTGAAATACCGTTCACAGGCCATAAGGAACGAGCAAAGAACATATTGGTGATCATACATTATGATGTGTGTAGTCCAATAAATGTTGTTGCAAGTAGTGGATTTATCTATCTTCAGAAATGACTCAAGTAGATATATTGATATTTACTTGATGAGATGTAAGTCTGGATCTTTTGAATTCATTCATAAGGTTTTCAAAAATGAAGTAGAAGTTGTTGTAACAAGAAAATTATGTTTCTACAATTTGATTGCAGAAAGGAATATTTGAGTTACAAGTTTAGCGAATGTCTGATGAGTTGTGAAAGGGGTTTCATAACTTGCACCTCCCGGAACACCACTGCAAGTGGAAAGTCCGTGAAGATGTAATCGAACCATTTATGACATGGTAAGATCAAAGATGACATAAATAGATTTGCCATTATCCCTTTTAAAGAGTAATGCTTTAGAGACTGCGGCTTTTACACCGAAAAGAGATCCATCAGGTTTGTTGAAATGACACCATGGTGTCGTACGCCCAACCATGTTACATCTTTTCTTAACATTTGGAATATCGGGCTTGTGTAAAAGGTTACAAACCTATTCCAAATCAGACAAGTGCTACTTTGTAGGTTATCCCAAGTAAATGGGTATTCCCCCCCCCCCCCCCCACAATACCGAGGCAAATAGGTTTGCCACAAAGAACGGTATGCTTTTTGAAGAAAATGGTTCTTTCAAAAAGGTGAGTGGGAGAACAGTGCAACTCGACGAGATAAACAGTATCTTCGTCATCAGATCAAAGGAAAGAGACCTTGGAAGTAATTCCGGAGTTTCCTACTGCGACTGATACGGAAGTCTCTACAATAAAATGTATGGACTTCGGTCGAACTTGCAGCTGAACCACGTAGGCAAAGCTCGTGCAAACCTATCAGGTGCGCAAACGAGATATTGTTGTTAGACAACAGTATACCTACGATTCACAAGGAAGCGTTGATGGGCCCTAACTCCGGAATTGGCTAAATGACAATACAATCCGAGATAGTTTCCATATAAGTGATTCAAGATTAAGATCTTGATACACCTTTCAGAAGACTTAGAGTCTAACGAATATTTATGGAACTAAAAACTGATACGGATAAAATGTTTTATCCATAAAGCTCGACTTGTTGCAATAATAAGTTCAAGGAGTTGACTACGATGAGATTGTCTCACCATAGCGATGCTTGAAGTCGGTTCGGGTTGAACTAGCAATTAATACATATTTCAATCATGAGATATGAAACATGGATGACAAAAGGATTTCCATCTGACGGAAATGAAACCTAGGACTTGTATGTGATGCAGTCCAAAGTAATTTGTCGATCCAGAGGATGCTAGTAAGTATGCAAACTTCAGAGTTCCAGCGATGGACAGAAGAGAGCAAAGTGGAGTTGGAATCTTCGTTTTTGATGGAATGGTCAAAGGGGTTTGACTTCATCAAATGGGTATCGAAGATGCTTGTGATTCAAGAAACTAAGTGGGAGCATAATAATATTTCTAAAAACCTTGTGTACTTGACACATTGTTAATTGGAAATAAATTTCTTGACACGAATTAGGACTTCATTTGAAAATAGTTTTTTTGATGAAGTGCTTGGGCTAAGTAGCCTTGATATTAGGCATGATGATCTATGGAGATAGATTTACCTAATGGGGCTGAGCAAAGATACATATTGACAAAATGCTAAAACCTTTTAGCATTGAAAAACCGTCAAGGAGTGATTCTTGCCGAAGTCACATGGAAAGAGTTTTTGCAAGACTTGGTGTCCCAAAACACTGATGAGCAAAATACATGATGGTGATTCCACACACTCTTGTGTTTGGATTAATCATGTATTCCATGGTATGTAAAAACAACCAGATATGTCCAATACTCCAAAGTTGTTGCGTGTATAGATACCATTGTGATCAAAGTACTGATCATGGGACAACAGTGAAAGATGTCATTGAGTACTAGAGCAGTACTGATGACATGTTTTCTCGCAAGCAGAGATCATGAAGAGTTCGTTGTAAAAGGTTACATCGATACAGTCTTCATCAATGCTCCATGCGATTTTCGATTTAAATTGAGGGTTTTGTGATACACAACATGGTGGCACGGCAGTTGGAAATTGTTCCAAACAAAATACTGTGGCGAATTCTATAACAAAGGCTAAGTACGTTGACGCTTGAGAAGCGACAAAGAAGTTGTTGAATCATATAGTTCATTCATGAACTTACTATGGTTCCAAGATGGCTTTGGTCTATGGGACACTATTGCAGATAGTTGCTCCATAGCTCAGTCTGAGGAATCAGGTTTCGACCAATGATTCACACATATGCAAAGCCAAGTCCACACAAAATATGAATTTTGTGAAAGCGTGAAAACGCGAGGATATGCAATGTTACACACGGAGCTGAAGTCGTCAGATCCGTTGGACATCAGGCTATACCACATGCGAAGCATATTTTACACCAGTATGCCATAGGTGTAAAGTGCATTAGCATTGACTAGATTATTGACTCTAGTGCAAGTGGGAGTCTGTAGGAGATATGCCCTAGAGGCAATAATAAATGTTATTGATTATCTCCCTGTTCATAATTAGGTTTATGTTCCATGCTATAACTGCTATGGTTCTCGAGTCTGCAATAACCACGAGGCTCGGAGGAAGACTCATCTGCACGTGTGGAAGAATAAACGGTAAAATGTATTCCTAGTCTGGCCTCTAAGACTGGCTCAAGTATTGCATGATGATCCTGTTTTCCTGATCATGGGCACGGCTATGCCGACAATTTTGAGGGCGCAATGTTGGTAGAACACTTGTGTTGAATCGACCCGAATTGATGTTATGCAATGAGATACATTCGTCACAAGTTAATGGTTTATAACACAGAGATGGTTAACGTTTGCATGATTCCTTAGACCATGAGAGTATCGAGTTTCTTCATGCTTGCTTCATGAACTTTGGGGTTTGTTAAACGTCATCCGTAAATGGGTGGCTATTACGGCGGCTTACGGGTTCATGGAAAAGTATGTCAAGTAACTTGATAGCTCAAGATTGGGATTTGCTCCTCCGACGAAGGAGAGATATCTCTGGGCCCTCTTGGTGTTACGGTATCCATCATTGTCTGGCCAGACACTTTGTGATTTGATCACGGGGATGCCGGAACACGGGAACGAGAAAAGAGAACAATACCGGTAACGAGGTAACTGGCATAGTGGACAAGTTGTTGATCCACGAGGATGCCAACATGTCTCACCTCGGGTATTTGTAACATATCGCGAAGCAACAGGAATAGCACACGGCAACTGGAGGTTCACTCGAATATTCATTCGTGTGGGTATAGGGGTCAATATGGGTGTCCACGGCTCCGATGATGATCATTGATCGGAAGGGGTTCCGGGTCATGTCTATACTTCACCGAACCTATAGGGTCACACGCTTAAGGGTCATCTATCTGTTGAATACTAGACAAGGAGTCTGAGAGAAATTCACCGAAAAAAGTTTCGGAGACAACGGAAGAGTTCCGGAGAGAGAGAACACCGGAAGAGTTTCGGTAAAACTGAAAAGTTGTTTCAGGGGATACCATTAAGTCAAATTGGTTTCGGCACATGCCTGATAATTCTTGGAGGGTGCCAGAATCATTCTGGAAACTTCTGGGAATTTTCCGGAAGAAAAAACGGAAATGTTCCGGAGCTGCCGGAACCGCTTCGGATGCTTTTTGCAGATGAAAATCACTAATCCGGAATTGTTCCGGATCGCATTGAAAATTATTTTAGTGGGTACTGGAAATGTTCTAAGCCCACATAAATATTCTCAGTTCAACCGGACGCTGAAAAATGCCGTCGTGAATAGTGAAAGTGCTTTTTGGGAGAAAATATCTCGTGAATAGTGGAAACACTATTATGAATAGTGGGAAACACTATTGGGAGAAAATATCTCATGACTAGTGAAAACACTATTATGAATAGTGGGAAACACTATTGGGAGAAAATATCTCAGGACTAGTGAAAACACTATTTATGAATAGGGGAATCGCTATTATGAATAGTGAAAATATCTGAGGGCATTTTGGTATTTTTACCATAGTCTCTCACCCTATAAATAGGAGGTGAGGAGGCAGCCCAAAACTTCACTCTTACTCTCATACAAATGCCATGCATGATCTGGCTCTCTCTCTCCCTCCCAGCGAAATAGTTTCGTAGAGCCGAAAGGTTGTCTGGGTTCCGGCAGGAACTAGTTCTGGACGGCGAAGCCCTGCCGGATAGATGACACCGTATGTGTGCAACTCTGTAGAGAGATCGTAGTTTCGGTCTTAGTTCGAGAGTGCCTCCCGAAGGGCTGTCCGTGTGACCGTCCGAGTTTCGAAGGTCCTCCAGAAGGGATGTCCGAGTGACTGTTCGAGTTTCGATGGTCCTCTCGAAGGGCTGTCCGCGACACCGTCCGGGGGACTGTCCGACCGCCTCCCGGAGGGCTGTCCGTGGGGCGGATGAGGGTATACATCCTCGCGGTTGGGAGGTTGTAAATCCTAGCTGCGGGGATCTGCACTGCCGATCGTCATCGACTCTACTTCCGCTGCGCTACGAGTCGGTAACGAAAAAGGTCAAACCTTGTATGCAGTCTCCATAGAGGTCCTGGGCTGGTGCGTAGGTCGGATAATTTTTGTTTTCTGCTGCGTTACCCAATAGTGTAGTGTGCTTTAGACCAAGAGTGCCCATCCCTACATATTATTGAGTCCGCTCCTAGCGTGCCTTTTCCAGTCAGTCTCCCCTCATACCGCGATTGAGGGAGACCAATCTTCTTAAGGTCAGGAATGAAGTCAACACAAAACCCAATGACATCCTCTGTTTGATGGCCCATGGAGATGCTTCCTTCTGGCCTAGCGCGGTTACGAACATATTTCTTTAAGACTCCCATGAACCTCTCAAAGGGGAACATATTGTGTAGAAATACAGGGCCCAGAACGACAATCTCGTCGACTAGATGAACTAGGACGTGCGTCATGATATTGAAGAAGGATGGTGGGAACACCAGCTCGAAACTAACAAGACATTGCACCAAATCACTCCTTAACCTCGGCAGGATTTCTGGATCGATCACCTTCTGAGAGATTGCATTGAGGAATGCACATAGCTTCACAATGGCTAATCGAACGTTTTCCGGTAGAAGCCCCCTCAATGCAACCGGAAGCAGTTGCGTCATAATCACGTGGCAGTCATGAGACTTTAGGTTCTGGAACTTTTTCTCTGCCATATTTATTATTCCCTTTCTATTCGACGAGAAGCCAGACAGGACCTTCATACTGAGCAGGCATTCAAAGAAGATTTCCTTCTCTTCTTTGGTAAGAGCGTAGCTGGCAGGACCTTCATACTGCTTTGGATGCATGCCGTCTTTTTCATGCACACGTTGCTGTTCCTCCCGTGCCTCCGGTGTATCTTTTGTCTTCCCATACACTCCCAAGAAGCCTAGCAGGTTCACGCAAAGATTCTTCGTCACGTGCATCACGTCGATTGCAGAGCGGACCTCTAGGTCTTTCCAATAGGGTAGGTCCCAAAATATAGATTTCTTCTTCCACATGGGTGCGCGTCCCGCATCGTCAGTCGGAACAGATAGTCCGCCAGGACCCTTTGCAAAGATTACTTGTAAATCATTGACCATATCAAGTATGTGATCACCAGTACGGAGGGCGGGCTTCTTCCGGTGATCTGCCTCACCTTTGAAATGCTTTCCTTTCTTTCGACATTGATGGTTTGTCGGAAGAAATCGACGATGCCCCAGGTACACATTCTTCCTGCATTTGTCCAAATATATACTGTCGGTGTCATCTAAACAGTGTGTGCATGCGTGGTATCCCTTGTTTGTCTGTCCTGAAAGGTTACTGAGAGCAGGCCAATCGTTGATGGTTACAAACAGCAACGCATGTAGGTCAAATTCCTCCTGTTCGTTCTCATCCCACACACGTACACCTCTTCCATTCCATAGCTGTAAAAGTTCATCAACTAATGGCCTTAGGTACACATCAATGTCATTGCTGGGTTGCTTAGGGCCTTGGATGAGCACTGGCATCATAATGAACTTCCGCTTCATGCACAACCAAGGAGGAAGGTTATACATACATAGAGTCACATGCCATGTGCTATGCTTGCTGCTCTGATCCCCAAAAGGATTAACGCCATCTGCACTTAAACCAAACCATACGTTCCTTGGGTCATCTGTAAAGTCGCTCCACTTTCTCTCGATCTTTCTCCACTGCGACCCGTCAGCGGGTGCTCTCAACTTCCCATCTTTCTTACGGTCTTTTATGTGCCATTGCATCAACTCGGCATGCTTTTTGTTTCTGAACAGACGTTTCAACTGTGGTATTATAGGAGCATACCACATCACCTTGGCAGGAACCCTCTACCCGGTGCGATGGCCCTCAACATCACCAGGGTCATCTCTTCTGATCTTATACCGCAATGCACCGCATACCGGGCATGCGTTCAAATCCTCGTACGCACCGCGGTAGAGGATGCAGTCATTAGGGCATGCATGTATCTTCTGCACCTCCAATCCTAGAGGGCATAGAACCTTCTTTGCTTCGTACGTACTGCCGGGCAATTCGTTATCCTTTGGAAGCTTCTTCTTCATTATTTTCAGTAGCGAACTAAATCCCTTGTCAGATACACCATTGTCTGCCTTCCATTGCAGCAATTCCAATGTGGTACCGAGCTTTCTGTTGTCATCTTCGCTATTTGGGTACAACCCTTTTTTGTGATTCTCTAACATGCAATCGAACTTCAACTTCTCCCTTTCACTTTCGCATTCTCTTTGTGCATCAACAATGACCCGGCGAAGATCATCATCGGGCACATCGTCTGGTTCCTCTTGATCTTCAGCTTTCCCCATTGCAGCATCACCATATTCAGGGGGCGGGTAGTTGTCATCATCCTCTTCTTCTTCGTTGTCTTCCATCATAACCCCTCTTTCTCCGTGCTTGGTCCAAACATTATAGTGTGGCATAAAACACTTCTCAAGCAGGTGGAAGTGAAGGGTTTTAGAGTTGGAGAAAGCCTTCGTATTCTCACAGACAGTACATGGACAATGCATAAAACCATTCTGCTTGTTTGCCTCAGCCGCTTCAAGAAAATTATGCAGGCCCTTAATATACTCGGAGGTGCGTCGGTCATCGTACATCCATTGCCGGTTCATCTGCGTGCGTTATATAGTTCTCATTATTGAACAACATATAGCTCTCTAGAGCATCTAATTAAAACATACATTGAAACTCTGTAAAAAATTTAAATGCAACAACAAATGCGATCATAACCGCAACTAAGGTACCAATTGATCCAACAGCATAATGATACCAAGCCTCAGTATGAATGGCATATTTTCTAATCTTTCTAATCTTCAAGCACATTGCATCCATCTTGATCTTGTGATCGTCGACGACATCGGCAACATTCAACTCCAATTTCATCTTCTCCTCTTCAACTCTTTGTAATTTTTCTTTCAAGTAATTGTTTTCTTTTTCAACCAAATTTAACTTCTCGACAAGAATTTCTATGTCGGTTGGAATTTCCGGTTCACATACCTCCTAGATAAAAAAAATCTATGTCACGTTGGTCGGCATAATTGTCATAAACACTAAATAAAACAAATAGTTATAAAAGATAATATATACCACATCCGAATCATAGACAGGACGAGGGCCGACAAAGGCGGATACCAAAACCATCGCACTATATAATAACAAACAATAATAAAAGTAAGAAAATTACACAAGTATCTATCTAAATCATACAAGTAAGAACTTTTTTCTTTTAGAAAGAAGATAAGAAGAAGAGGCTAACCACGGTGGTGCCGGCGCCGAGATGGGCGCGGGCGATCGACGGCGGTGAGGACGGGGACGGGACAGGACGGACCGCCAAACCTAGACAAATCTTGAGGAAAATGGAACTTGGACAAGGAGCTTCGAGAGGAGAAAGCTTAAGTGTGGCTCGGGCATTTCATCGAACACCTCATGTGCATAGGAGGTGAGCTAGAGCACCACAAAGCTCTCCCACGGCCGGCCAAAAAAACAGAGCAGTGCACTGCTCTGCTCGCGGGCAGGGGGTATATATAGGCCAACCATTGGTCCCGGTTTGTGGCTGGAACCGGGACTAAAGGACACCATTTGGTCCCGGTTCTAGCCACAAACCGGGACCAATGGTTGTGGGCCAGGAGCGAGGCCCATTGGTCCCGGTTCGTGTCTGGAACCGGGACCAAAAGGGTCAGACGAACCGGGACCAATGGCCAACGAGGCCCGGCCGGCGAGCTGGCCTCACGAACCGGGACCGATGCCCCTATGGGTCCCGGTTCGTGAGTGAACCGGGATTAATGGGATTTCAGGCCTGGACCAAAGCCCTGTTTTCTACTAGTGTAGGATGCTTGCTGACACCTTGTTCTTGTTTTCAACTTTTCAAAGATCGAGTAGCGCGCACGGTATTCTCCGGATAGTTTGTGCCAGTAGAAGGCAGTTATGGAGGGTCCCAAACAAGATGGAATCTGCGGCAAGGGATCATACTGATGGGTGGCTGGGTTGCAGACGTGGTAGAAGCTTTTCAGGCTACTGTGATAGTCATTGAAAATGTTGAAGATCAGGGCGAGGCCATCACACACCGACGGCTTTAAAGAGAAACTGTGGAAAGTTGGATAGCAGCGATTACATAGAAACTCGTCCAACATCGTCTGAGATGGCTTAGACATATTCAGTGCAAGTCTTCAGAAACTCTATTGCATAGAGGACGGCTAAAATTATGTTGATAATATTAAGAGAGGTCGGGGTAGCCAAACTTGACGTGGGCGGAGTCCATAAAGAGACATATGAAGGATTGAAGTGTCACCAAAGAACTAGTCATGGACATGGGATGCATGGAAGCTAACTATCCAGGTGTCAGAACTATGATTTGATTGCGAGATCTTAAGATTTCAGCTCTAACCTACCCCAACTTGTTTGCGACTAAAGGTTTGTTGTTATCGTTGTTGTTGCATTTGTTATACAGTCTCTATCTAATAATAAAGGGGATATTGCTTTTGACGGTACGTTACGGAAATTGCCCACAAAGTTACAAAATATTAACCACCAATGTCACATATAAGTGATAAAAAATGTTTCGCACACAACAATCCCCGCATGGGCCAGCCCATACAGTAGGGACCTCCTATACAACGCTCTGCACACTGGGAGAATACGCAATGCGCCCGTTTGGGCCGTCACATGTCCGGGCAGCCTGTTTTTTTATTTCGTTTTTTAATTTTTCCTTTTTTTTTGCCATTTTCGTTTCTTCTACTTTAAATAATTTGTGACCTAAGAAAAAATTCAAAAATTAAAAAAAATGAGAATTTTGAAATAAAATGTTTAATGAATCATAAAATGTTTATGGATTCAAAAAATGTTCGCGATTTTGTAAACAAATGTCTGATTACTCAAAACATGTATGAAAAATTGAAAACCAATGTTCGGGAAATAAAAAAAATATTCATGACTTTTTTTAAAGTTCCTATATTAAAAAATGTTAATGTAACTGAACATAATTTTGCCAATTCAAAAAATGATCATGAATGGAAAAATATCCTATAAATTCCAAAACTGTTCGTGACTTACAAATACTTTATTAATTCATAAAATGTTCGCTGATTCAAAAAATGATCATGCATTTCAACAAATGTTCGTTAAATTAAAAAATGTTCGTTAAATAAGAAAAATGTTCCTGAATTTTCAAAATTGTTCCACCAATTTCCATAAAAATGTTTGTCGATTCATGAAAAGTGATTTAAAAAAACACAATTTAAAAAAATGTTTGCAAATAGGATAAAATGTTCATGAATTCAAAAAATGTTCTTGATTTAGAATATGTTTGAATTTTTTTATAAGTGTTCACGAATTTGAAAAATGTTCACGATTTCAAATATGTGCACGAGTTTAAAAAAAATGTTCATGATTTCATGAAATTCAGAGTAATAGTGTATCTCGGTGATGCAGCAAAATATGATCATGACCATTGAAAATTATAAAAAAAAATGTCCCGTTGTAAAACACGGACCCTTTTGGTAGTATCAGATTAGCCTGTCTTTCTCTTCCTTTAATGTTGTGTCATATCAACATCATATCTAGTTGGCACTGCATAATACTAATTATGGTACTTCAACTATGGAAAGCCTAAAAGCATGGTTAATAATATAGTCAACAATCGGCTATAAGGAGTTCCATACCATCTAGAGCCAACCTAATAGCCGGCATGTACAATAGTAAATTTTAAATGTGTACTACTTTATTAGTAGTTGGCCCACCTTACAAACTCACAAAGCGTCTTGGGGCTCGTGCTACGACTGGCTACTAATCAAGAGCCCACTTCTCTTCTCTCTCATCTTCTCTCTCTTCCACTTAGGCAAAGATATAATATTCTAATCCTTATAGCCCGCTTATGTCACCTTATTATATTTGCTCTAAGACGTTCTTTCATATTGTATTATTTGTCCTTTTTAGATAGATAACCCATGTCCCACCAAGCAACGGCCAGTTGTTCAACCCCCAACACCCAACTATTCGCAAAGAAATAAAGATCACTTGTACAAGTTCAACCTCCAACTCCCAACTATCGACAAAGAAAATGAAAGTACAAGGTCAACCACAAACTCCCAACTATCTTGTATTTTATCTATTCAAGCCCTCCCGCTAAAGATTGGCTAACTAAGACCATAGATTAATCACAATAAATATATTTCAAGATTTTTGTTTTATACCAAGTTTTTTAAACTCCAATAGTAGTTCAATTCATTACCAAGATTTAGAAATAACGAAGCCAGATTTAATATTCCACTTTTTTTATGTAATGCGCCAATTTTGAATATTTTTATACCAATCCCCGCGTGTTTGGAGTTCCATATTAGATTATGGGGGAGAATTTTCCTCCCGATAGCTCCTCTCTCCTCCCGATAGCTCCTCCCGAGTCGCCCCCATGTGGCGGCCGGGAGGCCACCCCAGATCTCGTCGTCCGGCCTCCCTCGCTCCTCCTCCTCCCTTGCCGCCGCCCAGGGGCGCGGCCAGGCGAAGCCTTGCCGTCGCCGGCTGTGGCGGGGACTTGGGGTCCTCCCGCTCGGGCGGGGTTGGAACGGGCCGGCGCCCTCGGGTCGGAGCGTAGCGTGGGGCCGGGCATCATGGCGGGTGGTGGCGGCGCTCCAGCGCTTCTGCTCCTCAGCGGCTGGCGGCTACGTGGTCTGGTGCGCCGCGGTCGCCATGGACGGCGGCAGCGCGACCGGATCGATCGGCGGCGGCGCGGCTGGATCTGGGCCCAGGCGAGGGCCTTGGTCACCAGGTTGCAACACGCCGGCAGCTGGGCGGATCTTTTCTACCCTTGTCTGGTCCTTGACAGCATGGGTAACTCCAGGGGGAACCCTAGATCTCCTTGGGATCGAGCGATGGTGGTGATTTTGCATCGTAGTCCCTCTTGAGGGCATCGTTTCTGGAGTTTGCTCTGGTTGAAGGGACCAGCGACGCCGGCGGCGCACGCCTGGTGGCGCAACTGCCGATGAAAATCGTGCTGACTACGGTCATGGCGGACGATGGCGGCGTCTCCGATGTCATTCCCTTGTCGAGGCATCGTCGTTGCAGTTTGCCTCATCAAGCTCAGGATGCTCCGGGGGAAACCCTAGATATGGGTCTCCCGGATCGGACGATGGTGGCATTCTCAGTGTTGCTTTCCCTCCTGGGGGCATCGTTTTGCAGCAAGTGTTGGCTGGAAGGGACAGGAGGAGGAGCAGTGTTACATCTACCGCAAGGCCAACGGCGGATCCCGGTGGCATGCTGTTGCGGAGTTTCGGCGACGGGCGCGAGTGGATGGATACGTGCAGGATGGTGGGGCTGTCTGATGCCGTGGTGGCGTCCATGGCAGGCCTGGCAAGGTTGATGCATTAGTACCTGTTCTGGAAATGGATCAGTGGAAGACGGTGGCGCGCGGCGACCTCTGAGAGTGTGCCGGGCCGGTGTGTGACCCAGTCCGGGCATTGTGGCTTGGCTAGGGCATCTGGCTTTAGATGTTTGGCTCTGGTGCGATGACTGTTTGGGACATTTGGCACCCCTTCATCAAGGGGATAGGAGTAGCGACATGTAGGCATACTAATGTATTACTTTGTAAGATCTTTGTGAATAATTAATAAATGGCTGCATGCATCATCCAGATGCAGAGGCCGTGGGTATATCCACCTTTTCCAAAAAAAAATCCCCGTGTGTTTTATGATACTTATTTATAAGACATTCTAACAACAAAGCCAAAGCAGTCGTCAACATGATAACACTCCAAGAGTTTTCTACCATCATAGCGGATCCGGCAAACAAGCGTAACTTTCAGGAAATTCAACCTATTACACTAGATGTTCCCACACTGATACGCTATCAGACTAGCATATTCAGTATGATAACATATTCAATACGTGCTACACTAGCGAGGGCTTCAACGATCGTGGGCGGACCATGGTCAGAAGCGCCACTAAGTGTACCTGTGGTGCCTTCGACATTGGCAATGTCTTTTAGTGGCCGGTAAGTGTTTCAAGAGGCCATTACGTTAATTAAGTCTAAATGAAGATCATTCAGTGCAGTTATACTCATATCACAGATTTGTTTCCAATCTCATTCTTAGAGCATCTCCAGCCGTTCGGCCCCCAGGGGCCCGAAATAGCATCGCCTGGGGGGCAACCGGCGCTATAATCGGCTCGGGGGGAGGGGGCTCGGGTTTCTAGCCGCCGCCCCAAGGTCGCCCCCAAGCCGGCGATTTCGGCCAGTTTCGTCGAAGATTCGGCCCAAATTCGACGCTCTTTCGGCATAAATTCAACATAAACTAATTTTTTATGCCAAAGTTCATCACAGAAATTAATACAGATCAAATAGTTCAACGAAGCAAGCTCATAATTCTAATATAAATTAAAACAAATCAAACTAGGCGTTGCCCTTGAGCCTCCATAGGTGCTCCACCAGATCGTCCTGCAGTTGTTGATGCACCTGTGGGTCTCGGATCTCCTGACGCATATTGAGGAAGGCATCCTATATTGCCGGTACCTGGTGATCAACAACTGCAAGAGGTCCCTGCCTGAAATATGGTTCAGTGTCAAACACTGGCTCTTCCCGCTCGCTCTCAATGATCATGTTGTGCAAGATGACACAGTAATTCATGACCTCCCACATTTGCGATTTCGACCGGGTCAGAGCGGGGTACCGGACAACAGCAAATCGAGATTGGAGCACACCAAATGCTCACTCGACATCTTTCCTGCAAGCCTCCTCACACTTAGCAAAGTGTGACTTCTTTGGTGCCACAGGTTTTGAGATAGTCTTCACAAATGTGGACCATCTCGGATAGATACCATCTGCTAGATAGTATCCCTTGTTGTAGTGGCGCCCATTGACCTCAAAGTTCACCGGAGGAGCATGACCTTCAACAAGCTTGGCGAAGACATTCGAGCACCGCAATACGTTGATGTCATTGTGAGTTCCTGGCATACCAAAAAAGGAGTGCCAAATCCATAAGTCATGTGTGGCTACTGCCTCAAGTACCACATTGCAACCTTCTTTGGCGCCTTTGTACATCCCCTGCCAAGCAAATGGGCAGTTTTTCCATGCCCAATGCATGCAGTCGATGCTTCCAAGCATCCCAGGAAATCCTCTTGCGGCATTCTGTGCTAGGATCCGAGCAGTGTCTTTAGCATTGGGTGATCGCAAATACTGTGGTCCAAACGCTGCCACCACTGCCCTACAGAACTTGTACAAACACTCAATGGTGGTGGACTCGACCATGCGCCCATAATCTTCCTATATATCACCGGGAGCTCCGTATGCAAGCATCCTCATAGCTGTGGTGCACTTCTGGAGTGAGGAGAATCCAACTGTGCCGGTGCAATCCTTCTTGCAAATGAAATAGCTGTCGAACTCCCGGATGGCATTCACAATCCTGAGGAAGATTTTCCGGCCCATCCGATAACGGCGCCGAAATACTTTCTCACTGTGCAAAGGAGCGTCGGCGAAGTAGTCGGCGTAGAGAATGCAATAGCCCTCTATTCGATGCCTCTGTTTGCTCTTGCGGCGGCCCGGTGCCGAGCCACCTCGCCGAGGCTTGGCATTGTTCGCGAACAGGCCGGCCAGTGCGGCGAGGATCATGAGGTGTTCCTCGTCGGTGGTGTCGGCCTCGGCTTCCTCCTCCAACAGAGCCACGAACGCCTCCTCGTTGTCCGAGTCCATGGCCGAACAGGCAAATCGCCGAACACCTTGTGGGCGTGGTGGGCGGGAAGCCGCCGGTGCCCCGCCTGCGTGGTGGCCGTCGGAGAGCGGGGATGGACGGGATGGAGGCTGAAGCGAATCCAGCGGGGAAATGGCCTTTTCTAGCGGCGGTGGGCAGGCGGGCGGCGTCGGAGTCGGCGTGGTGGAGAGGCGCGAGGGGCGAGCCTGGCGATGAAAAGGGCGGATCTCGCCTGACAGTGGTGTCCCACGCGCCGCTTTTCCTTCCGCCGAAGCCCGCAAGTGATCCCCAACGTGCTGGGTTCGGCCTGGGATCGCCAGCCCAAAAAATGGGCCCAACCGGAGAAAATCGGCGTCCTGGGGGGGGACTGGGTTTTTTTCGGCGTCGGCGATTAAAAAGTGGCTTGGGGGGAGGCTTGTTGGGGGCGCGACTGGAGATGCTCTTAGTCTTCATTCCAAGAGAACTCTTGATATGGGTTCCACCGCTAGTGCCGTCCCACCTATCTCTCGGACTAAGTATAATGAAGCAACATGAGTAGATATAAAGTGCGTAAGGGCATCCGTCTACGAACAGGGGACCAATCCGCGGACACAGATGTGAAAGCCGACCATCCCATATTATCCACATACATTTCAAAGTAAATTTAAAATAACCGGACAAAATTCATGCAAACCGGATGATATTCATACAAACCGGAGCACATTCATTACATTTAAAACAATTTTCAGTAAGAAAATGGGGGCATGACCTAAACCTAGACTACAACAACGTCCGTCGTCCAAGTCCTTGTTGTTCCGTTTCAGCGACCGCGTCCTCCATCCGTCGTATCCATGAGCGACATCGATAAGACCCGTGAAGTGAAGGTGCGGTGGCTGGCAAGGAAGAGTACAACATGGGAGACAGACCGACCCACATAGGACACAAGGCCATGCCGCCTCACATGCCCTACTCATCCTCGATAGAGTCCGCGACCTGTCCGCCACCGATGGACGTGAGGTTCAAAATGGAAATGGAGGGGTCGGCGCTCTCGTCATCCCGCCGGTGCGACCAAACAGTGTTTGGCGGGGCATAGGACGCGCAACTGGCGTTGTTCTTGTTCGCGGTTACCTGTGCAGCCAACACCGCCTCCATGTCCGGCTGTGCGTTGCAAGCGTCGGCTTGAGCGCGGGCGGCCTCTCATAGAGCGCTCGCTGCTCGACGACGAAATTGGGGTTGCGGTCGCCATAGATTTGCCCCCACCAGCCGGCGTTGCTCAAGGAATAATATGTTTTGCCATTGTTCCTCCTACGTTTGCCGGAACACCGACATAGGCACCGACGCAAGTTGCTCCTCCGCCATGGCGGTGTTGAAGTGTGTCTGCGCCTGCTCCATGGTCAAGCCGACATGCATCGGCGTGAGGTCCAGTGCTGAGTCGTCATCGAAGCCCATCTCCATCATGGGGTTGCCGTCGAAGACCTCGAGGGAGGTAGACGGCATGTCAACAACCTCTCCCACAATCATGGCATATGTGGTGCAGGAGGAATATTTGGAACGAATAGGGTTGTGGTGTGTTGTTCACCGGGTTTGGACGCCTTTAAAGAGTGGATGTGCGTCAACGTATGGGCGCCGAAGTTGGTTCCTCGGCCGGCTAGCCTATTTAATGGCTATAGACAGAGGGAAGGGCATTGATTGGTCGTAGTAGATATGTGTTCCGTCCCGTCCAGTAAACGTATCTACTTATTGAACAGGCATGGGCACCGATGACGCGATGTGGGCGATGCCCTCGGCCGGCGAGCCGCTTCAATGTCGGCACCAGCGAGAGGTCACATTCGCTCTAGGGGGGCAGCTGGCTTCGGACGGGAAAACACGTTAGTGCGGAAGGGGCATTTGGTGGACCAGGTTAGTCAGACGCGGGCATGATAGCTGTCCGGACACCCGCAAAGCCCCCCTAGTTTATCTTCGGTTTGCGAAACAAAATGAACCCAAAACGGCCAGCGAACCAATGCAAAACCGCGTTGGATGGCAGAATACGTCCAGACCGCCTGGTCCAAACGATTATATGTGGTTTAAGGGTGGTTGTTGGAGATACCTTAATAGCCAACCTTACAACAAATGAGCGATTATCAATGACGACGCCCATTGACATGCTACTTATGCTGGCCAATAATATTATAGACCATTTGGGCACCAGATAACTATTTTCTTTCCGTTTTCAGTTGACTGCAAAGAGAAGACTTTGAGTCGTCGAATCGGAAACACACTGCCCGATCATCATCTTCTCCTTTCAATTCTCTTCTACTTGACTTGATTCCACATCACCGTTTTCTCTCCTCTGACCTAATTGCCTCCCCCTACCTTACCTCCAACGAGATCCCATTCGAGCGGCGTCGAGGACTGGCTGGTGCGGGTAGCAAGGAAAACGAAAAGTTCCCCATCCACACAGATCAACCACAGTTCCAGCTCCCGCCAGTGATGCCTTGCGCCCCGGTCCTAACTCGGCCTCGGCAACGTCGCCTCTGTCTCGGCATCAGAGCTTTGCAGCGCTTCCACAAAATCGATTGGTCCAAAAAATAGTTTTCAGTAGTAACTTCGGGAATAGCAAATTCGATAACATTATTATTAACATGATATCCTCCTATATAGGAGTATCAAGCACGCAAAAATAAATTGGATGGCGAGGACGCTAGAACATTCTCGATGCCCCCAGCACGTGCTTCGAACTTTCGCACGCGGCGATAATAAAACATCCACCGGTCTCGGAAATCGCAAGGCGCACACACCCATCCTACACGCCGCAACACTCCTTCTCGAAGCTCCCATCCCGCAGCCGAGCTCCAGAAATGGACGACGACCTCGGCCTCGGCTTCCCGGGGGCCGGCGGCTACGACGCCATGGCCGGATCCGCCACCGACGACGAGGACGAGGAGGCCATGAAGAGCCTCTACGCCGGCGCGGCCGGCGCCGCCCCCGCCCCAGCGGAGGAGGAGGAGGAGATCGACGAGGGGTACGCCGTCGCGAGTATGAAGGCGGGGGAGGAGAGGGGGGTCGGGAAGGAGGGGCTGCGGAAGAGGCTGGTGAGGGAGGGGGAGGGGTCGCAGCTCCCCGGCGCCGGCGACGAGGTCGAAGGTAACGAGGCGCCCTCCTCGCTTCTCCGCCGTGGATGGGTTCGATTGGGTTGACGACATGGGCGTTGACTTGCTTCTTGGTTTGCGCCGCAGTGCACTACACCGGGACGCTGGTGGACGGCACCAAGTTCGACTCCAGCCGGGATCGCGACGCCCCCTTCAGGTTCACCCTCGGCCGAGGTACCTCCACGCTCTGACTGACAGTCAACTCCTCCTCTGCTTCTTCTGAACTGAATCTTTTTCAGCTGGCCATGATAGATTTCTCTTTATGTGATAGTTAGGATCGGAAGTTATGTGATAGCTAGCTGCAGGCAGATTGGCAGGAAATCTGGCATTTACAACGCTGATTCTGCTCACTAGGAAATCTGGCATTTACAACGCAGATTGGCAGAGCTCACTAGGAACTCTGACTGACAGTCAACTCCTCCCCTTCTTCTGATGATGAACTGCTCTGACCGACGGTAGAAACCTTTTCAGCTGGCCGTAGCAAGTCGTGGCGGATTTTTCTTAGTGGCATGGTAGGATTGGAGCTTTGATAGTTAGTATTGTACACTAGGAGTACCAAGTTTACAACTAGCTACAGGCAGATTGGCAGCACATCTGGCACTCATTAGGATCCAGTTTAGTGTGATTCTGCTTGAATGGGTATTGATCTGAATTTTGCTTCCTGAGTCAATCCCCCCTTCACGTGCTCGATCGTGCCTACTGAACCACCACAAGTACTGGATTGGAAATTAAATGTGCTGGTTTGCATTTCATCCCTAATTAGAGGCCATGAATTGTGATTCTGCATCACATAAACCGAATATTGATAAGAGTTGTTAGTTGTTTGTCCAAGGCTTGTCAATAACCAAAATAAATGCACCTTACTTTTCCGGATGGAGAAATAATATGATTTCTAGTTACTATATAGAATCCTTTCTGCTACAGTTTCAAAGATAAGCACAGGTTATCACGGTTCAGCAGCTAAACTGAGATGAAGCGTAGCTGTTTGCACTTCTTTTTGTCTCTTTTTCTTAAGCAGGACGGTTGTGTTTGATGCATTTATGTCGATAACTGTTATCTGTCATCTTCTCTTTAGCTTGTCCACATGCCAAAGTCCTGTTTTCTGTCAAACCTAGCTTGCTTTCAGTTGGATGGAAGAACACTGAACATATATTGTCTGTGGGTGCATAGTAGCTAAAGAAAGATGTTTTTTGTCTGTCGGTGCGTAGTAGCTGAAGAAACAAGAAGTTTTGTTTGTGTCATGGGGCTGCTAGTTGTACATAAAGCATAGCTCAATTTGAACTACAAAGACGTCTTATATTATGAGACTTGTTCGCTCTGAGTCATCTTCTTCTAGTAACTACAGAGCGTAATTTAAACATCATTTAAGAAGCCAAACAACAAACATGTGTGTTTTTAAATTGTAAATTTCTAGGCTTCCGTTGATAAGCAAGTGTTTTCTAAGTGAAATTATGTCGTGAATCTCTAATTGCAGGCCAAGTTATAAAGGGGTGGGATTTGGGCATCAAAACAATGAAGAGGGGTGAGAATGCTATTTTCACCATCCCACCAGAGCTTGCATATGGTGAGGATGGCTCTCCTCCAGTCATCCCTCCAAATGCGACGCTGCAGTTCGATGTGGAGCTTCTCTCATGGGCAAGTGTCAAGGACATTTGCAAAGATGGCAGCATCTTTAAGAAGATACTAGCTGAAGGCGAGAAGTGGGAGAATCCCAAAGACCGTGATGAAGTTTTTGGTACCATACCTTGCTCATTGCACTTGTACCTTAATGCTTTTCCAGTGAGCGTCAGGGTTTTATTCAATTACTTGGTGCAGTTAAATATGAGGCAAGGCTTGAGGATGGGACGCTTATTACAAAATCTGATGGTATTGAGTTCACTGTGAAAGAAGGTACAGCGTTTCCCACTTTTTAACATTTGCATTGTAATTTTAGGTTTGGAATGCATCTTCTTACTCAGAAATATTTTCTTTTCAGGGCATTTCTGCCCTGCTATATCGAAGGCTGTCAAGACAATGAAGAAAAATGAGAAGGCCCTCCTTACTGTCCAACCACAATGTGAGTTTATAGTTATGTAGTTACAGACTCTTCTCTGTAGTGTAGTTAATATCCGTAACCTGTGGTGAACAGATGGCTTTGGTGAGCAAGGCAGGCCAGCCTCTAGAGGCGAAGCTGCAGTCCCCCCTAACGCTATGTTGCAAATTGATCTTCAGTTGGTGTCCTGGAAGACAGTCACTGAGATAGGCAATGACAAGACGATCTTGAAGAAGATCCTCCAGGAGGGTGAAGGCTATGATCGTCCCAAAGACTGCTCAACTGTCAAAGGTACAATCTGAATGTTCTTTGCATGATGATCTCAGTATGGTACTCCTGTCATTTTTTTTTCTTCTAAATAAATGTAGCAATGTTACTCTG
The DNA here is from genome assembly GCA_039707655.1 of Elymus sibiricus. Lineage (NCBI taxonomy): Eukaryota > Viridiplantae > Streptophyta > Magnoliopsida > Poales > Poaceae > Elymus > Elymus sibiricus. Next base: position 47,327,449 of record CM077665.1, read on the forward strand.
CAGTGAAGCTTATTGGGAAGTTGGATGATGGCACCATGTTTGTAAAGAAAGGTCATGATGGTGAAGAGCCATTCGAGTTCAAGACTGATGAGGATCAGGTGATTGAAGGGCTTGACAAAGCAGTGCTTAGCATGAAGAAAGGCGAAGTTGCCTTTGTGACTATTCCCTCAGAGCATGCGTTTGGATCAGATGAAACAAAGCAAGATCTAGCTGTTGTTCCTCCTAACACAACTGTTTATTATGACGTTGAACTTGTGTCTTTTGATAAGGTACTGTCCTAACATCAGACTTTGTATGACTGAATAATTATTTAATTATTGGTCACTGCCTCGCTGGCGAAGCTGAAATCTTGCATGTCATTGTGTGCAGGAGAAGGAATCATGGGAGTTAAAGGGTAATGTTGAGAAGATCGAAGCAGCTGCTAAGAAGAAAGATGAAGGGAATGTGTGGTTTAAGATGGGCAAATATGCCAGGGCTTGTGAGAGATATGGAAAGGTTACAATTTCTTTCAACCCTATCACGTAACGTGACCTTCTGCAATGTGGATACGCCTTGCATTGAATAAATGCCTGACACTTAGTATGATCTGCCCTATATCAGGCTTTGGAATTCATAGAGTACGAAAGCTCCTTCAGTGAAGAAGAGAAACAGTTGTCCAAACCACTCAAGGTGAGCTGCAAGCTCAACAAGGCTGCATGCAAACTGAAACTTAAAGACTACAAGGAAGCGAAGGAACTGTGTACCGAGGTAATTATATAGTTATATATTTATAATTCAGCACATATATCTGGGCTGACTGAATTATTGCGACCAGGTCCTGGAAATCGACAACACAAATGTGAAGGCCTTGTACAGAAGGGCGCAGGCACACATGCATCTTGTTGATCTTGATTTGGCAGAAGCGGATATCAAGAGAGCACTAGAAATAGATCCAGAGAACAGGTTAACCTTTGTGCATGGAATTTGGCCGAGTCTTGATGTGCTAGTAAACACTGAATCACAAGTTAACCTGAAGAAATCATATCATGAGGGTCTAGCTCGTTAAGCTTGGTCTTTGCAGAAGTATAATGTTCCTTGTGTTTTCTCAGGGATGTAAAGATGGGCTATCGGAGGTTAAAGGAGAAGGTCAAGGAGTATGAGAGAAGGGATGCCAAATTCTACGGCAACATGATCGACAAGCTGAGCAAGCTGGAAGACGACGTGAGTTCCCCTATTCCGCAAACCGATCTGCCACTTTGTTGCTAGGAGACTACTTTGGCTGTCGTTTTTACAGTTAGTTCGCTGTTCTTTGCCGCTTCCAGGAGGGCCGCGGGAGTAGCCAGGGGTCAAGCAAGAAGCCTCGCGGCCTGTGGCCTTTGGCGCCGTTTTTCACAACCGACGGCAGCAAGCTGTGGCTGGTCCTAAGGCTACTGATCCCCGTGATGATCTTGGTCGCGCTTTGTGTCGCTTACTACGTGCAGAGCGGAGTTCATGAAATCGACTGCATCAACTGCTGACGACGCCTTGGTTGACATGCCCGGGTCGTGTATTGTTACTGTGCTGGTGGGTCAACTGCTCATGGTAAATATATTTGTCACGTTGTTCTCTTGACAGTATCTCATGGACCATCGTTTTGTCCTGGTGAAAGTCTATTGCGCATTTGTTTCGCCGTGACCTGGTGAGCCCACACATGGCGTTGCTGTGCATCCTAGTCCAGTTCACAACACCATTGTAGTGCTCCACCATTGCCTGAAAGCAGCAAACAGAGCCAGAGTAGGAGTCAGGGCTCAGGAACTTAAACAGATGAATGGTCTGAAGCTCTCATTTAAATACAGCTTAAAGCGCGATACACATACCGTGGAAAGAAATTTCACTAGGCTGCACTACAATTCCAAATAACAGAAATAAGTACTCCCTCCGTCCGGAATTATTTGTTGCACAAATGAATAAAAATGGATGTATCTAAAACTAAAATGCATCTAGATACATTCATTTCTATGACAAGTATTTTCGGACGAAGGGAGTATATCTGAGCATACCAACACTAACCCAACATGTATTCAAATATCAACAAAATAGCCGAAACGAAGGAGGCAGCAAACTGCACAGTAGCCTCAGCATAAAGAGTTAATCCATGAGAATTTCAGCAAAAAGTTTTATCCAAGAATAGATTAACGTGATTTTCAGCAAAAAGTGTTATCCAAGAATAGATTAGTGCAATTTCAGTAAAAAGTGTTATCTCACATGAGGTGAGATCAATGAGATCGGTTTTTTTATTTATTTAAAAACACATGTTCAAACATTCTCAAATTTTTTGTAGACACACATTAATGCTTGATGTGAATTCTCAAAAAATTTCATCTCCTAAATCGACTTAGATTAACAGAAAGAAAAAAGACAATCAGATATGATTCTTTCTCCTCATCGGCCTCCTTCCTTTTTCTTTTATCATTTCCGGACGGATACTTTCTACCCGAACTCGACATGACCCTGCTGAAATTGAAAGGAACAATTAGCGCAAAGCTAATTAATGTACTAGATCAAGTAGAGAAGATCATCTTATGTAATGGCAGTCTGCTAGGACATATTCCCTCCGTTTCTAAATATAAGTCTTTTTAGACAGTTCACTACAGACCACCACGTACGTACGTACGGATGTATATAGAATAGTTTAGAGTGTAAATTCATTCGTTTTGCTCCGTATGTAGTCTGTAGTGAAATCTCTTAAAAGACTTATATTTAGGAACGTAATCTGGCTACGTGCGCGCAATGATTCAAGCGCCCTAACAACAATTCCTTGTTAACCTAGAATTTGGAAATCAAGATTAGAAAGAAAGGAAACAGGAAGAAGAACATGCGAGGGAAGAGGGCGCGACGAGAAGTGCCTGCCACAGGAGTCGAGTCATTCGTGAGGAGGCAGAGTCGAAGAGGATTAGATGAACATGAGAAGCGAAACAACCAAAATGACAGAGAACGACAGATCTGAAATTACAGGAAATCATGATTAATAGTGAATCGAACTATTCTTTTCCACTCCGGTCTCCACGTACAAGTAAACATGGGCCAGACCCATCATATCATTTTTATTTTCCTACTAGGCTAGCACGCCAGAGGCTAAGCGAGGCGCTGAGATTGGCTTCAATTTTTTTTTCACTCGAAGACATGTATGTATGCCTATATGTACTTATTACATATAAATGGGACGGCCCCCTTGACTTTTGGGGGCCGTTTGCTCCTCCCCAAGACCGGCCCTGGCCCTAGGTCCAACATAGCACCAATCTATCTATAAAAGCAATAATATACGGTGGATTCTTCGCCGTTACTTACCGGAACCAGTAAATTTACTTATTTGACGACAACCCCTTCATGCTAGGAGCGACAACGACCAACTTCCTGCCGCTGCGGGTACTAATGATAACTAGGTAATTGTTGAAGTTGGATACGATAAGGTTGTATATGTGAAATTACCAAATTGAGGATCACAATTCTAAAATTTCTTTGAAAGAAGGAAGTAATTATTTTTGAAAAAAAAATCCTCAATTACTTGGGCGCTGATGTGGTTGCAAGGGTGCAGGTGCGTGAGTTTTTGCAACGTGGGGACACGCTTCAGTGGACCCACATGTCAGAGTAGTACTCCGGCTAGGGTTTCCATTTCGCCAATCCACGCGAGGGCTCGCCGTGCGCCGCCGCCGCAGATCCCGTCTCCACCAAAACAAAACTAGCACGCCGATGCTCCTCCGTTCTGGGTGGCGCTTGGCCACCCAGCAAGAAGCGGGGCAGACGGCCCCGTCGAGATGGAAAAGAAGCAGTGCAAGGTCGGACCGGCTCGCCGGCTTGCCGGAGGACATCCTGCACGACATCCTGAACCCGCCTCCCGGCCAAGTTGGTGCTCCGTTGCCGCACCGTATGCCGGTCCTGGCGCAGCCTCGCGTCCGACCCGGCTGTATTTTTAGTTTTAGCTTTTTAAATTATTACTTCAAATATTCATGTTTAATACAACGAATCACATTGAAAGGTGTTGCAAAATATTCTCGCAACAACATGCGGGGTATCATAACCTATACTTAACCAACGTAGCACAAACACATCACCAATGCATACACATAAGTACAAACCTTCTTGGACCATATTTTTGAATTGAAAATGTTCTTTTTCATATATAGTTTAATGGTTGTATATGACTCATTATCAGTCACAAATAGTTATGAGTTTTAACATACCTTACGAATGAACTAAATTATCTCCATACATATTTTCAAAACTGATGATTGTATATGTGATGTTTATTTAAAAATGTAAAATGTATATTTAAAATGATTAATGTAGCTTTTAACATATTCTAGTTATTCTCATTTTGTCGACCAGCTAGTTTCTCAAGCAGTTCTCTGTTCAAGAAAAAAGACAGTTATTTTTGAAATTTTCCAGAGGTTTCAAAATGTAACCACTTAGAACAAACTATCAGCGTGATAATGAGATTTAGTATACTGAGGATAACTGAAATCATGTTGCCACCCAAAGATGATGTTATAAACAGGTCTAGAGATCAGAACAATATGTATATAAATATAGAATAGTGATTCTATATCATATGCAGTTTAAGTTTCATGAAATAATAATTCAGAAGTAACAAAGAAAAACCTTTTCTAATACCATAAAGAAAAACTTACAGTTAACAAGACCGTCATGAGATCCCAAGAAGGTGAACATATAGATATTAATTCTAATTCTTCCTTTTGAAAAACGCATGCTGAATAAGACTCTCTTTGAGCCTATGATGAAAGACCACCGGCATGTCCTCATCAAACTTGAAGTTGGCAACCAAATTGCCCTCTTTGTCACAATGCAACAGTTGGCCGTAGCGGCTGACAAGCACGTCTCCCTCCTTGGACACGACCTTCGCCAACCAAACCCCTTGCTCATGAAAACGCCTGAGATCCATCACCGGTAGTTTAATCCGGTAGTGAAATGCCCACACATCAGGCTCACCGCTCTGCAACGTGTATATGCTCATCTCAGCCATGTCGCCCTCGCTGGTGGACACAGCAAGCTTACCACCCATGTCAAGCAACTGCATAACATGGCGAGGGTTTACAGGTGGTATCATTTGCCGGAACGTCTCCGCCGGCGTGTCAAACACCAGCATCTTGTGGTAGAGATAACTATATATGTGCAGGCTGTCATTGAGAAGGACCTGCGCGCCATACATGGGTCCCCAACCTGTCTCCTGAGTGAATGGACAATCGACATGTCTGGACTCTGGATCCGCTAGCTCCCACAGTAAGGACGCGGTACTCATGTGGACAGTGGGCACGCGAATTCGCCCAAGGGAGGTAAATCCAGTACAACACGCGGTACTCCCCTGAAGGTTGGTGCCGGAATAGGCCGACGACGTTGTCAACACAGAGCTTCGGGTTCGTGCTGAGGGGCGCCCATTGCCCCGTGGCTGGGTTGCAGATGTAGCGGCCAGCGATAAGGAGGCCGTCAGAGGCGGCACGGACGGTGAAGCCGGAACGGAAGAGTTGGGGGAACCCGAAGACTGGCTGGATCTCGGCGTCCGGGAGGTTGAAGACTTCAAGGCGGTGACACTTGACACCGCCATACGCGGCTCGGTAGGAGCTGATTAGGGCGAGCTCCGGCTCGCGGCGGTGGTGGTCCAGAAGGAACGCGGGGTCAGAGGCGAGGCGACGCCATAGCCGGCAGACTGCGTGGCACCGGAGCACGGACTTGGCCGGTAGGCGGACGAGGATCTCCTGCAGGATATCTTCGGGGACTACCTCGTCACTTTGTATCGTTTCGCCGTGTAACTTGGATGTTGTTGCTTTATATATAAAGCGGTGCGCGAGCCTATTTCGAGGATATCTTCGGGGAAGCCGGCGAGTCGGTCCGGGCTTTTTCTTCGCGGCACGGTCGCCTGTCCGGCTTCTTCTTGGGTGGCGACGCGCAGCCCGGATCGGAGCAGCATCTGTTAGGGTTCCGATGAAGCGAGCGGCGACACCGTGAGTGCTCGAAGTCGAAGGGAGCGGCGGCGGCGGTGCAACGACTGGCATTGACGAAGCCCAACAGGAAACCCAGTACGGGAAACTCTCTACTGGTACTAGAGAAGTTACCCTAAAAAAAAAGGAAAAACTAGAGAAGTGAGGCTGCAACAGAGGCATTCACGAGGCCCAAACAGTATGGCTCAGCCCAATCCTCCATATTTAATTTACTATATTTGCAAATGTGTCGGGAAGACGAGATCACTAGTTAGCGAGTACACCTTTCAAATATCACTTCCACCTCTCCAGTTTGCGACAAGTGGCGTACTGCATGCGTGTCACTTGTCGCAACATGGGAGTTTTCCCTTTTTTCGTAGATCCGTATTTTCAAAACGTTTTATCTCCTAAACCGTGCATCCAAATCTCGAACCGTTTTCACCGTTGGGTTTCTCGCGTCGAGATGTTCAAAACTAGATCCCATGTTGATTGGTTTTGACAAACTTTATTTCACGAAAAAAACCGGACGAAAAAGCCGGCACGAAAAAACCGTGCCTCGCGCGATAGAGAAAAAAAACAGAAAACGTGTTTTTTCCCTTTCCGAGAGGCACGGCCGTGCCTCTCGCGAAAGCAAAACCGTGCCTCCCGCGGAAGCAAAACTGTGCCTCTCGCGGAAAAAAGAAGAAGTAGAAAACGCGTTTTTCCCCTTTCCGAGAGGCACGGTCGTGCCTCTCGCGAAGGCAAAACCGTGCCTCTCGCGGAAGCAAAACCGTGCATCTCACGAAAAAAAAAGAAAGCAGAAAACGAGTTTTTTCCCTTTCCGAGAGGCACGGCCGTGCCTCTCGCGATAGCAAAACCGTGTCTCTTGCGGAAGCAAAACCGTGCCTCTCGCGGGAAAAAAAGAGAGCAGAAAACGCGTAATTTTTTTTCCTTTCCGAGTGCCTCTCGCGAAGGCAAAACCGTGCCTCTCGCGGAAGCAAAACCGTGCCTCTCGCGAAGGCAAAACCGTGCCTCTCGCGGAAGCAAAACCGTGCCTCTCGCAAAAAAAACAGAAAACATATATTTTTTCCCTTTCCGCGAGGCACGGCCGTGCCTCTCGCGATAGCAAAACCGTGCCTCTGGCGGAAACAAAAACCGTGCCTCTCGCAAAAAAAAAAACACGCTTTTTTGCGAATTTTTTTTTGAATTTTTTTCGTCCAAAAGCTAAGGAAGACCGGTGGGAAACCGGAACACCAAAACCGAAAAAAAAACACTCTAAAAAACCGAAAACGCGTGCGAAAAAAAATAAAAAAATAAAATCCGAAGGGAACGCTCGGAGCGCGACACGTGGCGACGGCTGAGAACGTGCCAAGTGACGACGCGTGGGAGTGATCGCTGGGAGGCTCCCCAAGGAGTACTCGCTAATTAGTTGCTCCCGTCCGAAGAAGGAAAAAATCTCTGCATGTTCATAGTGTTTGGGTATAGCTAGCAGCAATATGCCGTGACCGAGGTGGATCATACCTTGGGTCTTCAGTCCTAGTAATCCAGGGCATTACTAAGCCCACCTCGTTAGAAGCCCTTGCATGCAGAGAGGCTTTGTCCTTGCCTCAAGACTTGAGCAAGCAACATCTTCAGATTGAGTCGGTTTGCAAACAGGTGGTTAACCACATTCAACAAGGCGTTCAAGGAGACCATGGTAGTATATTATCAAAGAGATTTTAGAAACTGTTAAAGTGTTTAATTTCAGCAATTTTACTTTTGAATCTCGAGCTTCCAGTTTTGAAGCTCATAGGCTGGCTAGGTTCGGTGTTTCTCTGCCCCAAGGGCGGCACTTGTGGTTGGGCTCTCGCTATGACTGAATTGCTTATCCTGCAAACATTGTTCTTTGTGTCTTTTTCTAGGCGCGCCGCGGTGCCGCTCTTCCTCCTCCGGGCTGCGGCCATGACTCTGGGGCGATGGTTCTCCTTGGTGTTCTCGATGGTTGCCCGACAGCGGCTGCCTCCAATAGCGTTGGCCAGGAGCGTGGCCGGCATGCATGCTCCCTTCGACCCCTCCCCTGCAGGTGCGGCTCCGGCCTCGGCGGCCATGGATCTGCGCCTTCCACCTGTGTCCATGGCTGGCTGGAGCAGCTCCAGATCCGACGCTCCCCACGACTGAACTGCGTCTTCTTCTAGGTCCTCCTGTACGTCGACATCTCGACAGCTCCACAACCATCCCCAATAGGTGCCCTTGGTTGGCCGGCGTCCACCCCGGTGCGGCTTCCACTCCGGCGTGCTCCAGGAGCTGCGTCCCCCTACCAGCTCCCTCGGTTCGCCAGGCGTGCCTGCAACCACGGATCCCGGCTCCTGTATCGACCGGGTCTCCTGCCATCATCGCACCCCCGGCGTTCCTGTTTTCCCACCTAGCGGCCCAACCCCACCCAGCTTCGTGCCCCGTCAGTCCTTTTACTTGTTCCGTAGCTCGTTCTTCCGGCAGCGTCCGATGCCTCCTTCGATGGCAGACTTTGCTCCCCTCCCTGCGGTGGCTCAGAATCGGACATGGCGAAATCCTTGCTCGATCTTTCGACGCTGGCAACTACCATGGCAGATCTCTGTGTCCTTCTTCGAGCATCACGGGAAACACTAGGTACGGTTTTGCAGATCGGAGGGCGATGAGTTTAGCCGTGTGTTTCCTCTGTTTGGGCTGAGCATCCCATGCCCCTCTGCTCTGGTCGCCATGTTCACGCCTCGTGCGTTCGTGTCGCGTGTTGTACCACTTTCTGTACTCACTCTTAACTTCTCCTTCGTGAAGGCGCCGTCTTGTTTGGTCGCGGTGTCCTGGGCAATAGATTTGAATATGTTGGTCCTTCTGTTGGTTTGGTTTGAGCTCTGTTCTAGGTCGGCGGGTTTAGCCGTGTGTTTCCTCTGTTTGGGTTGAGCATCCCATGTCCCTCTGCTGTGGTCGCCATGTTCACGCCTCATGCGTTCGTGTCATGCGTTGTACCACTTTATGTACTCACTCTTAACTTCTCCTTCGTGAAGGCGCCGTCTTGTTTGGTCGCGGTGTCCTGGGCAATAGATTTGAATATGTTGGTCCTTCTGTTGGTTTGGTTTGAGCTCTGTTCTAGGCCGGCGGGTTTAGCCGTGTGTTTCCTCTGTTTGGGTTGAGCATCCCATGTCCCTCTGCTGTGGTCGCCATGTTCATGCCTCATGCGTTCGTGTCATGCGTTGTACCACTTTATGTACTCACTCTTAACTTCTCCTTCGTGAAGGCGCCGTCTTGTTTGGTCGCGGTGTCCTCGGCAGTAGATTTGAAGATGTTGGTCCTTCTGTTGGTTTGGTTTGAGCTCTGTCCTAGGGCGGCGAGTATAGCCATGTGTGTTACCTCCTGTTTCGGCTGAGCATCTCATGTCCCTCTGCTCTGGTCGTCATGTTCACGCCTCATGCGTTCGTGTCATGCGTGGTACCACTTTATGTACTCACTCTTAACTTCTCCTTCGTGAAGGCGCCGTCTTATTTGGTCACGGTGTCCTCGGCAGTAGATTTGAAGATGTTGGTCCTTCTGTTGGTTTGGTTTGAGCTCTGTCCTAGGGCGGCGAGTATAGCCGTGTGTGTTAGCTCCTGTTTGGGTTGAGCATCTCATGTCCCTCTGCTCTGGTCGTCATGTTCACGCCTCATGCGTTCGTGTCATGCGTGGTACCACTTTATGTACTCACTCTTAACTTCTCCTTCGTGAAGGCGCCGTCTTATTTGGTCACGGTGTCCTCGGCAGTAGATTTGAAGATGTTGGTCCTTCTGTTGGTTTGGTTTGAGCTCTGTCCTAGGGCGGCGAGTATAGCCGTGTGTGTTAGCTCCTGTTTGGGCTGAGCATCTCATGTCCCTCTGCTCTGGTCGTCATGTTCACGCCTCATGCGTTCGTGTCATGCGTGGTACCACTTTATGTACTCACTCTTAACTTCTCCTTCGTGAAGGCGCCGTCTTATTTGGTCACGGTGTCCTCGGCAGTAGATTTGAAGATGTTGGTCCTTCTGTTGGTTTGGTTTGAGCTCTGTCCTAGGGCGGCGAGTATAGCCGAGTGTGTTAGCTCCTGTTTGGGCTGAGCATCTCATGTCCCTCTGCTCTGGTCGTCATGTTCACGCCTCATGCGTTCGTGTCATGCGTTGTACCACTTTATGTACTCACTCTTAACTTCTCCTTCGTGAAGGCGCCGTCTTATTTGGTCACGGTGTCCTCGGCAGTAGATTTGAAGATGTTGGTCCTTCTGTTGGTTTGGTTTGAGCTGTGTCCTAGGGCGGCGAGTTTAGCCGTGTGTTTCCTCTGTTTGGGCTGAGCATCCCATGTCCCTCTGCTCTGTTTGCCATGTTCACGCCTCGTGCGTCCGTTTCATGCGTTGTACCACTTTCTGTATTCACTCTTAATTTCTTTTATCAATGAAATGATATACAAGCTTTGCGTATTTGCGAAAAAGTAGATATTGTTATCAATCAATGAAGCCTAGCTATCTTTGCTAAAAAAAAATAAGGTTCCCTTCTTTGCTATCAGTCCCGTGCCCCATAACTGACAGTAAGCCCCGAGTTTGAATCCCACTCGCATGTCAATGGGCTGAAGGGTCGATCGATCGATTGTTTGCCCCGTAGTAAGTGTGTCGACAATGACCACCTGCACTGGATTTCCAGGCGAAATTTGTATTTTCGTTATCAGTTAATGGAAAGAGGTGATGCCCGGTTCTCTCTTTTTCTTTGTAAAAATTGTCGTTTGATTGAAATTTATTTGTCAAGATTGGTCATTCTGAATACAAGCTAGATCGACCGGGTTGGCAGGTGAGTGACATTCCTGAAAATAAAATCGCATGCTTCCTCTATTTCCCTGAATCAGCAAATGCAGGTTCGTATCCTCAATTTCTTTGATTAGGCATCGTGTAATCTACGTACGTACGGCTGTGAAGATGCGGTTTGATCAGTAGCACAGCAGTCTCCTCGTTCACTCCAGAGATGTCAGTCCCTTGGTGTCCTTGGTTTCAGTCAAAAGGTACGGCTGCGCGGCATGCAAGTGCCTCCTCGAACGTAGCATACGGATTAAAGCCGTATGTATAACTTCACTAAACTCTTCGGCTTCAACCAATGCCCCGTTTAATCTCCCCACCAAACACACACCCTCAGCCGGCCGGATTTAATTATACGCTCCTCTCCACGCACAGTGATCACGCTGCACCTGCTAGAATCTGCAAAATCAGGTGAGCAAGTAGTCTTTCCTTCCATCTTCTTTATGATAGGTGCGTTCTTGCTTAATGGTTGGCGTACGTGTTGTTTCTTCAGTTGGTCGGACCGAACTGACTGAGCGCCATGCCGGGCAGCAGGGGCGCGGCCGTCCTCGACGACCTGCCGGAGCCGATCATCGTGGAAGAGATACTCGTGCGGTTGCCGTCCAAGGATGTCCTCCGCTGCCGGGCCGTCCGCAGGTCGTGGCGCAGCGCCACCTCCACCAACGAATTCATGCTCGCGCACCACCGCCGCCAGCCCGCGCTCCCGCTCATAGAGATCTCTCCCAAGAATGCGCACTGCAGTTGCACCCGGTGCTCCAACTCCAGAGAGAATGGGGATGTCTGCAACAGCTACGTCGCCTTTCGCACCGGCGCAGCCATGGCCGATTGCAAGCTCTGACCCGTCCTCCGTACCAGCCCTACAACGAACTGGCCTGTGCTCCGCGGAGCCTGTGATGGCGTCCTCCTCGTCTCCAACACCGACTCTTTCGCCATCAATGTCTTCTACGTCTGCAACCCGGCCACTCGCCAGTGTGCTCCTCTGCCGGAGCTTCCACTGTACTCTTTCTGCACCTTCATAGCCGGCTTCTACCGGCATCGCACATCCGGAGAATACCGGCTGTTGTACTGGACCTCGTCGGGCCAGGAAGGACAGGTGCTTTACTACATCCTTACTGTGGGATCCCGTGAGCCAAGATGCATCTACCAAGGAAATACTCATAAGGCCGGTGAGTTTTCCTTCATCGGATCAACATTCATGTTAAGCCGTGTAGACCAGGCGTTGTGGCTGGGATTGCCCCCTTCGTGCAATGCTCCGCCGATCCAACATCATGACAACCTGCACTGGGAAATGGGGTGGTCCTACGGGTCTACCGACACCGTCTGCGACAACATACTGGTGTTTGACACGGTGGCAGAGACATTCCGGTGGATGCAGCGCCCCGCCGTGCAGGGTCCTTCAGCGTGGCTCCTAGAGATGGACGGCGCACTAGCTTTGTCGAACACCGTTGAAGATTTGGCCTTTGTAGATTTTTGGGTGATGCAGGACTACGAGGCTGAGGTGTGGGCTTTCAAGTTCCGGATTAACTTGTTGGAGGTGGCGGCACCGCTGCTACTGGTCCATTCCTCGCTACACCTGCCCGGTTCATCATCAATTGGATATAACTGCCCCAAGGTAGCGGCGGTCAACGATCGTGAGCTGCTGATCAAGCTTCCTGGGGATGGGTGTCTGTTGCATTGTGACATCGATGGCAAGTTCTTACGATGTGTGGAAAGTAAAGATGTCGATTACTTCGGGTTCACTTCCAGGTCCATCGGGTGTGCCGCATGGGATGAATGTTTGCTTACTCTGCATTTGCTCCGAGAGAGCATTTCCCCCCTTACATCCTTCGAGTTGCGAGAAGAAGATGGTCTGAGCAAGCCACATCCATTTATCCTAGCCTCCTAGGGATATTGTTCTTCTCATAGGGCTCCTGCGCCGTTTTTTCTTCCTCTTGTGGATGGTATTACAGAACATCTTGGATGTTTGGAGTAGCATTTTCTGATATATAATGCTCATTAACTACTAGTATCATGTACCTTCTAAAGTCTGAAGTATGGGGAATTGGTCTATGTACCTAACTTGGATGAATGATCAGGAATGCAATTATAATTTAAAATGGCAATGTGCATTGCATGCTTCTCCTTATTGGCAAGCACCGTAACATTACCTTAGGAAGCCATCAGCAAGATATGAAGTTTTGTGTTTACAAATCCATAGCTTTTCACTGTCGGGAACAACGTACATGATTACTGATGTACTTTAAGCTGATAGGCACAAGGGTCAAGAAACAATAAAAAAGATTGTCACACAAAGCTTGGTAAGCACAACAGGTGAACATGGAGATTATGCTTCCCACTAGCAGAGAACTCCTTAACACATGCAACAATCAATGCACTCCACCATTGCCTGAAAGCAGCTTAAACAGAGAGTAAGTTAAACAGATCAATGAATTGAAGCATAAAGTCATTTATATCCATGGAAGATTAGATCTAGTCAGCTTACGGGACACACAAGCCGAGGCTGCAGTACAATCTATCTATTCTATCTATCTTCTATTTATCTACTAAAAGGAAAATACGTGGGAGAATTAGAGATATTCGCTAGAAAATACCATGTTAATTAGAAACTAATAGCCCTTCATCTTGTGGAAAACATATTGTAACCGTCAGATCTTCGTAACAAAGTTTTTTCAAAAAACATGTACGTGAGAATCCAAAGTGAACGTGCACAAACCAGCCCCCTGCCCCACCCTCCTAAAAAGTTGAACGAGACAATCTATCTCAAAAAAAGCTGAATGTTTATTCTCCAAAAAAAGAGGTGAACGTGCACAAACCAACCCAAAAAAAAGAGCTGAACGTTTATTCTCCACAAGATCCATCTCAAAATAAAAATTGTACGTGACGCTCAATCTCCATCATAAATAAAAAAATGTACATTACAATCCAAACTGAACGTGCACACACCCCCTCCCACCACCCCAAAAAACAGATCCATAAAAAAAAATGTACGTGACAATCCATCTAAAAAAACAGAACGTGCACAAACTAACCCATGAAATCCATCTCATAAATAAATAAAAACTGAACCTGCACAAACCGATCCACGATCCCGGTAATCATAACTAATTTTTTACTGATCAAAAGAACACATCTCCCGTTCTCCTTACTACACATTTTTTGTGTGAATCGGCTGTTTTTCCTACTACAGCCAGCCAATACATCTCCAGTTCACCTCTGTTTTTTGTGAAACCTTTTTTGATCATGAGAATTTTTTTTCTTAGGTCATCAGATTTTTACTTAGGTTAATGATCGCCGAGTTCACATCATGTAGTACCAAGCATCATCCGGTCCTGGTGGATGATGTCCTACATATATTATTGGCTGTATGGTTGGTACGTATACATGCATGGCTACATGAGTTTGTAGTAGGATGACATAATTTTAATCATGTTTACCTTTATGAATTTGTAGTTAATTACTAAGTACAACTAACAAGCTAGATATTTTTTGTTGTTGTATGCACTATGTATAGGTTATCTTCCTGCTCATATCTTCCAACTTAATGACTGGCATTGCTGCAGTAATTTAGGAGATAATGTATTGAAGTCACAAGGATACCGATTCTACCTACTTCAAGACTAGCCTCACCCATCATCAAACGGGATGAACATGTAATTAACAACAGGTCGACGCTGCGCCTGGATGTGGCTGCAACTACGGCTCTTTCACCCGTCAATTAAACTCAGTGCTTCACAAAAGTTTATCTGAAGATACAGGCTAATTTAAGATGGGTATTGTGCAGGAGCATGCCAAGAATTTAATTTAAGCGAGGACACATGCACATTGGGAGACGATCAACATTTTGTTCCATGCTCTAAATATAAGGCATTTTCCTTTTTCCTCTCCTGTCTAACGTAAGGAGCTATAATTTTTAACTACATGCAGACGAGTCGGGTAGTCCGAACAACCGGCATGCCATCCATACAACACACCACAAGAGTATCATCATGAATTCCTAACCCAGCCATGCAAATAAGCTAACAAACCTCATGTTCAATTCTCAACTAGAGAGGGACTTAGGTATCATGTTGATAGGGTATATGGTGTATGTTATGAGTTTAGCTGGAAATGATGAATCCTCTTTCATACAATTCATCCGTAAGTAAATATAAGAACATTTCGATCACTATTCTTTATGGAGGGGGTAATTTTCTAGCTGCATAGCAGACATCACACATATGAACTAGGAGGTGCCGAAAAAACTTTGAAGTTAGTCAATTTAAAAAGAGAAAGAAATGAGCGATGGAAATATCTTGTGGTACATATAAAAGACTTGAAATCTATATTTCACAGCTTGTGTCCTTGTGGTAGGATTAAAATATGGAGTGCAAATGAATAACCAAAATTTGGTTCATATTTATTTTTTGGATAGGGTTAATGTTTTACTAATAGTTAATTCACACAAATAATGAACTCAAAATAATGGGGTTCTAGAATTCAAGTGATCTCACTTCATATAAGAACTTCAATATGAAAATATTTAGACAACTAATAGACTCTGCCTGCGCATTTGCGCGGGCCACTTTGCTAGTTTCAACAACAACAACAACAACAACAACAACTGTACAAAGTGGCTGAAACAAAGGAGGCATCAACAACACATGAGCCTCAAAATATAGAGTAGTGAAATAAATCCATCAGAATTATCTACCATGCAAATTTCAGCACAAAGACTGAACTGAACAGTAACCTAGTTATAATAGTGCACCCTGTCGTTATTTTCCTGCAACTCTATTTTATACTAGCCAGACCAATTCTATCTCAGCACCTCGATTTCTTTGTCATCCCACCAATAAACTGAGAAGACACTCCCGCCAGTATATAACTTGCCAAGTTGCGCATCTCACGACAATCTAGATCAGCAATCGATAGATCTAGCTCCACCAAATTCATCGGATTCTGCGTGCGTGAGCCATTCCTATTCATAGTACTAAATTCCTAATTTGATATTGGTGCTTAATCAGCTGCATCACGCAGTGATTGACTAATGTGATAAGAAAGATAGATCAAGTCTTGTCAACTGTTGTATTAATTGCCCCAACGTCTCGAGAAATCCTTCCCTTTTTCTCTTTGTTGTGACAGAAGACGATCTGAAATGTTGGCATCATCATGCATCGAAGTCCAGTTCATAAGCACTTCACTACATGGTACACTTGTACTTTGCACTCTTGGAAGATGAGACTGTCTAACAGTTTAGGAATTTCTGTTCCATCGCAGTAGGGAGAAGCAATGTACTCGCTAAGAGATTTACTAGGTTTCATTGTGGGAGCAACGATCACAGCCGCCTTTGTCGTGCTGCTATTGCCGTCATCTGCTGCCAGCTGCGAGTGCGGCCACAAGATGGCCTTGGACAACAATGAAAGTCAAGTAAATCTCACCATCAACAACATCAACACAGTACATGCATTATCTTTTTCTTTTGATCTTTGTCTCTTGGTTAGTTTCCCTTTTGCAAGAGTCTAACTCTGCAGAACCTTCCTTCGTGCTGTCGGTTTGAGCTGGGAGTAAACAAGAAGACAGCCTTGCGGAGCTTCTGAGAAGTGCGGCCATGGAGGACGAGACCATCATACTGACTTCGTCAACGAAGCGCTTACGCTGCCCTCCCCTGATCACTTCTTCCTGGAGAGCTTCCGGCTAGGCGTGCGGACGCAGTCCCTGCTGAAGCAACTCAGGATCGTGGCCATGGACGCCAAGGTGTTGGAGTGGTGTCGGCACATGCAACCGCTCTGCTACCCGCTCGGGGGCGTCCTCAACGGCGGCGACGGCACGACAGAGACGACATCGGCGGAGGTGACGTTCATGAGCAAGGACTAAGTGGACCTGATGTGGGTGCAAAACCAGTTCCAGGCGCGGGTGCTGGGGATGGGCTTTTGCTTCTGCGGTTCCCCATCGGCGCCGACATCGCCCTGTCGTGCAACCAGTTCCTGGGCGACAACCCCTACGACCTCGACAAGGCGGACAACGCGGGTTCATGTATACGAGGCCCAACGCGCGGGCGGTGGCCTTCTTCCAGGACTGGTACGAGGCAAGGAACCGGTTCCCGGGGGAGCACGACCAGTTCGTGTTCGGCAAGGTGAAGAAGGGGTTGTCGGCCCGGCACGGGGTGATGCTCATGCTGATTGACATCGTCAACTTCAGTGGCGTGTGCGAGAACAAGAACTTTTACGAGGTGTGCACGTACCACACCAACCGCCTCGTTGGTCTGCAGAAAAAGATCGACACGCTCGCCGGAGTTCTCGACTAGTGGAAGCAGTTTAGGGCCCAACACCACACTCACCTACTGATGGAGTCGCTGCCTATGAGTTGTGGCTCGTATTTGTTAGAGAATTTAGCCGGACAAGTTTTTATTTTGGATGGAACCTTAACAGAGAAAGGAAGGTATGATCTTGTCAAATACAACACACGCTACTCGTCTTAAGGTTGGTGCCAAAAGAGGCCAATGATGTTGTCAACACGGAGCTTTCCGTCCCGGCGAAGCACAGCGGGATGAGCAGTGGCGGAGACAGGGGGGGGGGGGGGGGGGGGGGGGGGGGGGGGGGAGCAGGGGCCTGGCCCCCCCTAACGATCGAGGAAACTGCCCATTAGTTAGCGGTAAAAAGTAAACGTATCAATTCTTTCCGTTTACAAGTACGCCCCCCCCCCCCCCAATCTCAAGCAATCTGGAGAAAAGGTAAGGTCCATGAGAAGCCACGTACCGGGCCCTCCTTGTGTCAAGTACAAAAACAGGAGAAAGAATAGGCCCATGAGATGCCTACCGGCCTCTACCTCTAAGTCTTGTGTATGCCCTACCTAGTTAGACTCTGCCGTGATTTGTATAAACAAAAGACTGCCGTGATAACCCAAACAGTTAGCGCTGGGCCGCTCTGCTTCCTGCGCCCCGGCCAACGGCCCTGCCTGCTCGCGATCAGATTGATCCTGCGTCGTTGATGTCAGGACAGGTGACGGACCATCCTCCATGCAGCACTCCTTGATTCTTATTATTTTCAATTCTCATCTTGTATATGGCAAAATTGTACAACAGATTTTTGCTCTTTTGATTATGTAATGTATGATGCCAATTGATGAGAGCGGCTTCTTGTCCAGCTAGCAAGTTAGCCTCGCCTGCTGCACCTGCACCCCACACTATTATATGCACATATGTACGTGCGTGACGACAAAAGAAAACGCCGCGCGTTCCTCCGCCGGTTGTTGAATGAAATATTTTTTTATTCCTTGTTGAAAATTGTGGAGCAGATGACGTACGTGCTGCTGGCCGACCTACTTCCTAAGTCCTAATGCTAGCTGTTGCCTGTTGGGCGACTCGTGACGGCGACGAAACATCTCGATTTCATTCTTCTCCCTCGCCATTTTTCTTGCGTCTATACTTCTATGTATACTGAGATACATACCGGCGATTTCATCCAAACATCCCTAGCAACCTAGCATCGAGCAGGTGCAGCCACACGCCTCCAACACCAAGACAACCATGCCACACGCACGGTGCATGCATGACCGTACATCGCCTTCGTCCTCAACCTCGCCGGAGAGCTAGCTTCGACATGTCATGGACCACCACCTACACCTCCATGCTTACCACACACTTGGGTTGATTGCGGTACACCATCGATGACAAGTGCCGCCGGACGACCAACGATCAAAAGCCAGCGCGAACGCCGCAATAGTCCTGATAGCCCAACTTCCTCTAGACACGGAAAAGAATGAAATCGATAGGCTTCGTCGTCGATAAAATCCCGCTTCTCATCGTGGGGGACGTCGTCAAGGGAGAAGAGAAGTTGTGTCCTCCGCTTGCGAGCGCCTCGATGATCGAATCTATGGTAATGAATAAAATCCTTGTTCTACTCGCCAAATTTGTCTCCCAATATCTGTTAGGATCGCGCCCTCCCGGAGTCCCAGCCCTACAAACCCAACTCTTTCGTGGGAGTTTGATTTGCTTCCTTGGTTGGCGCAATCCCGTGTCGTCCAACGCTTTCCGTCCAATCCAATGGCCGACAACACGCACGGTTACTGAAATTAGAATGGTGGTCACCCGCACCCTATGTCGCCTGGGAATTTGGTTGTTGTGGACTGTTTGGCTCAGCACGCTGCCACATTGGTGCCGCCCGAGCCACATCACCTCAGTCCACAACAATCACCCAAGCAGTTCACGTCCTCCTTCACCTCGGTCCATCGAGTCCTGTCCATCGTCAACCTCAACACCGACTAGGCCTTCACGGAAGCGCAGTCAGCAATGCTTGTCTGGTCGCGGATGCCGGCTGTGGACCGCTCATCCGTCGGGAAGGGAAGGAGAAGGTTGCAGTGGCCAGAGAGACCGCTGCCACATATGACATTTAAGAAAAAAACTTTTTTCATGCTGTTGTTGCCGTTGTCTGCTCCCAGCTGCCCGTGCGGCCACAAGATGGCCTTGGACAACAATGGAAACCAAGTAAATCTCACCATCAACAACCTCAACACGGTACATGCATTATCTTCTTCTTTTGATCTTTGTCCCCATGAAGACAACCTTGCAGAGCTCCTAATAAGCATGACCATGGAGGACAAGACAGTCATACTCACCTTCGTCAACGAAGAGCTTACGCTTCCCGGGTCACTGCTGGAGCTCTTCATGGGGAGATTCCAGCTAGGCGTGCGCACACAGCCCCTGCTGAAGCACCTGGTGATCATGGCCATGGACGCCATGGCATTGGAGGTGTACCATCACATACACCCGCTCTACTATCTGCTCGAGGGCATCCACAGTAGCAGCGACTGCGCGCCAGAGACGGTATCGGCGAAGGTGACGTTCATGAGCAAGGACTACGTGGACCTGATGTGGGTGCGAAACCGGTTCCACGCACTGGTGCTGGGGCTGGGCGTCAGCTTCGTGTTCATGGACGTGGAAATCGTGTGGTTCTGGAACCCGCTCCTGCGGTTCCCCATCGGCGCTGACATCGCCATGGCACGCGACTAGTTCCTTGGCGACAACCCCTATGACCTCAATAAGGCGGCCAAAGGTGGGTTTGTGTACGTGAGGCCCAACGGGGGGACGCTTGCCTTCTTCTAGTTCTGATATGAGGCGAGGAACCGGTTCCCCGGGGAGCACGACCAGTTTGTGTTCGGCGAGGTGAAGAAGGAGTTGTCGTCCCGACACGGGGTGACATTCATGCTGATTGACACCGCCTAATTCATTGGCGTGTGTGAGAATAAGAAGAACTTTTTATGAGGTGTGCACGTACCACGCCAACTGCCTCCTCGATCTGCAGAAAAAGATCGACAAGCTCGTCGGCGTTCTCGACGAGTGGAAGCAGTTCAGGGCCCAGCAGGAGCTGCTCGACAACAGCACCACCACGCTCACCTACTGATGGAGTTGCTTCTTGTGGGCTTTGGCTTGTGTTTGTTCGAGATTTAGCTGGACAGGTTTTTATTTTGGATGGAACATTAACAGACAAAGGAAGGTAAGATATTGTCTAGTACATCACGCGGTACTCGTCTTAAGGTTGGTGACGAAAGAGGCCGACGATGTTGTCAACATGGAACTTCCTGTCCTGGCAGAGCACAACGGGATGAGAGAGGCTTCTCATCCAGCTAGCTAGCTAGCCTTGTCTGCTGCACCTACACAACACACTATTATACGTATGAAAGTACATACACGCGTGACAAAAGAAAACGCCGTGCGTTCCTCCGCCGGTTGTTAAATGATTTTTTCTTCCTTCTTTAAAATTGCAGAGCGATGACGTATGTGCTGCTGGCCGACCTGCTTCCTAAATCCTAATGCTAGCTTTTGCCTGTTGGGCGACTCGTGACAACGATGAAGCCTCGCCATTTTTCTTGCCTCTCCCTCCATGTATACTGCGATACATACTGACCATTTCATCCAAACATCCTGGCAACCCTAGCACTGAGCAGGTGCAGCCACATACCTCCAACACCAAGCCGACTATGCCACACGCACAGTGCATGCACGACCGTACATCGCCTTCGCCCTCAACCACGCCGGAGAGCTTCGACGTGTCATGGACCACCACCTACACCTCCACGCTTACCACACACTTGGGTTGATTGCGATACACCATCAACGACAAGTGCGGCCGAACGACCAACGACCAACGACCAAAAGCCAGCGCAAACACCTCAATAGTCCTAATGGCCCAACTTCATCCGGACACGGAGAAGAATGAAATCGAGAGGCTTCGTCGTCGATGAAATCCTGCTTCTCGTCATGGGGGACGTCATCGAGGGAGAAGAGAAGTTGTGGCCTCCGTATGTCAACGCCTATAAAATCGGCTGTATGGTAACGAATAAAATCCTTGGTCTACTCACCTAATTTGTCTCCCAAAATCCGTTAGGATCGCGCCCTCCCGGAGTCCCGGCCCAACAAACCCAACTCTTTCCTGGAAGTTTTTATTTGCTTCCTTGGTTGGCACAATCCATTGCCGTCCAACGCTTTCCGTCCAATCCAACGGCCGACAACACACACAGTTACTGAAATTAGAATCATGGTCACCCGTGCCCTCTGGCGCCTGGGAGTTTGATTTTTGTGCACTGTTTGGCAAAGCACGCTGCCACATTGGTGCCGCCCGGGCCACAACACCTCAGTCCACAACAATCACCCAAGCAGTTCGCGCCCTCCTTCACTTCAGTCCATCCAGTCAGTTTCATCGTCGACCGCAAGACCGACTACGCCTTCATAGAGTCGCAGTCAGCGATGCTTGTCTGGACGCGGATGCCGGATGTGGACCACTTGTCCGTCGGGAGGGAAAGGAGAAAGGTGTCGTGGCCGGAGAGACCACTACCGCGGACGACATTGAAGAAAAAAACTTATGTCGTGCTACTATTGCCGTCATCTGCACCCAGCTGCCCGGCCACAAGCTAGCCTTGTCGAGGTCGTAGGCATGCGACCAGTTCTTGGGCGACAACACCTGCGACCTCGACAAGGCAGCCAACGGCGGGTTCGTATACGCGAGGCCCAACGTGCGGACGCTGGCCTTCTTCCAGGACTGGTACGAGGTGAGGAACCGGTTCCCCGGTGAGCATGACCAGTTCATGTCCGGCGAGGTGAAGAAAGAGCCGTCGGGGCGGGGGTCACACTCATGCTGATTGACACCGTGTACTTCAGCGGCATGTGCGAGAACAAGAAGAACTTTTACGAGGTGTGCACGTACCACGCCAACTGCCTCGTCGGTTTGCAGTAAAAGGTAGACACGCTCGCCGGCGTTCTCGACGAGTGGAAGCAGTTCAGGGCCCAGCAGAAGCTGCTCGGCAACAGCACCGCCACACTCACCTACTGAGTCGTTGCCTGTGGGCTGTGTATCGTGTTTGTTTGGATAGCAGGAGTAATTAACTTGTACTGGGTGAGATTGGTTGGACTTGTGCAATGGAACAATGAAAAGGTTTAAGTTGTTTTGGTACTGGTAGTAAGATTGCTTTCACTCGTGATAAGGTGAAACATGCAGCATTACAAGTTTACGACTTTGAATAATAATTGTATTTCTTGGTCATTCATCCAAGCCAGGTTCGTGGAAATGAATGAAGCAAATTAATAGGGAGCTCGGAGAACAACCGTGTACATAGATCGATTCTCCATAGTTCAGAATTCAGAACACTAGTCGACAACCCGTGCACCTGCACGGGCTATGGGGGGTTAGGATTATGGTCATATCCCAATGCGTATAATGTTTTTTTTAGATTGGAATTTTACATAGTACAGAAAGGGACATATTTTGTACTCATTTAAATCATTAATATATCATGAGTAAGGTTTGAAAAATAAGGGCCTAAAGTGTTTATAACAATATGTAAGATATTTTCATTTATCAAAACTGAATTGAAAACACTAAAGTCCTATAGAGATTTAAATAGTTTCCATGGTATGAATTCTTAATCTGGATATGTTTTGGAAAAGAAAGGATTAAAGTGTTTATAACAACATCTAAGATATTTTCATCTGTCGAAACTGAATTGCAAACACGAAAGTACCATCCATTAAAATTGTTTACATGATACGAATTCTTAATCCCTGACTTCCAAATTGGTTTATGTGTTTAGTTTTACATTCCAGTTTGTACACGGACAACATATATAATCATACTAATCATAGATTTAAAATCAAGAAAAATAATTGAAGTAAACCTTAGAACCGAAATATTGTTTGCCAATAGGAGAGATATAAACTAAGTTTCTTCATCTTGTGCCATTATACCTACATTTTTTTACTGAGTCGGATTTCATTTCTCATCTTGTACGGATTTTTTAGAAAATCACCAACAAATTGGCATGAAATCACATACTAAAACAATTAGTGTGAAACCAATGTTTCATGTAGAAGCATCTCACTAATAATTGATACTATATGCATGCAGCTGAATACATTGTTGATGGGGTTGATCTTGTAAATGTCTAAAGATGATGTGGCCTTGTTGATGAGATTGTTAAAGGCTACACTTCACGACCAAGTGATTCAAAAGTCATGCGAATGCTAACCGGATCTGCTTCCTAAAATATAGTACCCATGGGTCTGCAAAAACAATTCCCTTGCAAAATAAATGATATTAAAGGGCATCACTCATGTATCCATTGTTATAGAGAAGGACAAATCTATATTACAATACCCGATGCTGCTGAACAAATTTGTACAAACAGTTCTACCAAAACCTACGTGAGAATATGATAGAAAACTTCCAGATAATGCACATGCATGGCCATGAACATGACTAAAAAACGACAACTATATAAAAGTTGTTGTATTAGTTCATGTCAAGCATCATCGGCATAAGGAATAGTAATGTTAAAACGTGAATTGGTTTGGAACTTCTCTAAAGAGCATATACTACAAAAAATTAATATGAAGGTTAAGACTTGTAGATTGGCTTGAGATGTATTTGGTAGATTAATTATCCAGCGGATGAATCCATTGGGTCAGCCTTGGCGGTCTGGCATGCACTGCCGGTTCACTTGGCATGCTAAGGGTTTGGAGATTGTTCAAAAAATACTGAAAAGTTGTGTGTCAATATTGGGCTTTGGTAGATGCCGTCATACACCACTTTCCTCTTAGCTCGCCATATTGCACAAAGGATCACTGTCATGCGAATAAAAGCCTCATGGGATAAAACTTCATTCATGGTGAATAGCCAATCGCATGCATTCGTGCCCCTGTGTTGGCACATTTGTTCAGCCAGACCCTTAATGGATAGTGCCCACACACTGCATGCCATTGAGCAGTTTATCAGCACATGTCTCCATGAGTCTCTTGCCCCACATAATAGGCAAGCATTAGAGTTAGACATATGTCCGTGCTCAAGAACATCAGCCACGGGAATCGACGATCATGCAAGTCTCCACAAAAACATATTAATCTTTGAGGGTACATTGATTTTCCATCAACATGTCCATGCATTACTCTCCTGTTCACTACCTGAAGAGCCTTAATTCTCCTCTCACAAATTCTCTCTAGTCAATTTTGTGTGCTTGAACATTCTGTTTGCCGACTTAACCGGATTTTTTTTGCCTTTCTCGCCACTCAAGGTCTAAAGTTTGTGAAGCTGAGAGTTGGAGAGGTTCAGAACAAGCCCGAAAGACCGATCCCGGGCCACTATTTTGATGAGTGGGCAACTAAAGCATGTGTACACGTTTTGACTTGTCTCACGCACACGGCATATTGGTGTGTGCACGCTTGTAAACTCATCAACACACACGAAAATGATAATTTTTTTAGCTATGGCAGAAAGTTGGTCATTCACTAGCACAATCGGCGCTATCAAGACATACGCAATCGGTGCTATCAACACATATTTGTCACACACCCTAGTGTTAAACTGTGTGTTATGAAGCCATCACACACGTAACAAAAAAATGCTAGTTATGGCTAATTACAGGGTTTCTATGGATCTCTCCCTTCCCCAG
This sequence comes from Elymus sibiricus, assembly GCA_039707655.1. NCBI lineage: Eukaryota > Viridiplantae > Streptophyta > Magnoliopsida > Poales > Poaceae > Elymus > Elymus sibiricus. The sequence goes on from CM077665.1 coordinate 47,352,093, forward strand.
AACTAACCTCTTCATCCTGAATTTCAGGGTGGGCATTACTCCCTCATAACTTCCAGCTAAATCTGTCAACTTCTGCCATTCTATGATTTTCTGTTCAATCGGCAAAATCACTAATTGAGTAGTACTCCTTCCAAAGATCACTCCCACCTTCTCAGATTGCGACAAGTGGTGCACTGCATATGTGTCACTTGTCGTAACCTGTGAGTTTTTCCTTTTTTTATAGGTCTGTTTATTCAAAATGTTTCATCTCTTAAACTGTGCATCCAAATCTCAAACTCTTTTTACCATTGGATTCCTCGCGTCAAGATCTTCATAACTAGATTCCATGTTGATAGGTTTTGATGAACTTTTTTTTCACGAAAAAAACTGTATGAAAAAACCAAAGCAGGAGCATGTTTTTTAATTGCCTCTCGCGGAAGGAAAAAATAAAACACGTTTTTTCGTTTCCGAGAGGGATTGTCGTGCCTCTCGCGAAAGCAAAACCATGCCTCTCGCAGAGGAACAAAAAAGAAAACATGTTTTTTTTTTCGTTTGCACCGCCGTGCCTCTCGCGTAAACAAATCTGTGCCTCTCGCGGAAGGAAAAAACGTGTTTTTTTTTTCATTTCCGAGAGGCACACCTCTTGAAGCAAAACCGTGCCTCTCGCGAAAGGCGAAAAAAAAGCATGTTTTTTTTTTCGTGTTAGAAAAAAATGGCCTTGCCTATCGCGATAACAAAACCGTGCCTCTCGTGGAAGAAAAAAAACGAAAACACATTTTTTCACGTAATTTTTTTTGTCCAAAAGCTAAGAAACACCGGTGCAAAACCAAAAACCAAAAAAACCAGAAAAAAAACCACCTAAAAACTGAAAACCCGTGCGGAAAAAATCCGAAGGAAGCATCTAGAGAGCGACATGTGGCAACGGCTGTGAGCACACCAAGTGGCGCACTCTCAGCCCACTCCAAAGTGATGATGAAGAGACTCCCGAAGGAGCGCTCGTCAACTAGATGCTCCCTTTTGGTAATCCTGTAATACCAAGCAGACATTGTGTCGGGCTGTTATCCAAGGGACATTTAGTCCGGGCTTATGGACATGCAGTAAGCGGTACTATCGGGCTGTCTGGGCTGCATGTCAGGCTGCATGTCATACGGTCCAGACAATGTCCTATTTTTTTTATGTTCTTCAGCCTTATCTGTTGTTATTTACCCCTGAAAGTTTGTGGAGGCCACTTCACGGTCTATCATTAGTTTGAGAATCGAATTTGTTGTGATATCTCAACGATAATAGGATGAGCCTTTCTGGTATCGGTAGGACTTCGTGGTAGCACTCATCCCTCCAACGGTGATTAGCTTCCCTCCAAGGAAGTGAACATCGGGATACATCTTTGTCTTTGTATCGATGTTCACCCCTAACCCTGACTTCCTACTTGTGCTTTACTTTAGTCACTTGACATTGCGATTGAGATATCATATTGTGTTTCTTAATCAGGATTACATTGTGACCGCTTCACTACACTTGTTATCTCACCTAGCAATTGTTTAGGCTCGCCTTTATATCCCGCATTTTTTTAAACTTGGCAATAATCAATTAAAATTTGTAATAGTACCTAGGTCCATTCGTTTCTTTCAACCTTGGTCCGGCTGTCACGGTTTTAGCGGATGATATAGATCGGTTCAACCTCCCCTATGTCCATGTTGTTTGGAGACGATAGACAATGAAATATCTGAAACAGATGGTCAACAAGAAAATATGCTCTGTAATTTAACGGATTACCTCCGAAACTAGGTTTGTAACTTAGATTAGTTTTGTAAGTTACAAGACAATTTAAAACATCATCTACAACTTGGTTCATGACATGTGTCACTCGTACATGATTCTATCCTTTATCACGCTTACACAGACCAATACAATTGCTATATATATAGGGGAGATGGACTTTGCACAACATCGGTGGTCCAGATCTTAGGAATAGGCGTCTCTTAGATCCAAACTTACGGGCCATGACTTAGAGCATCTCCAGCCGTTCGGCCCCCCAGGGGCCCGAAATAGCGCCGCCTGGGGGCCAACCGGCGCTATAATCGGCCTGGGGGGGGCTCGGGTTCCCAGCCGCCGCTCCACGGTCGCCCACAAACCTGCGATTTCGGCCCAATATTGGTGCAGATTAGGCCCAAATTCGGCCCAGATTCGGCGCTCTTTCGACATAACTTCAACAAATTCGGCGCTCTTTCGGCATAAATTCAACAAAAACTAAATGTTCATACCAAAGTTCATCACAGAAATTAATATAAAATCAAATAGTTCAACGAAGCAAGCTCATAATTCCAACATAAATTAAAACAAATCGAACTAGGCGTTGCCCTTGAGCCTCCATTGGTGATCCACCAGATCGTCCTGTAGTTCTTGATGCACATGTGGGTCTCGGATCTCCTGGCGCATATTGAGGTAGGCAACCCATGTTGCTGGTACCTGGTGATCAACAACTGCAAGAGGTCCCATCCTGTGATATGGTTCAGTGTCAAACACTGGCTCTTCCTTCTCGCTCTCAATGATCATGTTGTGCAAGCAGACATAGCAATTCATGATCTCCCACATCTGAGATTTCGACCAGGTTAGAGCGGGGTACCGGACAACAGCAAATCAAGATTGGAGCACACCAAATGCTCGCTCGATATCTTTCCTGCAAGCCTCCTAAGACTTAGCAAAGTGTGCCTTCTTTGGCGCCACAGGTTTTGAGATAGTCTTCACAAATGTGGACCATCTCAGATTGATACCATCTGCTAGATAGTATCCCTTGTTGTAGTGGCACCCATTGACCTCAAAGTTCACCGGAGGAGCATGACCTTCAACAAGCTTGGCGAAGACATTCGAGCACTGCAAGACGTTGATGTCATTGTGAGTTCCTGGCATACCAAAGAAGGAGTGCAAAATCCATAGGTCATGTGTGGCTACTGCCTCAGGTACCACACTGCAACCTCCTTTGGCGCCTTTGTACATCCCCTGCCAAGCAAATGGGCAGTTTTTCCATGACCAATGCATGCAGTCGATGCTTCCAAGCATCCCAGGAAATCCTCTTGCTGCATTCTATGCTAGGATCCGAGCAGTGTCTTCGGCATTGGGTGATCGCAAATATTATGGTCCAAACACTGCCACCACTGCCCTGCAGAACTTGTATAGACACTCAATCGTGGTGGACTCGGCCATTCGTCCATAATCTTCTTGTATGTCAGCGGGAGCTCCGTATGCAAGCATCCTCATAGCTTGGGTGCATTTCTGGAGTGAGGAGAATCCAACTGTGCCGGTGCAAGCCTTCTTGCAAACGAAATAGCTGTCGAACACCCGGATGGAATTAACAATCCTGAGGAAGAGCTTCCAGTTCATCCGGTAACGACGCCAAAATACTTTCTCATCATGCAGTGGAGAGTCGGCGAAGTAGTCGGCGTAGAGCATGCAATAGCCCTCCATCCGATGCCTCTGCATTCTCTTGCGCCGGCCTGGCGCCGAGCCACCTCGCCGGGGCTTGTCATTGTTCACGAACAGGCCAGCCAGCGAGGTGAGTATCATGAGGTGTTCCTCGTCGGCGGTGTCGGCCTCGGCTTCTTCCTCCAACAGGGCCGCGAACGCCTCCTCGTCGTCCGAGTCCATGACCGAATAGGCAAAACACCGAACACCTTGTGGGCGTGGGGAACTTGTGGGTGTGGCGGTGTCCTGCCGGCGTGGTGGCCGTCGGAGAACGGCGATGGGGGAGGGGGGTGGGGAAGCGAAATCCGGCTGGGGAAATGGAGCGGCGGTGAAAAAGGCCTTCCAGTGGCGGCGCAGCGGCCGTGAACAGGCGAGAGGCGCTGGAATCGGCATGGTGGAGAGGCGTGAGGGGGCAGGTCGGGTGAGGAAAAGGGCGAGATTCGCTGGACAGTGGTATCCCACATGCCGGTTTGTTTCCGCTGGAATCAGTAGTTTTCAAATCTACTATCTACTAAAAGGAAAATACGGATGAAAAATAGAAAGATATTCTAGAAAATCCCAGAATAATCAGAAACATCTGATCATTGATTTAGTACATCAATCTAGCATAGCCGTTAGATCTTCATAACAGCACTGTGGACCCGTATGGAGTTACCTTTTCACGTAACAATACTTTTTTTGTTAGATGTGACAGCACACGTACAAATATATATTTTAGAACATTACATGGAGTTGTTTCACGTTCCACCCATGTTACGTTTCCTGGCCCATGGGTGACAGCACCTATTTAGAACATACGGTTTCACCTTTTATCCATTCATGTCACCGTTTCATGGGACATGGGCCTTTTTTCCTTTGTTCTATATAGAGGAGTAAAAAGGCAATGCCTGTGTCGCTGGAGAGAAAAAGGCAATGTGTACGCGTCCAGGATACAACCTAGGTAAAAAAAACTTATCTACGCACCTGCCTGTGAAATTTAAAAAACAAAAACTCCAAACGTTTTCCGTCAAACAGAACCAACTACGCACCTGCATGTGTTTAAAAAAAAAATACACACCTGCATGTCCCACAAAAGTACGGAAAAGCAAGCGTTTATCTAAAAGAAAAAGGATTTTCCTAAATAAAAAAAGGCTCTTTGAGATTATTGTACTAATTGTATACGACGAGTATAATACAGGTAAAAAATATATAAATAGGCTAGAAATTCCCAAATTTATCAGAGAATAATAGACCTCAAATATGTGGGTGTTCTAAACTAATAAATTTATGATTGCTGAATTTGTGAAACATAACATGGTAGGTCTCAGAGGAGATCACATGACATGTAGAGTATAACAAACTCAATCTCCACATGAATGCACACATCACCTAACCAACTCTAACAGTTTTTCTCCATACAAAAAACTCGATATTTTCCTAGAAAAAATGACGAACATCTATCCTGTTCCATCCTTCGCGTATAGAAACACCTCAAAATTTAAATTTTCCACTTCTATCTACGTAAGATAAAAAACAATTGTTGTTAAAAGGAATCAATCAGGGTACAAAAAAATAGGCATGTCTATCTACCACCTTCTAAGTGCCACCAAGCCTACAAACTGTGTAAGACGCATATAGGCCCAATATAAAGTACCAAAGCATTGATTTTCTTTTACCGAGAATATTAGTTGGATTAAAAGTGTTGTTGAAATTTTGATTTAGACAAATGTATGTTTGTTATTCCTAGACCGTCTCCTATCATTGTTGTAGGAAAACAAAAAAATATTTTCTATGCAGAAGTATAGTTGAATCTACATACAAATATGATATTCTAGATAAATGATCGGTCTCCATGCAACATAAAATGCGCCAATTTAATATCTGCGCAAATTAGTAACACTAGGTCACCAGATATTTAATCATCACACTGAAAAATTAAACACATCAAAAAAATAAGTCTTGCATAATGGTTCAATATCTCATAGACATCACTCAGAGTGATCTAACTTAGTATAATGATGTTATATAAACAACACAACACATACGTATGAATTTAGGAAATAGGAGGTAGTAGCAGGACGAGAGTAAAATAATATCAAAATACCATTACCTACTCCAAATAGATGATATTCTAGAATATACTGATAGGGTATTTAAAAATAATAATAATAAAGACTCATCCACAAAGCACAATGATTTAAAATACTTTATGCATAGGCAATATTTACAAAACATAATATTTATGGTGCCTATTAAAGCATATAGCTTAGAAGAAATCATACATTTTATATCTCGGACATTTAAGTTAAAGATGTTGCCCTCGCATTTGCGAGGGCCACCTTGCTAGTTTATATAGTTTGGGGATTTTTAGGATATTTGAAATAGGTCCTTATCATTTGTACCAAGTCGTCGTGGCTGGGCGATATGCTACATTTGATCTAGTCATACAACGTTGGTTCAATCAAATATTCACATCTAATTCTATAAAGTTTGATAAAAAAATATATCAAAATATGGGTCTAGAACATTTTTAACAATATATAACATACTTAGACTACATTTTTTTGATTGAAAAACGTTTGTGTGAGGGATTTAATTGAAAATTTTGTTCAGGTCAAAATTTTCCTTCGCATTTAGGTGAAAATTTCCTTAGCGCCTAACACCCTTCCACCGTCCCGCCTATGGACACCAATTCTTGGCGCCCGAGTCTTTAAACTGCAATGTCTAATTTACCCTTGAGGCAGCAAAATAAACTGCACCACACAGAGGGTATTTTGGTAAAAGACTCCCCGATAAATCTCGTGAACCTTTCGTGTGTCGCCGCCGGTTCTTCTCCCCCATCCAAACCCTAGATTCCCCTCCCCAAACACTGGCCGCGCCACTCGTCCTTCTCCCATCGCCGCACAACCCATCCGCTAGGAGTCACCGAGGGCAGATTCAGATGGAGGAGCCCCCCCGCATTCGGCTCGGCTCGCCCCCCGTGCAGGCGGATTCAGATGGAGGCGGTCGGCGGCCGGTGGCGGCGGGCTGGGTAACATGCCTGCGGTTCTCGCCATCCTCCACTAGCGGGGATTCAACATCGCCGCCATCAGATAATCAATAATCATGTCTTCCAGGTATCCTTTTCTTCCCCCGTCGCATCTCATCTTACCAACGCCCAGCCGGCCACCTTCTCCATGCTTAGATCTGCGTTTCAGGATGCCACCACACTCCGTTTCCTGAAGAAATTTGGTAAAGGATCTGGCTGGACTCGGTGCCGCCGGATCTTCCCACTCTGGACATTAGAACCGCTGGATGCTTCTCTCACGTGGCCATTGCCAGCCAAGCCAAGTTATCATACGGTGGTCAGAACGGGCCTCATCAACCCCGCCTCTGGTACTCCCTCTTCCCCATGACCCGACCTCGACAACCTGGTAAGGTGCAGGTGCCCTCTACCTAGCTACTCCTTCAAGGTCTCCCACGAGGCCACCTAAATCTCTGTGAAACCTCCATTGCTGGTGGTACTTGGAAGTATTGCCCCTGTACATCATCGTTATTTCCTTCCACATTGGTTGTTGGTGCCCACTCAAACGCTGTTGTTCATCGATGCCATTTTTTTCTGTTGTGTTAGCATCTAGAGAATAATCAAATTGTGGTTGTGAAAAAGGGGTAGCATTAGGATGGAATCTCTGAATCGGATCAGGGACATCCACTTCATAACATGCTGTCTATGCATCAATATATTTGTTGTAAATCTAGTTCTCTGCCATACAGTATAAGTGCATCAGACTGTTACCTTTTTCTAGCTAATTTAGCTGGTTTTGTAGATTATCTGGCCTATTATTATTATCTGTTGATCATCATTTGAGGAAGGCACATTGTCCAAACCTAACTAAGGTTTTATTAATATGATGCGACAAGAATTTATATAGCCGCAACTGTTGCCATTATCCAACGTACCAATCCTTGCATTATCAAGTTTATGATTCCTTTTTTCCTGAGAAGTACTATTTTCTTGTTTGATGTAGTCATTGTCGATTCTGTGATATGATTGCCTCGCCCATGCCTCCCTCCAGTGTGACCTTGTCATGCTTCCTCACTGGTGGCGGAGTTCACGTACAGCAGCAACGGCAGCGGTTTCACTACCCGGCGGAGAGGGCACCCATGGATGCCCATCAAAAGGTGCCTCAACAGATATTGGGCGGCAGTGAAGCTCGACCTTGGCTACAACCTTATGAGTGTTCTGGTTGCTAGTTGGATGTGCTTGGTATGAGATAGAAGTATGCAGTAGCATTCCATATCCAATATATCTTGGTTTTGTATATGGTGTTAGACTTTATTATTTTTATATGCAATGCATTTTGTTTCACAGGTTTAGCTCTTGAACTGAGCAGTAGTTAATTCTTGTAGTTTTTAAGTACTGTATTGCATGAACTAGGCCTTGCTCTATACAAAATTCACCTGCTGTCTATAATGTGTATATCTCTCTGGTTTGTGCATTCAATTGATGCTTTTGACCCCTAATATTGCACTGATGCCTGAGTGTTACTTGTGGGCTACAGATATTCTTGTACTGTACATCCTTAACATCTTCTTTTTAAATATATCCTAGCACCTTAGCTGGTCACGTATTTTTACTCTAGATTTTTGTGTCTGCACCATGTAATGGTCCTACTTTAAAAATGATTTTGGCCAACTAGCATGCTTCTCTCCATTACTCTGAAACATTTCTCCATAATTAGCTTGTTTTCTGTTCTATTTTCTGCTGCTTCTCATATTTCTTCAGTCTTGTGTGAACAGTTCTACCAAAACCTACGTGAGAATATGATAGAAAACTTCCAGATAATGCACATGCATGGCCATGAACACGACTAAAAAACGACAACTATATAAAAGTTGTTGTATTAGTTCATGTCAAGCATCATCGGCATAAGGAATAGTAATGTTAAAACATGAATTGGTTTGGAACTTCTCTAAAGAACATATACTACAAAAAATTAATATGAAGGTTAGGACTTGTAGATTGGCTTGAGATGTATTTGGTAGATTAATTATCCAGCGGATGAATCCATTGGGTCAGCCTTGGCGGTCTGGCATGCACTGCCGGTTCACTTGGCATGCTAAGGGTTTGGAGATTGTTCAAAAAATACTGAAAAGTTGTGTGTCAATATTGGGCTTTGGTAGATGCCGTCATACACCACTTTCCTCTTAGCTCGCCATATTGCACAAAGGATCACTGTCATGCGAATAAAAGCCTCATGGGATAAAACTTCATTCATGGTGAATAGCCAATCGCATGCATTCGTGCCCCTGTGTTGGCACATTTGTTCAGCCAGACCCTTAATGAATAGTGCCCACACACTGCTTGCCATTGAGCAGTTTATCAGCACATCTCTCCATGAGTCTCTTGCCCCACATAATAGGCAAGCATTAGAGTTAGACATATGTCCGTGCTCAAGAACATCTGCCACGGGAATCGACGATCATGCAAGTCTCCACAAAAACATATTAATCTTTGAGGGTACATTGATTTTCCATCAACATGTCCATGCATTACTCTCCTGTTCACTACCTGAAGAGCCTTAATTCTCCTCTCACAAATTCTCTCTAGTCAATTTTGTGTGCTTGAACATTCTGTTTGCCGACTTAACCGGATTTTTTTTGCCTTTCTCGCCACTCAAGGTCTAAAGTTTGTGAAGCTGAGAGTTGGAGAGGTTCAGAACAAGCCCGAAAGACCGATCCCGGGCCACTATTTTGATGAGTGGGCAACTAAAGCATGTGTACACGTTTTGACTTGTCTCACGCACACGGCATATTGGTGTGTGCACGCTTGCAAACTCATCAACACACACGAAAATGATAATTTTTTTAGCTATGGCAGAAAGTTGGTCATTCACTAGCACAATCGGCGCTATCAAGACATACGCAATCGGTGCTATCAACACATATTTGTCACACACCCTAGTGTTAAACTGTGTGTTATGAAGCCATCACACACGTAACAAAAAAATGCTAGTTATGGCTAATTACAGGGTTTCTATGGATCTCTCCCTTCCCCAGAACTAACCTCTTCATCCTGAATTTCAGGGTGGGCATTACTCCCTCATAACTTCCAGCTAAATCTGTCAAC